>JASSKH010000008.1:12941318-13443564 GCA_031763025.1 Macrocystis pyrifera
TAGCCGGTGCGTGGTCATCGATATACCAGCCAAGCATACAGAGGGGGTTTGCCTGTCGCTTGCTGTGTACCACTCTACATGAGTCTGCACCTGTGGGTCCGTTTTATCTTCGAAAAAAAACATTCGTGATTATATTTTCAAACACATGAATAAAAAACAATGCGGGATTTCATATTGAAAAGGTTTTGCTGGAGTCAGGCAACCAGATACAAGGGACACCGAGTGCAACACGCACTGCGACCGACGGGGCTTTCAGAGTTGGAGAGGGAGACAATCATGGCGTGGACGGAGTCAGTGGGGAGACAGACAGTGGAAAGGCACGTAATGAACTGGTGTGTGCTTGAGACTGAGGCCTGCTCACAAAGAAATATATCACGCAAAAGGAGTTCATAATCCACCATGCTATAGAAACGAGGCATGAGGGGTATTAGGGTATTTTTCAAAGTGTTTTAAGCCAAAATCAGGAACACCTGGCCACGTTTGGGCCAAAATCAGTCACACGCTGAAAACAAATAGTATAAATCACACGGCCGGACCCCTCCTATTGGCCAGACTGACATAGTAGCTGATTTTGCTTGAAAAGGCCAGATACACCTGATTTTGTGTATTCTGTCTATCTTTCAAGGGTTTTTTTCGCGAATGTTGTGTAGAAACTCTGTACTTGCAGGTAGGTACGTAGGCTTTTATACATACATACATACGCTGATATTTCACTTTTTCTTCGTTGGGGTGTACGATGTGATTCATTTGTTGTGATATGTACATCGGGTCGTCATTTATTCGTACTCGTGGGTTCGAATCCCAAGGCGGTGACCACTGTTAAGCCTATGCTCGCCGTGAGCACTGGTATAGTTGCGGAGAAGTAGCCGTGGATGGGTTCCGAAGCGACGGTCTCCTGTAGCCGTCGTTACGGCTGGTGTGAGCCGGCAAAGTCGTTTGGTGTTATCAGGAAGGAATTGCCAGAGACAGATCAATGTTCTTACTGCAATGGCGCAGGGGATCGCAAAAGACCGGACCTGATCGGGTCGATTCCGGAGGTACCCGTAACCAGCTTAATGGGAGGAGAGGTCATCATGGTTCATGCTTCGGACCTCTAACAACCCACGATCTGGTTTTGGTGGAATGTCTCAAGCATGACTTCGAGAGGTAGATCCTTTCTTGCATACGTGTTGCGAGATCTACGATAGATACGTCTTACCCTGTCTGTGCCACTTTTATTGGTTTCTATGGTCACGGCAATATAATAACAGCACTATGGACACACACGACAGTTAGTCTGCCTCATCCCTCGTCGACGTGGGCACAGGTTTGGTACGAAAAACTAATTTCATACCGGGCAGGCAATTCCGCAAGGATGGTCGTGAAACTTCAAAGATTGAAACGGGGGGGGGGGGCAGAATTCAAGAAGAGAAGCCTAGTCACCCTCTGCAAGTCCGAGTGGAGCTCGTGGTGCCTATACCTTGAAGAAGACAAAGCATCTCAGATCTTGGGGGCCACACGCTCAATGTTCCGGCGCCAGCAGTAGTTTATGTTTTTTTTCGTCGGCAAAACAAAGGTCGTAGTGCGCGTGTTTTACATGGTTTGAGTATATGTATGTATGATTTTGTCCCAAATTTATCAGGATTGCCTGATTTTGACCATATATACCTATTTATAAAGCTGGTCTTATCTGTAGACTGGGAGGTGGCTGGTATGAAAACGAAAATGATTCGTGATCGAAATGGTTATTGATGTACAGCAGTCGCGTTAGGGCTGACTACCTTTTTGTTTGATTTGAAAGAGACACGTAGATGATGGTGTGAAATATCACCTCACGAAAGAGAACGGGAAAATTTGGGTGGGAAGATGGCTGGCAGGAGAAGAAAACTATCAACCAATCGTCCGGGAAGATCTTCCGGCGGTTGGGCTGTTCCTTGTTTGTAGGTTCGAACCCCTTGCAGATGGGATGAACGTACGGGCGGAAAAGGCTCAGAGGAAGAGATCATACACCTGGAAAGAAAGAGCTATCCAAACACTACCACTACATACAAGCGAAGTACGCCAACGAACGAAGCGGAATAATGGGCAAATCGAAGCACCAAGCACCCTCCAGATAGCCGCAGCAGTTTGTGTTTCGAGCAGCGCAACCAGGTCCTCCCTGCAAGTCGGTCTGATACCGTGTTACCCTGTCTGCCGTCTCCGCCCTGCGTTCATCAACTATGCCCCACCCCCGGAGAGGATGCGTCAGATAGTACGAAACAAGCACAGCAGACCCGTCGTTCACCCACGCCATTAGACTCCTTTTATAAGGACACGAAGAAAAGAAAGCCGAAAAGACAAGAAAATCACGGATGATCCAGCGCAAACAAACACCCACGACATAGGAAGACCACGTTCGAACTAGCTGCAGCAGGTTGAGGCACGCGTAGCATAGACACGTTCTACTCACCAGAAAGTCAGGTGCCTTTCTTTTCTGTCTGCCGTCTCCCTTCTTTCGTCCACCGCGGTTGATTTCTCGTCTACTTCAACCTGTCCCCCCCATTTTCTCGGGCACCAGCCACGGCGAATGCGCCGTGCGGCGCACCCAGCTGTGCCTAGTCCTCGTAATACCTCACCATGAACCGTTCGGTTGCCTCAAGAACCCCTCAGTACCACTTATCCGCTTTCTTTGCTGCAGTAGCCCACAACGCGGTCTCAACTCCAAACACCAAGGGTGAGTCTTCTGTTGATCTTTCGGTTGCTCGGAACTCCCTAACGTCTTCGATCATTCATCTATGTCAAGTCTTATCCTATGCGCCGGGTTTCGGGCTCTGCCCGCGAGCCATCGTAGCGACTACTACCCGACTGGGTAATCGCTCCTTGCTTTGCCGTACTGCGATGCCCGCTCAAAAGAGCCGCCGTTTACGGATGGTCGTTCCGATACTCTAGCGACGCGTCACCTTAAGGGCCTTCGCGTACGAGAGAATGGCATGGTTAATACCAAGTCGGCACTCAAAGCCAATGACTCGACCGAGGACTTCATAGCGAACCGTTCGAAGCTTAGCAAAGTGTTACGTTGAGGGTCCACGTCGCACACCTGTACAGCAGCATCCTAATCACCTCGGCCATGGGCATTCGCACTTTCAGGTTAAGCCAAGCGATCGCCTTATTCTCGGATTGCGCGCCGAACCGTTTGAGGCATGCCTGCATGAGACGGATCTGTCTGTCGGTTTTCGAGCGAAAGGTCAGCTTCATCGCGGATATTGCCGTCCAGGCAGTCTGTTTATACCTCTGGCCTGCTGCGTCGATGATGAGAGGTGGGGCGAGAGTTGTCTGGTCCGGTGTTCGTAGAAACATTGTCTCTGTCGTCTTGTAGAACATCGTGAGGCCTGCTGCTTCGAAACCAGTCACGTTGACTGTCATCTTTTTATCGAGCCGTTGAACCTATTGGTTCGAGACAATTCCTGCGTCATTAGCGCGCAACATGCTCTATAAAGCCATTCTCACACACGTCCACGCCCGCTGCTCTTTTGTTCCGACGACTGGTTGGTTCTACTACAGAGGTAGCACATTTCTGCTCAAATATTTTCTGAATGGCGTGGCTTCTTAACCCAAAATCGTCGGAATGCCAATCTTGGTTCGAAAAATGGCGTAGTTGTGTACTTGGACCATGGGAGTATCCATCGCGTGCAATTTGATTTTTGCTGAAGTCATTTTTCGGGTTGGGTATGGAGCTCCTTAACCGAGGAGGATCAGACAATTTAGGATGAATCTCTACCGTAAACCGCCTCCAGTCTCGCACCATTGAGTTGAAACAAAGGTCCTGACGCTGGCTTCGTCTTTGCTAAAGCGTACCAATTCGACGTGTAACGCAAAAACGAAGAACCTGTTGAACAGGAATGGTGATAGCACGCAGCTTTGTCGCAGACGCTGCGTCACATCAAACCGTTCCGAGTGCTCGCCGTCATCCGTACGCACGCGAGCACCATGCCTTCGTGAGATATCCGCATACCGGAAAGCATCTCGTGCTGTTCTTCAGAGCGTGTGAGCACCTCCCACAGACGCTCTCGGTGGACGGAGTCGTAGGCTTTCTGCAGATCGATGGAGGACACGTACAGGGGGGTCTTGCTGTGTCCCCCGAGCTCTGGCAGTCAGCGCACGACGAAAAAGATGTCTCTCGTTCATAGTGCGGCGCGGACGCCGTGCTGTTCCAACGGAGGTAATTCCTCGGTCCCGCAGTAGTTGAAAAGGCGGGACGCAACGATTTCCAACAACAAGTTGCCTGCGTGTGGGCAGCAAGCGAAATTACTCTGTAGTTGTCGCAATCCGTTCAGTCCTTCCCTTTGTAAAAGACCTAAAATATCACATATTATTCTTGCTGGAAGACGTCCCTTGCTACTCAAACATTGACAAGGTTGTTAGCTTTAGGAGGTCGGCCGAGAGACCATCTGGCCTAGCAGCTTTCCAATTTGACATGCTTTTCAAGTGCTTGCGTCGTCGCGTCCAGTTCATCTCCGAGCGACTGCATAAGCGGTCGCGGTGGCAAGAGGTCGATGATGGTGGGTCGAATTTCAGTGGCAAGAGGTCGATTATGGTGGGTCGAATTTCAGCGATCTCGTGTAGGAAAACTTATGGCGGAACCCCAACCACCCTTCACGAAGTCGCACCTTATACCGCTACAGCTTGCCGTCCTCGTCCGTAACGAACTGCCCACTCCTCGTATTAGTCCCTTTGATTCCCACCGTACTCTTTAGGTACTTCAAAAATCCGCTCTGGTCCGTACTGGTTAGGATTCGTTCGGTTTCGGCCAGGTACCCTTCATAAGAAGCATGCGGTGCGACGGCAATCGCCTGCTGCACACGCGGTTCTCAGTATCGTCCACGGAGTTACATCCCGGGGGTGGGCACGCTAGACGTTTCGCGAATGCTCCCTCGCTGTCCATGCTAATACGATTCCGGCCAACTTTGGGCAAAATCATGCCGTCCATGTCTACGGTGGCGACATGGAGGGTAGTATCTCGTTTTCGACCGCATCAACAATTGCTGTGGGTGTAACATTCAACCATGCCAGACGTATTACGGGGCAAGACAAGATGGTTGAGAACCATCCTAACCGCTAATCATCATCCGGAATCCAAACAGAAGCCAAAACAGCGGGCGAAAACCGCGGCTGCGCCACACTTTTGATGGAGTTTTTATGCTTTTCCGAATTTGCGCATCACGATTTTGTTTCCCCACACTAAATTGGTGACTGTAAACTTGTCGTACCGCTCCGGAAAGACATATTTGCGGGGGAGATTCCAACCCTCCCGGAAAACCAATGGCAATGGTATGTGCTCAACAAATTTGTTATAGCCGTACAACGATCTTCAGTGGGCTATGGAAGAGAGAGTCTTGGAACGTGCTGTGAATGACCGACCGAACGAAGTTCAGGGATGAAGCTCAGTGTCGTCTTGATGGATGGAAGAATTGTACAGTGGTCGTCCTGCAATTGTGCAAACCGCATAAGGGCGGGTTCCCACTTTAGTGTGGTGATAAATCACTTGACAAGACTTCACCTCGCAATAACCGGGCGGGCACATCATGGATGGGTCGGTCCCTCAAGGGCGCGGACCACGCACTAATGGGGCGCCATCACGCCTCCATGTGCCACTACGTGCAGTAGCTCCGTACGCACTGGACAGAAGTACGGCATAATGATGATGTTGACCGCATGTGGTGGTACCGGAGGGTTATATGTAGTGTTTCTGACAACAAGAATGTGGGTGGAAATGGTGAGACCAGGGGGGTCGAGTGTGCAGCTGTACTGCCGTCTTGCGCACAGCTTTCGTCGCACTTCGGCCTCCGCGGCAGGTTTGCGGGGTGGTGCAGCAACGACCAGATCACGTGCCACGTCAAGAAGGCCAGGATATCGCTTATCACAATGCATGTCTTCGAAAGAACACAGCAGGCAGACATTCGGCTGTTCGACAGCGCTTGACAAGTTTAGCTGTCAAGTGGTCCTACAGCAGTCATTGTGCGAACGCCTACTGGACGGTGCAATGGTGCAGTTGAGATTTAGATTGGGTAGCCTTGAGTGATCACGGATGCTGTTTCGATTCAGCCGGGCGCTGTCGTTCAGGAGAACTGCAGTCTGGTGTGATAGATAAACTACGATGGACACGTGGATAAAACATTAAAAAAAAACACCATTCGTGTCTTGAATTCTACTTCAGCTGCTGTACAGTACATAGCACTACAATCCTGCTTTAACCAGGCGAGAATGTCCGTACATACAGGGGGCCGGTCGGTATGGTCACTTCATGATTCTTGTACAGCTCTGATGTACATTATTGCGGTGACGGCATTTTTCAGAGTACATCAGCTGCAATCTACACAACCCACCGTACCTCCCGGGATAGTGTGTTACAGCACTATCCATATTGGATAGTGTGTTACAGCACTATTCATAATAAAAGGAAATAAGCAACTTCTATGCGGTCGAAGAAATCGTCGAAATGCATCTTTAAGAGCTGTGCGTGACACTACAATAGTGATACTTCGATCGCGCGTACTACGGTCTTACATGGGCTCCTGCACGGTATACAATCCGTACATAAGGAAGACAAAATAAAGAGCTGCAGAATCCAAGGAGTGTGTATATATTTCGGAAATACGAAACGAAAAATACTGTGGCAGCCATGTTGCTGTTATACGGTACAGCACTATGCCGGGTTAGTGCGGGGTCCTCCTTTTCGTTCGGTCGATTCCGCCTGACACACAACCACACTCTGGCGGGACCAGTATTGTTTGGTGGGTGGACGACGAGCCTGTGTTTGTTTGTTTTGAACTTCCTGACGCATCTTCTCTGGGCGTTGGGCACGGTGGACCAATCAGGAAGGAGACAGTAGACAGGATAACAAGGTACAAGACCGACTATTAATAGTAGGTAGAACCCACCAAGTATCGGTTATGGCGATTGACGTGTGGACCAGCCTGTAACTGTTGTGTATGTCTACGCTCGATAAACGATGGTCGGTCAATACACAGTCGGTGTTTGAGTTAAACGCAGTCACGAACCGGGGAGCTTCAATATAAGAGACAAATAACGAGATGGTGTGATGACCTCAAGGCATAACATTGATCGACCGGTTTCTCTCTGCACGGGGCACAAACATGAACTCATAACGGAGCGGTGCGCATTTGGGTTCACAGCTCGAAACAAATACATATATTTACGACCCGGGAAAAAAGTAAAAAACGAAACAGGGAAAGACACCTGTAATCAGCTAAAACAACAGCAGGGGTGATCCCTTGTCGAACTGCAGCAATCGATATATCGCCGGGTACATACTCATGACCCGTGAAGCCTGTGTTGATCTTTCAACCATCACAAATATTATGATACCGGCCCCGAAGGGATATTGAAGACATCTTCTCTATGATTGACCAGCGCGCGCGTACTACATATATGTGCTGCTGTACATTGTGTAGAGTTGAAAAAGAAATCTTCCCCAGGCTTACCAGTGCGTACGTACTAAATGTGGTTCTGTGAATATCTACGATACTACTCCTGTTGAAACTTTCTAAGCTATGCCGAGGAGTACTGGAAGAGTGCAATACCTGCTGCTGCTGGTACTAACTCACATGATAACCGCCGTACGGAACAGAGCGCTACTTTTAGATAAGTACTGTTAAATTCGCACGGTAGTACGAGCTACGTTTTACCAGGTAAGCCTGCTGTATTAGGTGTCGTCCCAAATCTAACCTATCTATGGAGCAGGAGCTGTCGACGTTCGTACGAAGGGCTGTATGGGGCACATTGTGCGCCACTGGCTCCAGAATTGACTCGAGATCGGCTGGAGGGCTCGATAACTTGATGACAGTTATCGTGACTGTTTTCGAGGCAGCAGACCTGACGGCATCGGAAACGAAGAAAGAGACAATGCTTCTACGACCACGAGACCAGACAACTGTCGCCCCACCGCACGTCATCGACGCAGCAGGCCAGAGGTATAAACAGTCGGCCCCTTTCTAGTACCTAGGCGGCACTATCCACAAAAACGCTCACCTCTCGCTCGAAATGGACCGACGGGTCCGTCACATGCGGGCATGCCTCAAACAGTTCGGCCCGGCGTTGTATGGTGGGACGACCGCTTTGCTTATCATGGAAATCCTGATGCTGAAGGCCGAGGTGGTTGAGACTCTGCTGTACGGGCGTGTAACGTGGACCCCTGAAGCGAAACACTTCGCGAATCTTCGAACGGCTCACCAAGTCCCCTCGCGAGTCATAGGCATCAAGCGCCAACCCTTTGCTGACCACGCCACCCTCTCGTACGCGACGGCCTTGAAGATGGCACGTTGCGAAGGCATCTTAATATCTAACCGTAAACGACGGCTTTTTTTGTGCGGGGGTTCGTGGCACGGCAAGGCAAGGAACGATTACCCAGTCGGGAAATGTTCGGGACGATGGCTAGCAGGGAGAACCCGAGACCTGGCGGGCTGTGTAAGACTTGGCATAAATGCATACAGTAGTCGAAGATCATTATTACGGAGGACCATAGCAGATAGGACCTGCGGTAAACTAAAACAACGTCTATATTTGCCGATTTTCACTTACAATACAATATTTGGTCCTATATACTGTGGTCCTTCGTAATAGGGAGTCGCGACCACGCTGTGGTCCACGGCAGCAAAAAAAGGGGGAAGTGGTACCGGGGGGTTGGTGAAACAGCCGAACAGCAACATGGGACGTGGATGAGGCCTAGCTGAGTAGGCAGCGCGGCGCATTTGCCGTGGGTGGTGCCCAAGGGAATGAGGGGAGTGGGAGCAACCGGGAGAGTGACAGGAAGCCCGACCAAGGCAATGAGCGGGCTGGGGGGGCACGTGGAGTAGCAGGGAGACCGCGTCGAATAAAAGTATGAAGGAGACAGCCGACAGGGTAGCAGGGCACCAGGTCGACTATTATTATAGTGAAACATGTCTATCTACTCTACTCGTCCCGCCAACTGCTGAAGTTGGTTCGAGCGTGGTTTTCCTTGGGTTTCTTTTTCTTTTTCAATCAAGTATTACGTTTATCCTTCTGTCCTCTTGTCCTAATATAAGGAGTGGAGTGGAGTGGGTGGATGACGAGCTTCGCTTGGTTCCAAGCCGGCGTCCCCGGTGGCTTGGTAGGTGGTCCGCGTGCCTATCAACATCAATTTCGTGAGTTCAAGTGTCACCGAGTGCATGCTCGTAGGGACTTTTTCTTGCATAAAAAATTGATTAGCGGAAAGCGCGAGTTAGCTACATTCGATCAAAATCGGCGAGCAGTGGGAATGCTGAACCCTATGCGTGACAAAAACTTAAGGCACGTACCGGGGGGGAGAAGATACGACACTTGTGACCACGGCTTTTCCAGAAGATCGCTCAGGGTAGAACCCCCTACGAGTTAGGCTGGAAAGTAAAAGTGACGATTAAAAAAAAATTAAAAAAATGTATGGTCTGACCACGCATCTTCTCCTGGGGTGGGGGATAGTTGACGACCTCAAGACGGAGATGGCAGATAGGGTAGAAAGGTACCAGACTGACTAGAGCAGTAGAACCCGGCTATGCCACTCGTACCACAAATTGCTGCGGTTACCAGGAGGGGGTTATTTTTTTATTTGTGTTTCGACTGGCTTATTTTTCCCTTGTCTCATAGTGCTATTACGGGGGGCCATAGTAAATAGGACCAACTATATATATAGTAAAAATAGTTAAATATATAGGTTTTTGTGTTTGTCGTAGGTCCTATTTACTATGGACCCCCGTAAATGTATGCTAATGTGTAGTGATATGGCTTCTTTCGCTCGTTCTTTTGAAGTGTCTGCCACATCCCCTGAGGGGGGTGCAAGAGTTTTTCTACGAAGTACATGTATTTTTTTCCTCTCGATTTGGTTTGTTTTCGTTTCTGCTCCTTCTGTTCTCTATATGTTTATGTGGTGCCTGTAGTATCCAGTACAATGATACGATGACATGGTATTGCACTGTTAGTAGTGTCTATTTTTTGTACTGCACAACAATGTAGTACTTTTGTGGCGTAGTTTCTTGAGTACGTAACATGTATTTCTCTCTTGATCGGTTCGAAGAATCGGCACGGACACCGGTTGTGCTGGATGTCGACGGGTAGAATGGACGGTTGAATGAGAACAATACCCACGTACTCGCTACTCGTACCACAAACTGCTGCGACTGCTTGGAGGGTAGGGCTGTATATTCTCCCCAAACCTTCGATATATCGTTCGATATAAAATACATATTCTCCAACTGAAAAAATATCGGTATTTCGGTAATAGTTTCAAAAATTCGGAGAACAGTACCTGGTAAACGATAACGATACGCTAAAAAGATATACGCTCAACGCCACCCAGGGGGGTAAGAGACACGGCAACAAACAGCACTATACTCTGGTATACGAGTACAATCTCAGGGAATTAAATGCGTGTAACACCATCAAATTGCTCGGTTGAAATATCGAAGGTGGTGTTCGGAATTTTTCCCGTCGTTGTGTTACCGCCCTGGTGGACGGTCCCGGAATTCCGGCTTTTTCCGGCACATTTCGTGTTACCGTCTACCGCCAAAGGCAGTACCGCCGAAAAAAAAACGAAATATCGTCTACCCGTCAGTAAACAGCCGTCGTATTGTATCACCGTCAAAAACAAATCCGTCGAAGGTTCACTATTTCCGTCTACCGGCAGCACATTTCCGTCAGATTCACGATTACCGTCTACCGGCAAATAAATACCGTCAACTTTAGACACCGCCAGAAAAGTTCCGGCAACACTGGATACCGCCAGAAAAGTCCCGGCAACACTGGTTGAGACTTCCTAGACGTCACGACTTGTTACCATCCAAGCGACATAACGAATAGCTAAAGTCCTCCGACGATAAAAAATTATCAGTTGTAGGCATCATGTAGGCGAGCAGCTCTTGTGGGTGAGGCGGGGACAACTCATGATAGTTTGGGTTTCAAATAAAAAATGGCAGATGCGAGGGGGGGCGGTTAGACGAGGCTCGGCCTGGCCAATCCCCTGATTTTCTAATTTTCTATTTTCTCCGGTGTTTTTTGTTTGTTGTTTGCATGATATTGCTCAATTTCGATGTGATGAAAAGTGAAAAGAGATCCTGCCCGCCTGCGAGGCACGCACATACCCAACAAATGTCAAATACCGGCGAATTTGGTGTTTCGGTTTTCCGCCGAGGGCTTTACCGCCGAGAAACGAAGTAGCGTCTACCGTCAACGAAATTACCGTCGTTTCCCATTACCGGCGAGATATTACCGGCATATTTTGGATTTTCCGTTTCCGTCAAATTGGTTTCCGTCCAAAAACGAAATACCGTCTACCGCCAACGAAATTACCGTCGTGTCCTATTACCGCCGAAATATTACCCGCATATTTTGGATTTTCCATTTCCGCCAATTTGGTTACCGTTAAATAACGAAATACGGTCTACTGTCAGGAAAACCACCGCCAAAGGCATTACCGTCTCGTCTGAGTTCCGTCTGAAATATCGTTGCCGAACACCACCCTGAAATATCGAGTACCAGGTATATGTTCGTGGTAGGTTTGTAGCAGTATAGGGTACCAAATACGAAAAAGAGCACTTAAGAAAGGAAGGCTGAGATAAACAGGAAAACAATAACTCGAAGGGTCGCTTTGCTGGAATTAGTTAATAGAGCTCCACCCTTGTCATTTAAGAAATTAAGACTGGACCAGGTTCCTTGTTTCTAAATATGTCTCCTGCCTATACTGTACTTTTATTCTGGTAACTATCTATACTACAACGTTACTCTTTATTGTTGTATTCACTGGTATATTTATGTACACTTAAATAAATCACTTTTACTTTCATAATCACTTTTACTTCCGAGCCCAATTCGTAGGAGGTTTTATCCTCAGCGATCTACTGGACAAGCCGTGGTCACAGGTGTCGTCCATGGTTCCCCCTGGTAGGTGCCTTTAGTTTTCGCCGCTCATAGGCTTCAGCATTGCCAATGCTCCCTTCTCCCCCCCGGCACGTTCTTTTATTTGTTGCCGCTCCTAGGGTTCAGCATTACCACTGCTCGTCTATTGTCATCGAATGCACAGCTAACCCACGCATATGTGCATGTTTGGTTGAGAATCTACCTAATTAGTGCAATAAACAGCTCAACTACACGTTGCACGAAGTACATATATCCGTCTAGTGGTAGGAGTGCAGCAGCTGTGCTGCGTGCCTATTAAGAAAACGAGCATGAAAATGGCAGGCTGACATAAAGAATAAAAATTAACTTTGGTATTCGTTGCTACATACTGAAATGAGTGCATAACTCACCCATTCTCATTCGAGAAATCCATCCTGGGCCAGCCTTCTTGCTTCTTTTTGAGTGTACCAATGAAATACATCAATATCACGATGAGTGGAAGCGGATTCATCATTTGTATGTGTAAGGCTGTTTACTGTGCTGTTCGATTACGAGCTTCAGCTTTGTATTTTTCGATCTCAAAAACGAATGACCCTGCTTAAGCAGTCCAAATACGCAAAATCCGACCGGATTTTTTCTCGATTTGAGAATCCGATGACCCCCCAAAATCCAACGACCTGGGTCATCAGATTTTCAAATCGACAAATTGCATGCTCTCTAAATTCAATTATCCACCACAGCAAACAGCAGCAGATGAGTTTATCCACGACATCAAACAGCAGCACATGAGTTGGATGGTGATACGGCTGTATAGCGACGTTGCTTCGCGCCCGACACGCGGACAGCGAGCCCCTCCGCGGCCAGACTAGAGTCGGCTGGCGCGGGCTCGGGCCTAGAGACCAAGAGAAGAGCATTCGGCACGCGCCTCTCCGTGGATACGTACTCGTAGACTACACTGCACATGTACAGCAGCAGCGGCAGTCAAGTCACAAAATGAAACACAAAATACCAAGACAGGTTGACTCTAGCGCACTCGCCACGTCTCTTCGCCACTAGACTAGAGGCAGTCAGCGTGGGCTCAGACGCTTGGGTCCTACGCGCAGAGCAGCGCACCCAGCGCGTCTCTTGGCGCCAAATCACAAAAAACAGCAGTTGGTCTCGGCGTTTGCTCGAATACACGCACAATAAATCTGATTTTTCCGCATAGGAAGACCCTTTCGATTAGTTAAGCTCATATCTGAAAATGCCATTGGGTCAAAATCTGAAGATCAAAACTCGAACCGCATAGGAAACGGCCTAAGATTCATTCTCATCGGAGAAATGTTTCTTCCCCAAATTTCGAAAGTTTGGAAATAATGGGACACATGTATCAATAAACGGAGGCGTTCTGTCACTATTCGTGAAATTCTCCAGGAGAAGCAAAACAGAGTCATGTTTCTTAAATTTCACTTATTTGACAATAAGAAATAAGGAAAATCTTGACGATTAAAAAATTGAGCGAAAAAAACATGGAAATTATGGAAAAAAAGCTCTCCGATGAGAATGACCCTGACAAGGTGCACGGTGTCGAGTGGAGAAGGGATATGGTTACGGGTTTCTGAGAAAATAGAACCGTGTGGGAAGAGCCTCCTAGGTACGACTGCTGTTAACATTATATGGAAGATGCATCGCACAACCTTATGCGCGTTGCAGTAAATATTCACATGCCTGCCAGGGATTTGTTTAGAACAGCGAAGTTCATTCGTTTTTTTATTATTTGAGGGGAGAAACCTTGGCTCTATCTCTTGCAGCAGCAGGTATCAGGGTGATAGCTGCATCGGGGTGGTGGAAACTACAGAAACTTTGGAAAGGGCGGGTAGAAGTGATCGCAGCATATATACTTGGGGGGGGGTTGCGTTTGTTTTTGGTCTAGGTTCGTCAAGTAATCAGGTCTGGTTGGTCATTTCTGACGTCATTAGATTGTTCATCCCATTTTATCTGTAGCTTGTGTGATTGGAATAAGCGCTATGCATTCCAGATGGCAAACATGGTAGCCGGTGCCACGCACCAGTTATAAAACCAGAAGGCAGTACCGACGTGTCAAACTATTACAACCGCAGCTAGTACTGCAGGAGCGTGCTTTTTACCGTGTTTCTAGTGGTTGGTGTCTTACCCGCTAAACATACGTTGTGTAAAGGTAGTGCAGAGATGTAAGCTGGAAAGGGACACAGGGATGTCGATGCTGGATAGGGCACGCAGCATGTAGGTCACGACCTTCTTATTACTGCTAACGAAAGTTACTCGAAAAAAAACAATAACACACAAGAGCTGTCTTGAAGTTTAGTCGTTAGTTGTGGAGCATAGGGAAAATAATGCTGGTAATAAATAGTGTTGAACTACCCAATCTCATATTGCTTTTCACCTAGCCTGATGTGTATCTATAAACAAATATACAGAACGATTAGACAGTTTACATCGAAGTAACTCTTTCAGGAAAGATACCAAAACATCACGCCCCCCCCGCGGACACGACGAAAAACCATGGCCGTGACTATCCTTAACAGAGACGGAGGGGGCGAGCAAAGTCAAGAGCGGACAAGCAAGAGCGCATCGATTGGTAGACCTCATTGAGGGCTACTGTAGCTCGTTAACCACTGACTAAAACACATCTAAAAAACATGTTTCGACCGTTCACGCGCGACCTCAACCAACTTGATATCTGTACGGGCTGGGGCAGCCGAAAAGTGAGAAACTATATGAAGGTTGTATCTCGTGACCCACTGCGAATTAAGACTTCTTATCTCGTGACCCACTGCGAATTAAGACTTTAAATGTGGAAGCGCTGCCTCCTAAAACAACGCTGAATGTGCCGAAAAAAATGTATACAAAAATTAAAATGCATATCATCGAGACGAAAATTCCGGAATACCATCTTTGTCCACCCGAAATTCGTGCATAAATCGTCGATCCCGTTCGAAGCCAAACTGGCAAACACTTGGCTGAAAAACCTACGGGGAGACCGATATAAAAGGTTATTTGCCCAGGTCGCCAGTAATCAAGAGATAGAGAGAGGCAAAACACAATTTCCAGACGTAGAATAAGTATATAGATAAATTTTGGCTTTTCGGCGATTCCCCGTTCAATTTTGAAAATTTCGATCTGAATGTTTGACCTCGGTTTCGCACATATATATGCATACGAACGGAAAACGAACCCTTCTTTCTTGCTTCAGACCACTTACGATCGGTGTTGTATTTTTCAGGATCATTGTAGCGGTCATATCTGCCGGACAAGAAAAATGTCTTCTCTTCCATTTGTGTGTTGGTGCATGATCAACACCGTGTATAAAATATTAGTATTAAATGACCAGGTAGTATTGAGCGGGGCGTGTCCAATCTACAACTTTTGCAGCACTTTGGCTAGACCAACTCATATGCAATGTGTGCGGGATGAAAACATTAAGCATGAGCACACATTAAACCTGTTAAGCGGTAGCCTAACATAGCACCCGTCACTGTGTACTCAGCGGAGCGGAAGTACGTATGCAACTCGTGACGTTGTGAGGCTTGAGACGCTAATAATCTTGGATCTAGTGTGGATCACGCCACAGCAAAAAGAAGTGAAATGAGCGTTTTGCAGGTTTTGTGGCCCGGCTTTCGCCTATTTTTGTTATCGTTATCGTTATCGTTTTTTTTTGTTTTCGGTATGGTAACGGTCGTTATCGTTTGTGGTTATCGTTATCGAGGTTCTTTCGGCCTCATCGTACCGAAACGTTTCTGGTTTCGATATCCAACACTACTGGATAGTGTGTTTCATCTGTTCAAGTTGTGCTTCGGTATGTCTGATGTTTCCTTCGGTTCTTAGTCTTAATTTGCTGGTGGTATGATGTCGTGGAACAATCAATTATATCGCTCGTTTTTCTCGTTGCCCACCACATCATCCGGTGGGCACGACACATACCACACATTTGTTTAGAGAGTTTTGTTTTTCTTTCCATTTTATGTTTATTGCTTTATTTCGATGTTTCTCTTTCATTCATTGCATTCGTACATGCCGTACCCAGTACACAAACGCTGCGTTGCATTACATATATACTCCGAATTCTGCAGAACAAAGTGATATCTCTGTGTCGCAGCATTCTGACTACAGGGCTTTGCTGCTCTCTTGATAGTGGTTCGCGTGCATTATATGACCAATTTCGTGGGTCCGAGTCCTACCGAGCGCATACTTGTGACGACTTTTTCTCGCATAATAATTGATTAGCAGCGTAAAGCGCGAAATCGTCAGATAGGAACATTCATTCGATGAAATTTGACGAACGGTGGGAAAGCTGAAGCTTTTGCGGGATAACGGGGGAGAGAAGCGAAGACAGCTGTGACCACGGCTTGCCCAATAGATGGCTGAGGGTAAAACCTTCCACAATATAGAGACGAAAAGTAAAGTTTATTATATAAAAAACGATATTGTTGTTTGTGAGTCTCTGGGATTCGGGATTCGGCACGGACACTGTTTGCGCTGGATGTCGACGGATAGAACGACAGAACGGTTTTCTACTCGTTGTGTCGCAAGTGTCGGCCTTGACCCACCAACTAGACATCCGACTACTCGCTGTGTTCGTTGTTAGCTCTTTGTCTCTGCATTCTTCTTGCATTCTTGGCTTCCGTCTGGTCATCTTGTGGCGTCCTTATTTCGTTGGTCCATCTGGTTCAGCTGGACATATCATACGACTGGTCGTGCCAACAAACAACAACCTTGTCCTCGAGATTTAGCTTGCGCATTGACCGCATGTTTGCTTCGTTTTGCTTTCTAATTTTTTTTTTCCGTTGTTTCTCTTCGTTTTTCTTTTCTATCCTCGCAGGGGATCCCGCAGACTGGAACACGATACATTTAACCCCCCCCCCCCCCCCCCCCCCTGCCCCCCCCCTTCCCTCCCCCCCCCCCCCCCCCCCGCCCCCGAAGGGGCCGAACAACTTTTGACACGTATGTTTTTTGTCTTGTTTTCAAATGTGCAGTAGTATGGTTTTGTGTGGGGTAGTACTGCTGAGGTACTGAAGAGGCGTACGTACTGGTGCTCGTATAGGCGTCGTTTTCCCTACTCGAATGCCTGGTACCTAGTATATAATACCAGGTATATGCGATATATTTATGCGTTGTCTCTTCATTAATTGTGCTCTGCTTTGCTGCTTGATTGTCCACTGACATGTCGTGCGGAATAAACACATGAATAACTGACGTGCACGTGTATTTCAGCGTAGTCTTTCCGTTCTACGGCCATACCAGGCGTGCCGTTATTCACTATGTGAGTGTCCAGGAGATTATTTTATGGGGTTTCCGACAGTGACATACAGGACTGATACAGACGCAGATAGGCAGGCGAGGTGCCATTGACACCAGGCGCGGTCACAGTTTGTTTTGCCGTTAAATTGACGTTGGTGAGGTGTACACAGATGCAGAAGATACCTGATATCCGTCGATCTATCTATCAAGATATACCCTTGATCTATTCTGGTCCGTCTGCAAATGAAGAAACCTTTTTGTTTTTTAGCCAAAGCTTGGCGACCTCACACTACGTGCCGACTTATGCCGACGACGGAAAATAACGCACTCGACACTCCATGCGGCCTATCATTCAGCGCAGCCACGCTCACCAGCGAGTACCCTCTTTATCGAGAGCGTTGTCCACAGCCCCTAAAAAGTGTTTACTACGCGTGTCACTCCACTAAATCGAAGCACCGTTTCTTCGCACGGGTCCGCCCCCTGCATCTGACCGTGTCAACAGATCCATTACCGCTTGGTCTACTGCTATTGCAGTCATTCTCAGCGTTTTTGATGGAGCTCAACGGAGGACCTGCTACGCCCTTCCGGTCTCCTTCACCGCCATTCCACTTCGACTATTTTACGGGGGTTCATAGTTAACAGGACCTATGGTATACGTAAAAACCTATATATTTACCTATTTTTACCTACAAAATTTGGTCCTATTTACTATAGTCCCCCGTAGTATATTTATTTCTGTAGTCGACACTGCGGTGGTCGTCTTCACGCTTGTCCTCATCTTTCTCTTCGTCGCAATTGCTGCTGTGGTGCCGACATTCACCTGTACGAAGAGGAACGCTGCTGCAGCTCGGCCGTAAAGAAAACGAGTCAAGTCAACGATTTTACGTATACATTTCAGTTCACAACAGGTGCGTGCCTGGATCGTACCGACACCAAGATACCAATCACCTGGTAGGTAAGAGATATCACTCTATCCGGAAATGTAGTGACTATTTTCTAAGCCAATCATGAATCAAACCGGCGATATTTTTATATTTCCGGACAGAGTAGTTGAGTCTCAATCTTTTAACAACAGGACTGACTGGCAGGACCCGCACTAATGCTAGGGCAGCTACAACAAACAACTCGAGGATCAGAAGGATGCAGGCACTTCTGTAGCCGTATGATGCTCATGCAAATCCTCCACAGTTAGACAATCATGTCTTACGCCTTTCCGACAGTCCATGCTGTCTGGCAAGTGCAACGTC
Organism: Macrocystis pyrifera; assembly: GCA_031763025.1. Lineage (NCBI taxonomy): Eukaryota > Phaeophyceae > Laminariales > Laminariaceae > Macrocystis > Macrocystis pyrifera. Next base: position 12,959,684 of record JASSKH010000008.1, read on the forward strand.
AAGAGCCAAGCTGTCCCCGAAGTTGTTTGGCACAGCCACAAACCCAGGCGATACCTCAATTCCCGTCGACCTTCTTCAGGCAGTGCTCATCCAGCCAAGATTGCCGATCCCATTACTCTTCCGAGCCTTCTGATCCACCTTCGAGCCGACTCATCATATTTTCTTTGTAACACTCTATCGATTGTGCCCAGGAACACGACGGAGACGTTACATCTAATATTAAGGAGTTCCATATATTGATATAGGGTTATAGGAGAGGGATATTTTGTCGGGTATTCGGGGGGATAAACGGGAGGTTTTATTCCCGCGTCATGTTAGATAATAACCTGCATACGATGCATGACCTGTCTCTCGACAGCTCGGATATAATACAAGAGGAGTTCCGTGTTACTGCCTGGAGTCAACCACGCGTTCCCGTGCCAGCTGCGCCTATACCTTTAGAGATCAATCAACACACTACTGAGTCCGGCGATCTTCTATTGGCAAGCGTAGCCAAGGCCAACCTAGAGAGGTGGGAACCTGCTTCGGCATGCCTAGATTCGAGGATATGCCCAGTCAAGAAGCCAGAGTGGAGAGTGAAAAGATCGTAGAGGAGATGAGGAAGAAAATAGAGGTCCTGGGAAGGACGATGGAAGAGCAGAGACTACGCGCCGAGAGGGACGCGCAGGGAGTAGGAAAGGAACGGGGGGCTGGTGGGGGGACGAGAGGAGAAGGAACTGCTGGAAGACAACAAGCAGCACCGACGGTGCCGACACCTGGGCTGGAGGCCCGATCAGGCATGTCATTACCTTCTTTGTGCCGCCCGAGTTTGTCCCAGTCGAGACCCCCAAAGTTCGACAATGTAGAGGCCCACTTTAGCATGTGGCGTAGTGAGGTTTTGGCATACCTATCATCGCTTGGGTGCTTGCGCATGTACTCAGTAGCACAGCAAACCCAGTTATGGTAGGTGACATGAGTGTTTCGCCGGAGTAATTATCCTCCAGACATTCCCCCAGGAGATTAGGGACGCGCGATTGGTGTATGGGTTGATGATGGAGGCCATGACAGGATACGATATGTCTGAGTTTTGAATGCAGAAGGCAATGTCTCCGAGTGGTGCTTGGAAGGAGTTGGAAGACTATTACATGCCGAAGACGATAGCAGCAACACACAGATTGAAGAGGGAGTTTGATACCATCCGAATGGCTGAGGACGAAAACCCCTTGCTGTTCCTCGGAAGGGTGGACAAGGCAGCTGATGAGCTGGCGATGTTAGGATGTGGCAAGAGTGCAGAGGAAGTAAACCGCCACATTGTTACCAACCTCTAATCTTTGTATACTATTCAAAGCAAATCAATCATTTCCCGCCCTTCCATCCCCCGTTCCGAGATCGATGAGATCATCCGTGACGCTTATGCTAACGACAAGGCAGATAAGGAATGGTTTCTAGGGCGTTGGGCGTGCAGGGAGTGGCAGATCAACATGCCTTGCACGCCGGAGGTGCGCAGCCTGTCGGTGGCGAAGGTGCTGGTCCAGGAGGGGGAAGGAGGAACAGAAGAGGCGGGAGGCTCAAGGATGGGCAACAGCAGCAGCAGCAGCAGTAGCGACGGCAGATTCAGCAGCAGCAGCAGCAGCCCCAGCAGCCCCAGCAGCAGCAGCAGCAGCAGCAGCAGCAGCAGCAGCAGCGACAGCATTAGCAGCAGCAGTAGCAGTATCAGCAGCAGCAGCCTCAGCAGCAGCACCAACGGCAGCAGCAGCAGCCCCAGCGACAGCAGCAGCAACACCGCCCCCATCTGCAACGTGGCAACCGGGGAGGAGCTTCGTCGAGGGGGATAACCGGCCCCAAATGGCGTTGGGATGCCGTGGCCTGCAGGTACCGTTGGGATGACTCAGCCCCAGACCCCTTCGGCACGGGTGGATTAGTCCCCCCCATGGGTTGGGAACCTACCGATCCACCACCAGGGACGTTGCCGCCGACGCCCCCGCCGCCCGCAGCGGCTCCGGCAGGCTGGGGTCCCCCACCGAATACGACATGGAAGCGCAAGGGGCCCTGCTTCCGGTGCGGCAGACCGCGCCACCACGCCGCGGAATGCCAGGCAGCTCCCGCGCAAATGGATGTCACTTTCCCGGGTGCCGCTTCTCCTCAACCCGCCCAACAACCATACTACGGAGGTGGCTGGCTGCAGGAGACGCCCTACGGCAGTGGTGGGTATACCTCGGCCGGAGCTTCCCCGCCACAACAACCCTCCTTCAGCACTTCCCCCTCCCCTGGCCCAGCGAACAACGGCAACCCTACGCCTACGTTCGATCCGCACCTCCTCACCGCGCAGTTTGCGCACCAAGGCAAGTCGACGGATGATTTGTTTTGGGATAATGGGAGAGAAGAGTGGGTAGCGGATTCGGGATCAACCTCTCATGTGACTGGTAACCCTTTTGGAATGATAAACTGTACTCCCCCTCCCCCTGGTAAGAGCCGTTTGGTGGTCGGTGACATGAGGTCACTGAAGACAGGGTACTTCGGCCAGATTCCAATTGTGATGCACAGCTCTCAGGGTGACGTTCAAGTTTGGCTGATGGACGTAGCATACGTACCCGGTGTTCGCTTCAACTTATTTTCGCTTCATGCAGTCATGTTGAAATGCCCGGTGACACTTGATGCTCAGGGGGCTCACACGGTGAATGGACAGCTGTCTTTCGTGCGTAGGGACGCGGGTTCATACGTAGACGCCACGCGGAATGTAGATACCCCGATTGCTGCCGCTGTCTTGGCTCCTGGAAAAATGAGGAGGATCGATATTGACGACCTTCATTTTGCCCTTGCGGACTCCCATGCTGACACTCTCAGTGAGACGGCATATGCCAGATGTGCATTAATGTTTTCGGGGAGTTGGTTCCGTGTGCTGGGTGTTCTGAAGCGAATGGGAGAAGGATGGCGGTGCCATGGACGACCGAGTGCCGTTCTACCAGGCCTCTGGAGCGTCTGTTCGTGGATCTGACGGGACAACAGCCTACGTCTGCTGGCGGTGCGAAATATTTGATGATGATCGTCGACGACTACTCGCGACTGGGGTGGCCGTATTTCTTGAAGCGGAAGTCCAACGCCCCGAAGGTCTTCGCTGGTTTCCTGGCCGACATCAACGCGAAGGATGTGCCGTCCATCGTGGAGTGCCTTCGCTCGGACAACGGCACCGAGTTCACCAAGGCGGAGTTCGTGGAGTTGCTCAACCACCATGGCATCCGCCGCGAGTAAACGCCCGTCGATTCTCCGAAGCATGACGGGGTGGTCGCGCGACGGATCGCCATGACGCTGGAGCTTGCATTGTCGTCCCGCCTGGAAGCCACCCGCCTGTTCGGCGATGCAAGGATGCCGGCGACGCAGCCCCTCTGGGCTGAGTCATGCGTGTACGCGAGCGATGTGATCAACACGACGGCGAGGGTGAGGGACAAGCCGAAAATACACTCGCCGTACCGCAAACTCTACGCGAGACCACCGTTTGCGCGGCTGCTCCCGTTTCTGAAGCCGGGCTTCCACCACGTCAGGAGGGCCCTGAAGACCGAGCCGAAGGCGGAGGCTTGCTTCTACCTCAACGGCGGCAACCACCACGCAGCTGACCGCAGCTAGCTCCTGGTGATGTCTGACCGAAGGTCGTTCTCCCGTGACGTCACTTGGGAACGCCCAAGGAAACCGTTTGTGTGGTTACTGCCTTCGGAGGAGGAGAGCTCCCCGCCGCCGCCGTCGCCGTCGCCACCGCCGCCGGGTGCGCCGCAGCCTCTGAGGGTCCCCGACGTATGGCCCGAGCCACCGTCCCCATCTCCACTGCTGCCGCCGCAACCGCCGTCATCACCGCCGCTACCGCCGCCGCCGCCGCCGTCGCCGTCGCCACCGCCATCGCCGTCACCGTCACCGTCGCCGCCGCCGCTACAGCCACCGTCACCGCCACCGCCGCCGCCGTCGCCACCGCCACCGCCGCCGTTATCATCGCCGTCGCCGCCGCAGCAGTCACCGCAACCACAGCTTTCGCAGCGTGCTGCCCGGGCACTGGGTTCTTATATCCCGACCCGGAGGCTGGCGATGTGTTGAGGGAGCGGACAAGGGGGGAGACTGCACGACACCAGGGAAGCGGTGGCGCTGTGCAGAGAGGGCGGACTAGGGGGGAGACCGCACGACACCAGGAGGGTGGTGGCGGTGTGCAGCGTGATCGGGCCAGGGGGGAAGCTGGGCGACACCCGGACGGTGGAGATGTGCTGAGGGGGCGGACGAGAGGGGAGACTGCGCGGAACCACGAGGCTATGGGGCATGGGCTGCTGTCGTTGATGGCAGCACGGGAAGGTATAGGCCATGTACGTTTCCACCAAGCCCCACCGCGTGAGAACCCTCCACTTCCCACACGCCCGGCGAGCGAGCTTTCGACGCCCAACTAGTATGAAGCGTGTGCGGACGAGTATTCGGCCATCTGGAGACAGGCGATGGACAAGGAGTACCATGGGCCGGCGGACGCGGGGACGTTTGGAGCGACGTAGCAACCAGAGGGGCTCAACGTCATCTCGGCGAAGTAGGTGTTCGCCTGGAAGTCCAACGAGCATGGTGACGTGGTGGGGGCGAAAGCAAGGCTGGTGGCACGAGGTTTCATGCAGTCTGAGGGTATTGATTTCTTTGAGACTTTTGCTCCGACGCCTGCAGCGTCTTGTTTCCGTTTGTTGGGTGCTATTGCGTGCGAGTTGGGTTTGGATTTGTGTCATTTTGATGCTGAGCAGGCGTTCGTGCAGTCGAGTTTGGATGAGGATGTATTCATGCGACTACCCCCCGGCTGCGGCGAAATGCCTGGTAAGGTAGTCAGGTTGAATCGCAGTCTCTACGGCTTGAAGCAAGCGTCGAGGTCGTGGCACAACCACCTTCTCACTCACATGAAGAGTTTATGATTTGAGCAGAGCCCCGCTGATGCGTGTGTCATGAGGTTGGTAGAGTCGGGCTCTGTCTCCATTGTAACGGTAGTTCATGTGGATGATATTTTTGCTGTAGGACTCAAGGCTAGATGCGATCAGTTCTGTGACGACCTGAACAACCTTGTTCCGATCAACAATCTGGGCGAGTTACGGTGGTATGCTGGTTGTTTTTCGAGGGATTGGGATGCTGGTACTTTAACGATTTAGCAGCAGGCGTTCGCTGAAAATACCGCGGCGAGGTTTGGTGTTAGTTCTGGGAGGAATAACCCGCTTTCGACTGGTGTGAAGCTCGAGCAGTTTGACGAGGATGACCCCGTGGGTGATTGGCCTTTCCGCGAGTTGGTGGGGTGATTGACGTGGCTAGCGAACTTAACACGACCGGATATTGCGAACGCGGTGAGGGCGGAAGCGAGGTACACGAAGAGGCCGAGGGAAGTACACTGGAAGACAGCAGTCGGTATTTTAGAGTATGTATTTTCTAAGAGTGATTTCGGCATTACGTTCCCGAAGGGTAGCGGGCTTGAGCTGGTAGCGTTTGCAGATGCAGGCTATGCCAACAAAGCCACTGACAGGAGGTCAGTTACCGGTGGGGCTATCATGTATGATGGGGCGTGTGTGTGCTGGTTTTCTAGGACGCAGAAATGCGTCACACTCTCAACCACTGAGGCCGAATATGTAGCACTGGCAGACACTATCAAGGAGGCAATGTTCATGCGGCATGTCTGGAGTTTTATTTTTCCGGGGTTTGGGGAGAGATGCATTACGGTTTTCGAGGATAACGAGGGGGCAAGGCACCTGGCACAAAATCCAGTGTGCACGTCGAATTCGAAGCACATCGACGTACGACACCACTTTTTGCGCGAGCTTAATTTTAAGGGGGGGTTTGTTATTACCCATGTAGAGTCGGAGAAACAGCATGCAGACTTCTTGACAAAGCCGCTTAACCACACGGTGTTTCGTTACCACCGGGATTCTCTGATGAATATTTGACGCGGTTTTTTCGAGGTGGAAAGTTTTATGTTATTTTTGAGTGAAGGGTTTGTCTGAACTACGTATGAATCCGAAGATGCTCCCGCTTTTCCCAGGCTAATTCCGAGGATGATACCATTTCGTTCCTGGTGATGGATTCCGAGAGTTTTTGGTGTTTTCGAGTAGTCCCAACGTCAAATATAATTCAAGCGAAGGAATGTATGCTGTCTCGCATTACCGTCGCGATCTGTTTATCTATGGCGGGAGTAGGAGACAAGGGGAGGCTCTAGTCCGGGGGAACGGGGTTCCTTGCGATCTCTGGCCTTTATTTTCTTGGCTTAATTTTCATTTTGATGAGTATGACTACTGTGATATTTTAAATGATTTGCATCAATTACTCATGAATAGAGGGAGAGTTTTGGATAAGGTTCAAGAGAGACAATGAAGCGCCGGTCCATAGACAATGTTTTCGGATCTGCAGAGTTTGGATAATTTTTTGGAAATTGAGAGTTTGATTTTTGGTTCTGAGTGAAATTGTGTTTCTGAATTTCGTATGAGTTGGTCATAATATTGAGTTTCTACCCCGCGGAGTCGTACATTGTAGTGTACAGAGTTGGGGGGATATTAAAGTATGGTCGTGTATAATAAGCAGGGGGGATATTGATTGTGCTCAGAAACACGACGGAGACGTTACATCAAAATATTAGGGAGTTCCATATATTGATACTGTATTATAGGAGAGGGATATTTAGTCGGGTATTCGGGCGGATCAACGGGAGGCACAGCGACAAAAGGTAGGGCATTTTTCTTGATTATGACGGATTCCTATTGGTCAATACCCGATAATATACGGGGTTTACCGAGCGAGATAGATTACGACTTTTGATTACGACGATTTCGATTGGCCAAGAGGCCAAAATCTCCCCGAAATCACACCGAGGCTCGAATTCCGCTCACTGAACATTTCGTGTACTAGCGGCACCTTTCTCGCGGCGCCAACACATCAGCAGCAGCAGAGCAGTAGCGGCACAGCAGCAGCAGCAGCAGCAGCAGCAGCAGCAGCAGCAGCACAGCAGCAGCACAGCAGCAGCACAGCAGCAGCACAGCAGCAGCACAGCAGCAGCACAGCAGCAGCACAGCAGTAGCAGCAGCAGCAGCAGCAACCGACCAGGCAGCAGCAGGAAGCAGCCAACCAGGCAGCTCGAGCTCTCCTACGAGACCAGGTTCAGGATTTGCGGGGGCAACGGCTTGAAGCCGCCCATTCTGTTGTACGCACAGGTGAACTGGGGGTTGGAGTACTCTGTTTTATGTTACAGGCTTGACCCAGAGCATAGCTAAACAACTACCGGTACCAACTTGGCAGTGTTATCACGGTGGTCAAGAGCAGACTTGCCTGTTTCGTCAGAACGAGTGACGCAGTTTGTTTTTCTACAAGACTCGACATCGCCTCGACCGGTCGTCCGTCGTCCGTCTCGCTTGTTGAACCCATCCCCAGATGACTCCTGTGCTGACCGCCCTTTACTTCAGGAGGCAACGGGGATCAGCGTACATCGAGAACGAGCTGACCGCCGTGATCCAGCATGCCCTTCTTTTCCAAAAGCTGGAGATGGAGCCCCAGCTGCCCATGTCCCTCGTAAGAGCGACCAGCCGGGTGGACAAGGAAGTTCTTGGTGTAGACGCGGGTGGGGGATGGTCGATTCGGGGGGCAAAACGTGGCGGCCATCAATGCACTCCCCCATCGCGGCACGCCCTTCCTCTTCCACTTGCAGAGGGTCTCTTCTGGGTTCACACAGGAGATGTTCCCTACTGCTCTCGAGGATCGACGAAGGTAAGCGTAGCCAACTACGAGTGCCATGACAAATAACATCTGGGTACGTTTTTTCCTGCGTCCCTTTTTGTGGCAGGAGTACCTGCACTCTTTTTTTTGTCTTTGCACCAACTTGCACGGCGACCGCCTTTCTGCTCGATGGACTCGTTGCGCTGACTAGCATCGCGATCAAAACGGATGCTGCGCAGGCTTTCAGCAACTGCGGCGTAGAAGCGGCAAATACCTTGCACTTGCGTCCGCTCGCTAAGTTGAAGTTGGTAGCATACTCGTTTCGATAACACGCCGCCATGACGGCATGCCTGCTGGGGAAGCAGTTGCCGAACAGCGCCTTTGTACGAGCGCTCGTCTCAACGACACACAACGGGACTAAGGTTATATGATACCTTCAACTCGGTCGTTCTGTGCAAAACGATGGTCGCCTCGAAGTGCGCCATCGCCTCACCTCTGCGTTCCCTGCACCAGAGGACCTGGCGCCCGGTTTAAAAATCATCGAGGAAATACGGTGGCCGGTCAAAGCTCTATCGAACATGTCGGTACTGCAATACGTAACCGTAACGCCCAGCGCCCCTCAAGTGCTACACACAGAAGTACCTTCGTCCTCCCCGCCCTCGTCTACGCCCCTCTGCGCGAATCAGGTATCGTATATGCCCTATCCACGAAACAGGTGCGCCTGTATAGCACCAGTTACTCTCCGCGCGTGAAGCTCTCTTGTCACGGGGAAGCTCGGACGCAGCGGGTCGGGCTGTGGGGAGCGGGCAAGATCATGAGGGAAACATCACTAGGTGTCTTCGTCCTCTACGCCAGGTCGCCGCCAATACCTGTGTCATGAAAGGCCGGGCAAGCGACGAGAAAGCGTTGCACAGAACGACATGCGATATCTACTGACGCAGGCCGGGACGCAGAGCCCGGAACCGGGACCCTATCTCCCACCTGCAGGAACTCGCAACAGGCGGTGACGAGGGATTTGATGCAGCCGTAGAGGCGAGCGTGCTGCCCAGGAAGGAGGAGGGTTTGCTGAGGGAGGGAGGGAGGGAGAGGGGGGCGTGTACGCCAAGACGATACACGGCCAGAGTCTGCTGAACCTGCGTCTTTCAATGATTTAGCGTTGCCTGGTATATATATCATCCGCAGGTGGAATCTTACAAGCTACCGCTGGACGATGGCGCGGAGGCAATGACGACTTCAACAACGAGGACCTTCTTACGGGGAACACCGCAAAGCGAGTAGGTGAATCATTTGTCGTTTGCCGGAGCTCTAACGTAAGGATGGCTGCATGCGTGTAAATATTCTACTTTTTTTTGCGTATGGTGGAGTCTGACCTTTCTAATGCAAGCGAACGATATTGTGTAGCCCTTGCGTGTGATTGAGACTTCGGTTTCGCTGTCTTATTCGCTCATCTGGCGTGGACCGCATAATTTTCCATTTGATCGCCAGACAACACTTATGATGAAGGTGACGACGCTGCAGGTGGAGCCAGAGCAGGCAACGAGTGGATCGGTCTCGCCCTTGGTCAGGACGACAAAGTCGCGGGTCTAATGCGACCAGGCGACAGGGATATACTGGTGAGCGGCGGGTATAGATGCTTGTAAAACTATCCAAACAACATGTAGAGGCTTGCAAACTTGAGTGCGTGTGTTGGCAGCCTACTCTAGGTTACGAGTCGTGCGAAGGCATGGGGAGTACTCTTGTTGGCAGGGAGATGGCTAGCTAGCTTTCTTGAACAAATAGCAAGCGGTACTACTGTCGTAATATAACTTCTATAATGTGGTATGTAAACTGGGTCCACTGCGCGTACCTTTCGGATGTACAAGAGTGGCTGCTCACTTGAATCTGCGGACACGCTTCGAAGTCGTTTTCGGGCCACAACCAATCACTGCTGTCTTGGCAACACTATTCTTGCCTTCTTGTTGCGTCCCTCATATTCAGGGCTACCGCCGGTATCTCTGCACTCCCCATTCGCCATTGCCATCAACAGGAAGATAGCCAGCCAACCTCAAAGCTATGCTTCGGTGTCTGAGAAACGCGGATAGCTCCCGATCATGAAAGTCGCCACGGAGTCGTCAGGGGGGTGATGCAGCAAGCACTGAGCAAGATTTCAAGCACTGCCGTGGCCACGCGTCGAATTTTTGCTCCCAACCCCTCAATGCGGGATTCGTTGGCGCCATCCATGGTCGCCGCCAGGACGGTGGGGGCAGGGGCAAATATCTGAGTCCGCGCATTGCGGATGGGTATCGCCAGGGGGGGGTGAGCGGAGGGGATGGCGGTCGTACACCGATGGAGGAATCCGGAAGTTGCCAGGAGTGCACGCACCGCAAGGGTGGGTGGTCTCAGATCGACCCTGGACCCATAATTGGACGAGCAACGGCGCATCGTGCCTGCTTACCCTTGCCCGGGGACGGAAAACGTATTCGCCGAAACGCAGAGGACAATTGAATTTCCTCCTTGCAAGTTCCCTTTCGTCCGTGGGTCGTACGACGACTCTAAATATGGCTGGCGTGATCGCAGAGGCGATTCTCTCTAGTTGCCACTGACGTTTAACATGGGCTAACGTGAAGGATTTGGTGTAGCACTGGCTGCTGCTGAATATACATTTTGCGATTGAAACCGTCTTGTTCTTAACACACGTTTTGACGTTTTCCGTGTATTGTGTGTTTTTTTGGAGAAGACCGAGGGCGATGTAGACTCTGCGTTCTGTGTGTTGTCTAAAATGCAATGAACTTCGGTATTACACCACCCGACAACTCTCCATGCATCCATATTTAACATAGTAGTATATTATACGAGATACCACTTCCATCGGTCACGTTGCGTAGAGTATCTCATGTGTGATCGTTCTGTGTCGTCAGAGATAAAATTCTAGAGCAGCAGCTAGCTGCAGTAGTACAGAATGTATTTTCAAGTTTTTGGTTGCCTATCTTTGCGACGACACCCACTCAGCCCTTCACCTGCAACAAATATACCGGTACTGCCAGTCTATCCGGAAAGTACCAGGTAATCCAACGTGAAAAACCGTTTCGCGATCGGATTTTATCTCGAACAGATACGCACTAATACATGAAGTCAACTTTTAACGCTGAAAACAGAATCTTGCCTTCTACCAGAAAACAGGTAAAGGAGCCCACTGTAATAGTAAATGACAGGAAAATGAGGAAATTTGAACGCGTTATACTGAACTCAGTATAGAACGTACCTTTTGACATATAAGAAATTCGGACTGGACCAGCCGGTTTCTAATTTTTTCCCACTATTTTCAAGTATTCGGTATTGTAGCTCGCCCGACAAAAAACGCCTTATATATTTCGCCCTTCGCGCGAACAATCGATAAATATTTCTGGACCCCTACCTATTGTCCCTGAGCCAAACGGGAGGTTTATTCCCGCGTCATGTTGGATAATAACCTGCATACAATGCATGAGCTGTCTCTCGATAGCTCGGATATAACATAAGAGGAGTTCCGTGTTACTGTCTGGAGTCGATCGCGCGTTCCCGTGCCAGCTGCGCCTATACCTTTGGAGATAATCAACACACTCACTGCTTCTGCTGCAGTGGCCGCAACTCCGCAGGCAGACGCAGCTCGAGCCTAGAGGTCAGAAGTCCCTGCCTCGAAATACTAGTATCATTATTACAAGGGTGTGTTCGGTACCGTACGGGTACGCTCGGTACCGGTATGGACATGGTACCGAACGTACCGAAATTCTCGGTAAGGGTATGGACATGGTACCGAACGTACCGAAATTCTCGGTACCGGTATGGACATCGTACCGATCATACCGAGCTTCTCGGTATCGGTACGGTGTATCATACCGATACCGCCGGTAAGGGTACGGACATCGTGCCGAACGTACCGAAGTTTTCGGTAGGGTATAGAACTCCAGACCGAACGTACCGAAATTCTCGGTACGATTTAGAACTCCATACCGAACGTACCGAAATTCTCGGTACGGTATAGACCTCCATACCGGTACCGTACCGCAGATACCAGCGGTATTTGTCAAACCGAGCGTCGCTCCACAGCAGTACCATGGTATTGCCCATCAAGAATGTGTGTGTCTGCGACAGTTTTTTTTTTTTTTTTGTTTTGTCATCACATTCATTTCCAGAGTTCGATGGGCGCCTTACCACACCGGGTATTATTTGTCTTGCCTGAACGTCTAAACCGTGGTCACACAGAAGGCTCCTCTCCCTGAGGCCCCCACTCCCATCCTCCTGCGGTACTGACTGAAATTTTTATTGCGAGAAGAGTTCCAGCCACCTCTTTCCCACTGTGTACACACGCTTGCGCGCTATCCACCGGCAAGACACGACAACGAGAGAAAAAACTCATAACATGAGAAAAAAGGCGCTGTCGCTGGGATTCGAACCCCTGAACTTGCCTGCTACAGAAGGTTACGCGGATACCAACTAGACCACCGGGGCGACCGGCTCAGTCAGTGCGACAAAATTAAAGTTATAGATTATGAGTCCTCACGCGCCCCTTGTCTCCGATACCCCTGCGGCACCGCAAAGTTGTCGACAGCTTTGAGTGTCTCCGCCGGCACTACGTACTCTGTGTCGCTACCCTTTTGGTAGATAGGAGCAGGCCCTCTCACTGGCACACTGCTGTTGCCTCCTCCGCCGTCCATGACCTCTGCCTCGACAACGTCTGCCTCCGGAGGAGCTGGCGCCGGCGCTGGCGATGATGAGCTTTGGTCGCCAGCGGCGGGGTCATCATTGTCGTTGTTGCTGGGGGGGGGTGTTGTGGTGCTCATGAGGGCCGCTGTACCGATGAGGCAGGGTACGCTGCTGTGCTGCTGTGCTGCTGCGTGCTATGTGTGTGGCGGTACTGTACCGGCACCGGGTTGTCCCGAGCCTAACTTCCCGATTAGCCCGGATCGGTACTCTCGGTAGGGTATAAGCTCGGTATCGGTACGTTGTGTCATACCGATACCGCCGGTACGATATGGACATGGTACCGAACGTACCGAGGTTCTCGGTAAGGGTATGGACATGGTACCGAACGTACCGAAATTCTCGGTACCGGTATGGGCATCGTACCGAACATACCGAGCTTCTCGGTATCGGTACGGTGTATCATACCGATACCGCCGGTAAGGGTACGGACATCGCGCCGAACGTACCGAAATGTTCGGTAGGGTATAGAACTCCAGACCGAACGTACCGACATTGTCGGTACGGTATAGAACTCCAGACCGAACGTACCGAATCCTCTCGGTACAGGTATACCGGCGGTATTTTACCGCCGGTAGGCCTCGGTAGTACCGTACCGAACACACCCTTGCATTATTATTATTAATATTATTATTATTATTATTGACAAAATAGCGTAGATGCCGTTCCTATATAAACCAAATATCCTTCCATAAATCAGTAGTATCCCTCATACACTTCTCTTCCTGTCGTTTCCAAATTCCCATTACCCACAACATTTCATTTTAGCTACCAGTACAACATATTCTATTACTCATCGACGTTCCATTCCCATTCCATTGGCCGCATTCCTCCGGCTTCTTCCTCCCTTCCCCTAGCGGCCTGGCGGTCGCTCAGGGCAAGTTTATATCTATGTCTCATAGTAGTGTGCGCAATACATTGTATCATGCAGGGGGGGGGTGGGCTCTCTACCGTCGTTGCCTTGTTTCGGTTATATACAGATATTGCACAGGCGTCGGGGGGGGGTGGTATCAGGTACCACTGTTACAGCGGGTGGCGCCAGGGAGGGAGGTTTATAGCGCTGTGACTGTCGTGACCAGCGCTATGGGGAGGATAATACGGCGCGAGACCACTGTCCTGATCAGGGTCACGCGTCGGGTCTATTCGATAGGCAGAGGGCAAGCTGTGGTCAGCATCCTCTGGGCGGATCTTATAGGGGCAGGGAGGATCCCCGGTGTGGGAACGCCTTCGGTCTCGGGTACAGAGCCAGCAACGTGGTTCCGGGACCACCCGGTGTTTACAAAAACACCAAGAGTGAAGAAAGAAAGTCAAAGCCAAGTGATCTGTGATACCTGTCCTATCGACCCCCAGCCCCTTGGGCCCTTCCTTGCCCGTCATGCCCGTCATCGTGTCTGTGATGCTTCGTTGAGTGTTCACGCTGACGGCTTGCATATACTGCATTGCATCGATCCACGTTCTGCGTGACCTTATCATTACTGCTTGGAGGCACTTCCTCGAACTCCCCAACAACAGTTGAGCCGGCCTCAGATATCTAACGAGCGCAGGTCCTTTTTAGGGTCTGAGAGCTGTACCATGCTGGAACATGATGAACCCAGGCTGATCCAAGTGCATTGCAGGAGATCGGAGTGTTCGCAAAACGTTTGCAAGAGATCGGACCGTATGCAAACGTGTGAAATAATGTCATCGTGTTCTTTGTATAATCCCACGTTTGATCTTGCATAATACTCCATTTGCATACCAGTTACTTGGTATATACATACATCCACATGTTTTGGTTGTTGCCTGACTTGTATGACTTGTATGATGGTGATATGGGCAATATGCTGTTATGTATTCACGCTGCCAATGGTGCTCTGCTTGTTTGTTTCGTGAGAGTTTGAAGACACTTATCTGGTCAATGCATGCAGGCATACTCGTTGCTCGTGCTCCGTTTGCCTGTTGCTCGTGCTCGTCTGTTCGCTCCTTGTTCATGATCGCACACTCATGTATGTTCGTTAATAAATGACTGCATGCTATTGACCACATATTGTCTTCAAAACCGAATGCAATCGACAGGTATCGATACAAGCCAAAGGTGCCGTACGTACTAAAGCACGCATGCTCTCGTGTACCGTTGGCCTGGTTAGGTGATACCGGAAACTAACAACGTTGAGCCTTACGCCGTTTGGGCGTACGTGACCCTATAGAACCTTGAACCTCTGGACAACACCGTGCATTGTCGGCTGGCAAACATAGAACTTTCAAGAAAACCATACATATTTTGGTGACTAGTATTCTTGCCGCGATGCTTGTAGACTACATCAGTAGTAATAGACCAATCGTCGTATTACGCACACCAAATGGAAAGTCCGATGCACGTTTGACCCTCTTCGATGTCTCCGGTCGTACCATTTTCTGTGTTGTATACCAACCGAGCGTTGCGCTCGAGTATCAGGTACAACACCTGAAGGACTGAAAAGCCAAGTACAAGAGGAAAGGACAAGAAAAACTGTAAGCAGATGAAGATCGGCTACGGAAGCCCTCGGGGGGCACGGGTCACACGGGGTGACATAGTTTCAGCTGGACGATGATGAGCTTGCACACAACGGAGGAAGATGTGGCTTGCTGTGTCCAGAGGGCTCGGGCTAGATGTATCGATGCAACCCAACCTTCGTAGTATCAGGGCAACAGGTATGGAGCGGGTGAAACACAACCGTGGTGATCCTTCTCTTTTTCTGATGTCGTATCCACAGTCGAAAATGCTATATTATTCTTGCTGTACGTTTTTCCTCGAGCGCAAAAAAAAAAAAAAAAAAAAAAGAAAAAAATCGGGGGGGGTAGGCTGCTGTGTCGCCCTGATTGACTTAGACTTCAAGTCACGCACCAAAGCTAGAAAACTCGCGCAGCGCATGCCGTAACATGCGGGACCACCGATGTCAGACCAGGAACATGGACCCAATGAGATACCGGTAGCAAGCATGACATAGCGCATACCAGTGACGAGCTGCCCGGTGTGTTCGGAAAGGCATGGTATCCGAGTAGTAAATTGATTGATGTGCTGTATTCATTTAGACTACCATGGAAAGTATTGCTGTCGGTTGTCAATATATGTTGCGACTCAATTAGTCAGTCCAATCTGATCAACCGTCAGTATTTTCGTTGTCACATATCACATGTACTGGTGTTGAAGAATATCTCGCTGCTGGTATCGAAACAGCAGTAGTAGGGAGTACTTTTTAATTTCATTGCGGGATGAGCGCCTCCCATAGATGGTTCTAAGTGTGAAGCTGGACGTAGTTACTGATGAGCCTACCATGCCACGAAACCTTGCCTACCGCCGCCCGGAGCAAAGGCGCCTCAACTCGGAATTACACAGAAGAGCCGTATCTCCGTCTCTACAATGCTATCAGTAGTCTAAACGCTACGCACGATGCTCAAAAAGATTAAAAGAATATTGCTGACGACCTGCACTGCCGTACACTATTGGTATAAATATCAGTCTAAGTGCATGTAATTTGGAAGAAAATACAGGAACCATACTGCTGCTGTACGCTGTACCTGCAGTTTTTGTTTATTTATTTCCCGAACAAGGTTGATTTATCGATATACGGGGTTGGTGAATACTAAACCACAAGCGTACAGGGGGGGTGGCTCGCAGTATGCATTTTACACATACATACGTACATAAAGGACGTATACAATATACCCATAATACAAAAACTGTACGGCAAGATCCCGAAGGACCCTTTGGCTCGCAGGTGGCTCGCAGCACGCTTTCGACACATACGTACATAGAGGACGTATACAATATGTCCATAATACTAAAACTGTTGTACAGCAAGATCCCGAGGGACCCTTTGGCTCGCAGTACATCCTGCTTTTTGCACAAACGTACATAGAGGACGTATACAATATATCCATGATACTAAAATTTTATGGCAAGATCCCGAGGGACCCTTGAGCCTATCTCTCTTCCTATCTTGACGAGTTATCATGTTGATACACAGCAGTATCTGCTGGATGCACTACACAACACCCGTATGTATATATGTAGGGTGAAGAATCAGCACGGACACTATTGAAGAATGTCGACGAGTAGAAGAACGGTTTAATGTGAAGAATACACATACACCATATTCACACGGGGCATACTTCAAGCTGGATGAACAGAGTGAAGCTGGGTAGAAGACGTTGGTCTAAAAAAAACTCAAGACAACAACCTGGACGATGGATATAAATATATGGGTAATACTATTGGTCGTACGGCAAGATCTCCCTCGATCCTTGGGCCTTACGATAGTTGTCCCTTGCTACCGCAGCAAAGCATCAACACCACTGCCTCTCGGCATAAAGTACTGCTGTTGTGAAGCCGTTCTATATGGTATTCATACTACTTTAAAGAAATTAACTGTAACAGTTGATGATACTATAGGTCGTACGGCAAGATCTCCCTCGATCCTGGGCCCCAAAATAGTGTCCCATACTGCCGCAGCAAAGTATCGACACTGCTGCCTCCCGGCATGCAGTGAAACCGGTCAGCTGTCCAGTACAGCAATCAGGTTTTTATTCGAGTGAAAGCACCGCATGAAAGCTACGTTGAAACTGAGAACTGTACAACGACTTATATGTTCACAACATAGCTGGTGTTGTGGTCTTCTCGTACCCGGTACATTGGCATTTCGCCTGTTCTACCCGTTATTCTCGTACCCGGTACGTTGGCAATTAACTTGCTTCACCCGGTATTCACTGGTACGCGGGCATTTCCCTTGCTTTCTTTCTTCACTCTTTGCAATGAGTTAAGAACGGACACTGGGTTGGACTGATGTAAATATTGAACGGTATGGCACACACATAAGGGAAGTACGTACCCCTACGACTCATATGCGTGGGGTCTCCATACATTCTACATCCATACATTCTACATCCAGTAGTATTACAAAAAGGTTTTTACATCCGTACGATCGCACATTATTCATGCCGACTGCAAAATATGTTGTCTTCATTAATATTCTATAATATACAGCAGTATCTTCAGCATACTGAACGGTATCACACAGCCTCAGTTTACTCTTGGCAGATACCCCGTATAATTCTGTCCACTACGGCGAGGAAGTGAGCAATGAGATAACTACTGCTGTGCATGAGCTTCGTACGATACTATTAATATTGTACTTCTCCGTCCATGGCCAAATATTTGATTGGAGCATTATTATCTGCTGTAGATTATGTAAATAATGTCCGCACAGAAACACAAAGATTATATTTATTAGGGTTCGTCCTTCCATATACTTATACCCGATCTGGGTCGTGCCCTGAAAGAGTGTCGTTGGTTTTGATATGGTTGGGCTATTCCTTTCATCTAAAGGCCCGCGTGGTCTAGTGTATCGCTTCTGTTTTTAGCGTTGAACCATGGAGCTCGAATCTCAAGATGGATGAGGCGGGGATTTACGCAATACCTGGTATATACAATAAAAGGTGTGGAATCAACTGCGGAGATCGCCTAACGAGTGTAGGCCCAACGAAGAACTGTCTGTAAGTATTCCCGCAATAAAAACCCAAGGTACAGACCACATCGGGGAGGGGAATAAAGAGCTTGCTGTGTGACACCGGATGTCTACACGTAGGAGCATAGAGAAAAAAGGGCGAATATAACAAATGGGATGGAAATCAATGATATATCTGTATCGTACATACATAACTACGTACGAAACAATATGTAAGGTACATGGTGTGAATAATCAGCAAACGAGTACGAAGAAACACTGCATGGTCGGTGGGCGTAGAGGGGTTTCAAGATCGGTTTGGTTTGAAGAATACATCGCCACTACTTACCTGTTGTTAGGTCCAGACCTTGCGTAAGTATCATCTGAAGATTGGGTTGTCGGAGAACGAATCTGGCCGGCAGGTAAACGCTGTAACTCCATGAGTGTGGGGTGGTCAAATACATACTATTGCAGTACGCATTTCGTGTGATGTTCTCACACAATAACATCAAACTCCTGAAATCCCACTCGTGGTCACAGAACAGGCTGTAAAACTAAAATACATCGCGACTGGAGCAAACAAACAAGTACGAAATAGTGCTGTACCGGTAGGTGAGAGAAACGGTATTAACGAGCTATTCGATATGGTGTATACCATCCCGTATCAATTGCAAATGAATGACACCATGAACGTGTCCATGCTATTACATTTACACCCTATTAATAGAGCTAAAAACAAAAAGGCAAAGAAATAATAGTCTGTGCATGAACCAGAGCTGAGTGTGAGCGTCGCATGTACACCCAGCATAGAGCATTGAGCGGGCTAGAACTTTGGGAAAGAATATCAACGTTGATGTGAAAACAGGTGCTTGTTATAACGTGCCGAAACGACCCCGGATGGTTGGCTCCTATCATGAGTGCTTTGCCTTCAGGAATTGCAACTGCTCTCCCGGAACTGATACTCGTACATGCATCCTAAGCGGTGGATTCGAGATATATACACTATGCAAACCAAACTGGGCAGAGAAAACCTGGCCTTTTCCGATAGTAAAAACCCTCCCCAGGACGCATATACTCATTCGCTGCTTTACTCACTAACGCGGTGAACAGAAAGTCAACGCTGTCTCAAGTATCTGACACGGTTCCCAAAGTCGACTGGGCATCTTAGCCTTTGGAGTACTGCACTGCTGTACATGTACCTAAATTTGACCCTAATTCCAAGTGCTTCGTCCGCGCAACGGAAGGGCAGTTCTAACAGCATGCCCAATGCCCAAACTAGAGGTTCCCTGAATGTCAAAAAACAAAACGCTAACGGTGCGGGAGTATGCGAACGCGAGCGTGTAGGTGTTGAGCGTACCACGCATCCCTGTTTTATTTGTCCGTATCCGAGTAGCAGATGATCCGCCTGATCAGGGAGGAATGCTTGAAGAGACACTAAATTGCATGGCACCGAATGCCGAGAAACATGTTGGAATCATACTGCTGCTCTCCAGGTGACTATCTTTGATCGCTACGATTGCACAATAACAGGGACGGTCGAATAAGAGGCAAGTCGACACAAAACCCCAGCTAAGAGAGTGGTATAGCTGGATACAGCCAAGCATCTATTACGACCGACCAGGCTCCTTAACCCAATATCAGGGGGATACAGACCATCAGTGTTTTGCTATACGTTTTCGTGATAATACCTAGGCTTTGGGATTGTTCACACAGATTTAGTTTATATACAGATACTCGACGTCACGCACAGGAGGTACATGAGAAGGCGTATACCAGGTATCATAACGTTTGGATACCCACATGTAGGAAAGAACGAGTGCATGTGCAAGTCGCCACACCACGCACAGGTACACATTTGTGAGACGCTAAACCGAGATGGAACGTGACGAGCTTTGGTATGATATGCGCAACCTAACAGGATAGTATTTGTCGCTCAAAGCATAGTGGTCGAGGGTTGAAGGAACGAATCGACAGGTGTGATCGGAATGCCAGTAGGTGGTAGGCAGTTTCTGTTCTGGGGGGGTGTTTGTCTCCACCTTGCTGCAACTACTTCCACAAAAAGCGTTATACGAGGGGTACGATTTGGAAGTAGGTCTGGACGAATGCCGTTTTAAGACGTGTGATTGATTTTAGCACTAACAAGTTGCACGAGTGGACAGTGTCCATGCTGGGGGGGTGGCGTAAACGTCAGTACCTTCAAACACTTTTTAACTCGGAATCAAGCATTTACCTTGGCTAGCGCCAGTAAGTCGATGTGGAGTACCTTGAAACGACCTAGGCCACTCGATTAAAGGTGGCGCAAACGCCAGTAGCTTCAAACACTTACTTAACTCGGAATCAAATATTTACCTTGGCTAGTGCCAGCAAGTCGATGTTGCGTGAACGTCAGTACCGTGAAACGACCTAAGTCACTCGAAAAATAATTTTGGCCCGGAGTAGAAAGAACTCATGAACTTCCTACAGCCCGTGATGAACGTATACATAAAACGACTTCCACATTTGCAAGGAAACGTGAAGTTTTGCCACATCGATACAAACAAGTACGTGAGTATATTGGAATACTGATCGGTGAACCGTTAGAACAGGTTTGACAAGTCAAGCCCGCAGATATATATAGAGGGGCAAGGTGGACAGCCACCGCAGCGTCTCGGTAGTGTGGCCACGTATAGCCATACGACAAAGGACTGGCAGAACTTATCTGAAGTCTCAGTTAAAGGTTAGGTGGTGGGGTAGGACGATGGTGGCTTTCAGTGGAATGCATGTCTGGCCAAAAGCTTAAACGTGTAGGTTATTGTCAAAGTGCAGACGTAAGCCTTCGAGGAGAACCTCCACCTCAGATGCAGGTGAGCCAGGAAGAAAACATGTTTTTCGCAAATGAGTACATGCTCCGAGCGTGTTAGACAGATGTGGCGCTGGCAGTTGAAACTGCACGAGGGTCAGGTCCGCCGCTCTTCTCCACACCATCCAAGGTTAGCACCGCGAGAACAAGAGGCACTGCAACATTGGGCCGACGTCTATAGACGGGGGAGGAATGCTGAAGAACATCTGGAAGAAGGTCAGGACCGCCGTTCTTCTTACCACCGTCCAAGGGCAACACCGCGAAAATGAAGGGCGCTGCAACATCGGGCCGACGGCGATGGATGGAAGAGGAAGGCTGAAGAACATCTGGACTAAGGTCAGGACCGCCGTTCTTCTTACCACCGACCAAGGGCAACACCGCCGAGAGGAAAGGCGCTGCAACATCGGGCCGACGGCGATGGATGGAGGAGGAATGGTGAAGAACGTCTGGACGAAGGTCAGGACCGCCGCTCTTCTTACCACCGTCTGAGGGCAGCACCAAGGGAAGGAGAGGAGCTGCAACATCGAGTCGACGGCGAGGTGCGGAGATGGAAGGCGCAGGCGCTGCAGCGGTCCATGATCGTAATACCTGCTGGGCACCGTCGCTCATATGCGCCGGTCTCGGGGGGTGTCCGAGGAGGAAAGCGCACACGCCGTCGCCGGGCTAGCACCGGGGCGCCGGCTTTGTGCCGACGATGGTTATGTGTCGGGCAGGGGGGGTGTCACAGCGGGTGGCGCCAGGGAGGGAGGTTTATAGCGTTGTGACTGTCGTGACCAGCGCTATGGGGAGGATAATACGGCGCGAGACCACTGTCCTGATCAGGGTCGCGCGTCGGGTCTATTCGATAGGCAGAGGGCAAGCTTTGGTTAGCATCCTCTGGGCGGATCTTATAGGGGCAGGGAGGATCCCCGGTGTGGGAACGCCTTCGGTCTCGGGCACAGAGCCAGTAACGAGGTTCCGGGACCACCAGGTGTTTACAAAAACACCACCAAGAGTGAAGAAAGAAAGCCAAAGCCAAGTGATCTGTGATACCTGTCCTATCGACCCCCAGCCCCTTGGGCCCTTCCTTGCCCGTCATGCCCGTCATCGTGTCTGTGATGCTTCGTTGAGTGTTCACGCTGACGGCTTGCATCTACTGCATTGCATCGATCCACGTTCTGCGTGACCCGATCTTTACTGCTTGAAGGCACTTCCTCGAACTCCCAAACAACAGGTGAGCCGGCCTCAGATATCTAACGAGCACAGGTCCTTTTTAGGGTCTGAGAGCTGTACCCTGCTGTAACACCACCCCCCGTGTCGGGAGAGCATTCGATTTGAAGGTGTCGAAACATCATTTTGCGGACATCCTAGAGCTTCGTGTTTAATACGTATACGTATGTCTGTCAAATTTTCGTACTTTTGCCAATTTTTTTCTTCGCACAAGCACTTTTCGGCAAAACAGCAAGCACCCCGACACGGGAAACCCGGCCAGGCCCATTGGTCTAGGTCTAGGCGCGATCTGTGCACTCTGAGGCTCGTGGCGGGCGCTCAAAGTTTTTTTTCCGGCGGGAGTAGATAAGATGATATCCCTAGTTTCAGCATGAGAGGCCTTATTTTGTACGTACCCATCGGTATATATATATGATGTCTGGTTTCACTCCCAGGCTCTCATGAGCTGTGAGCACACAGCTCAGGCATATACCAGGTACGCAACAGACAACATGGATAGATCCCATCGTTCCAACGCTGCCACCCACACAACGTGCGTGTTCGACACACCCATATGCACGGTGTTGCTGTGGTTGGTTGTGTTTGTCGGAGCCTGCCGTCCGCATTCTATCGTCTGCCATATATAGTTTTTTCCGTATGTACCCAGGATGACGTATAATATCCCTTATACATTTTTTTTTGGGTTGCTGAACGGAGCACGGACCACCGCCTAGAAAACAATACCCACAGCAGTGCACAGAGCGTGCTTACCTCCAGCTTCGTACAGCACCATAACCCTGCTGCCCAGCAGCAGCAGCGGGCACACCTTGCGCGTATGGATGATCGTACTGCGGCTATAAAGGCTGGTTTATCGGAGATTTCGATAGATCACTTGACCACGCCTCGACCACAGCACCAGCATCACCTCTCTCCCTGCATCCTCTGCTTATTTCGGTGTGTGATCCAACATTGCCACTGCTCCAGCTGTGCTCAGCACAATGCGCCAACAGCAGCAGCAGGGAGGGTACTATGCGCATGTGGAAGATCCGAGCTGTATGCTCAGTACTAGTGTTCGTTGTTGTTGCCATCCCTTCCGCAATATGTGACCGGCATTTTTTGCTCGGTACCGATTATCCCCGCATCGTTATATTCGTCGAGTCGAGTACAACAAAAACAAATCGTTCGTACTACTGTACATCGCTGCACAACAAATCGTTCGTACAGCAGCATTCGTACAAAACATACTTAACAGCAGTAGTTCTGATTGCTGTGTGTCCTACGCTGCTGACCAATAGATCCTAGAGCCAGCTGAAACGGGATCAGTACACGTACGTTCCTCACGTGGCATTTTTCAGCAGTACTGCTGTATATATATGCAGTCGTACCTTTACAACTTACTCTACAGTAGTAACTGGTGTAGGAGATCGTGAAATAAAAATGTTTTTTAGATCGCCTGAAAAACACGACGTGCCAGTTGTACGAGCACTGCTCATACTGCGCTCGATAAAATGTTGGTTTCCGAGGTTCGACTCGCACCAACAGCAGTACATTTATTATTATTATACAGCGGAGATGTTTGATGCTTGCCTTCCGACAATACAGCGGAGATGCCGTTCCTATATAAACAGAACATCCTTCCTTAAATCAGTGGTTTCCCTCATACCCTTCTCTGCCGGCCGTTTCCCAATTTCCATTCCCCACATTATTTTATTTTAGCTACCGGCATTCATCCGCCTTGCTTTTATGAACGTATTATATAAAACAAGTTGTGTGCGTTGTGTTTTCCACTTGTGACTTTTTTCGTACCAGTACGTTCATCCACCTTGATTTTCTGTGAACGTATAATATGATATAATACAAGTTACTTGTTTGTGTGTTTTTACCCAAAGTCATGAGTTTGGGCGCGCTTGGGTGTGGCGTGCGTTCATACCTCAACATTTCACAGCTACTCCCAATACTTGAGAGTAAAGCGAAGCATGTTCGAGAAAATACTGCTATTATAGGTACTTGGTACACTCGCAGTATTTCAGGGGCTTTGTTTTGAGGTTCTGTATACTACTTCAGATAATCCTGCGTATACTTTCGGGCTCGTACCAAAGCGGGGTTCGATACTGGTGCTGTCGTGGATAGTCCGTTTTGTGCTTCAAGTATCTCGGGGTTCTGTGCCGCGGGTACGAGTATACTAGTCTAGTAGTATTTCGTCCGTTGGTAGTGTTCGTACTGCTTCTGCGAGACTCAGTACTCGCAGTACCGAAATACCCTCAGCATGCCCAGTATACTTCGAGCATGAAGTATACTTCAACCGTCTGTGCATCGTGTCGACCATTCTCAGGCCCAGAGTTCGGCGCAAAACACTCTCAGATAGTCCCACACGAGTGGGAGTTGGAGCAAACTACTTTCGCTGGAGACAACTCGAGTACTTAAAGCAGTCTGGCGGTATTTCGAGATATATATACATCCGCGAGGAATATATATGAACGTTTACTACTGTAGAAATATTCTTGTTAATAGTATCTCGAGGTTCTGTACTGCGCACATTACCTTTGCTCCAAGTATTTCGTGTTTCGATACTATACTGGGGGTACATATTTACCTGTGTTCTCGGGGTTTGGTGTACTGTTCATACTCTCACTATACTATCAGTTTTCGGGCCTTCTCAGTACTCGCAATATGTTGGTAGTACTCTAATACTCTCAGTACTCGGACTAAGATTTGTTCTCGAGCACTCATCTGTGAAAGCTTGATGTTACCCTGAGCACCAAGAAACATTCATTTTGGGGGAATATATACATATATACATTGTACCAGTATATATGCGCTGTACCTTACTCATCCGGTCACAGGGTATTTTGGCGCCACCTCGACCTAAAGCATTTTTTTTGTACTTACGTTTACGCCGCATACATTGATTTGATCACCGCGAGTCATCTGGATCAATATATCCACTTGCCGATACCCTATTCTATATTATTGTGGTAATGACCCCACACTAATTCCGCAAACAGCAGCTCAGTGTAATACTAATAGTATGTCCTCAAGAATATGTGTGTATTCTTCACGTTAAAATGATGGATGGATGCAGGTCAGGTATACTACTTCTAAACAGGTGTACAGGATTTCATACGAGTATTATTTCGCTCTTGATCCACTCCCGTAGGCACCTCCCGGAGGGGAACCTTGTATTTTATATGTTTCTCTTCGTTTGTTTCAAGTGTGCATGTTAAATACCCATGGATATTGTATATAAATATATATATATATACAAGGTTCCCCTCCGGAAGGTGCCGTATTAACAGGGGAGTGGCGCAAGAGCGAAATAATACTCGTATGAAACCCTGCACACTTGTTTAGAAGTAGCACCTGCATCCACCCATCATTTTATCGTGAAGAACACACACAACATATTCAAAAGGACAGACTAATATACTATTCCCGGAATTAGTGTGGGATCATTACTACAATAATAATATATAATAGGGTATCGGTAGGTAAGTGGATATATTGATCCAGCTGACTCGCGGCGATTAACTCTTAAGTACAAAACAGTTGCGCGAGGTTGCGCCACAATACTTTGTGACCGGCTGAGTAGGTACAGCACATGCATACTGGTACTACTGTACAATATGTATGTTCCCCCAAAATAAATGTTTCTTTGTGCTCAGGGTAATGTCAAGGTTTGACATAAATGCTCGAGAACAAATCGTAGTCCGAGTACTGAGAGTACTGGAGTACTGGCGGCAAAAAATTTGCGAGTACTGAGAAGGCCCAAATACTGAGAGTAATGAGAGTGTGAGCTGTACCGAACCCCGAGAATACAGGTAAGTATGTACCCGCAGTAGTATCGAAACGCGAAATACTTGGGGTAAAGGCAATATGCGCAGTACAGAACCTCCGAGATAATGAGAGTATTCGCTGTACATGTGCATATGTATTCCTCGCAAACGCATATCTCGAAATACTCCTAGACTGCTTTATTTAGTGCTCTCCAGCGAAAGTAGTTTGCTCCAACTCCCACTCGTGTGGGACTCTCTGGGTGTGTTTTGAGCCGAACGCCGAGCCTGTCGATGCGGTGCACAGACGGTTGAAGTATACCTCATGCTCGAAGTATACTGGGCATATTGAGGGTATTTCATTACTACTGCGAGTACTGAGTCTCGTAGAAGCAGCAGTACGAACACTATTATACCAACGGACGAAATACTGCTGGACTAGTATACTTGTAGTACCCGCGGTACAGAAACCCGAGATAGTTGAAGCACAACGGGCGGTATCAATGCCAGCAGCAGTAGCGAGTCCCGCATTAGTGCGAGCCCGAAAGTATATGCAGTAGTATCTACAGAACCCCAAAATACTGCGAGCACTCGCAGTATCTCGAGTACAACAAAACCCCCGAAATACTGCGAGTGTACGAAGTACCTACGGTAACAGCAGCAGTATTCTCTCGAACATGCTTTGCTTTACTCCAAAGTATTGGGAGCTCGTAGCTGTGAAATGTTGAGGTATGAACGCACGCCACACGCAAGCGCGCCCAAACTTATGAATTTGGGCTAAAACACACAAGCAACATGTGTACTATATCAATTTTTACGTTCAGAAAAGCAAGGTGGATGAATGTACTGGCACAAAAAAAAGTCAGAAGTGGAAAATGAACACACACAACTTATTATATTACAGTATATCATGCTAAACGTTCAGAAAAGCAAGGTGTGGACGAATGTATTATTACTGTGTGTAGTACTGTTGTAGTCGTGGTACAAAAAAAGTTTAAAGTGCAATAAAAAAAAAGCGCGGATGGTGCGAGTCGAACCTCGGAAACGACAACGTTATCCAGCGCAATACAAATGTCTACGCTAGAACAGTGCTCGTACAACTGGCACGTCGTGTTTTACCTTGTACAGGTACGACTGCATATACAGCAGTACTGCTGTAAAATGCCACGCGAGGAACGTACGTGTACTGATCCCCCCTTTCAGCTGGCTCTAGGATCCATCGGTCTGAGCAATGTAGGACACTCTGCAATCAGAACTACTGAACTGCTGTAAGTATGTTTTGTACGAACGCCGCTGCTGTACGAATGAGCCCCAGTACGATCATCCATGCGCGCAAGGTGTGCCCACTGCTGCTGCTGGGCAGCAGGGTTGTGGTGCTGTAGGAAGCTGGAGGTAAGCACGCTCTGTGCACTGCTGTGGGTATTGTTCTCTAGGCGGTGGTCCGTGCTCCGTGCAACAACCCAAAACAAAATGTGCAGGGATATTATTGTCATCCTGGGTACATACGGAAAAAACTATATATGGCAGACCGTGGAACGGGGACGGCAGGCTCCGACAAACACAACCAACCACAGCAACACTGCGCATATGGGTGTGCCGAACACGCACGGCGTGTGGGCGGCAGCGTTGGAACGATGGGATCTGTGCATGTGTTGTCTGTTGTGTACCTGGTATATGTCTGAGCTGTGTGCTCACCGCATGAGAGCCGGGGGGAGAAAACAGAGAGCATGTATGTATGTACCGATACGTACGTACAAAATAAGGCCTCTCGTACTGAAACCAGGGAAATCGTCTTACATCCACTCACGCCCGAAAAAAAACTTCGGGCGCCCGCCACGTGCTCCAGAGCGCACGGATCGCACCCAGACCTCGACCAATGTGTCCGGCCGGGCTTCCTGTGTCCGAGCGTTTGGTGTTATGCCGAAAAGTGCTTTGTACGAAGAGAAAAGTTGGCTAAAGTACGAAAATTTGGCAAATCTACGTATACATATACTCGTATGTTCCTGGCGTTACTTGGTTGCAAATGATGCCGGATGGTATACCAAAGCTCATTGTTAATAGTTTATAATAATAGTACCGTTTCCCTTACGAACTATTAATAGTATCGTACTGGTTAGTATGTGTCTGAGCTTTGGGTTCCCATTTTATTTATTTATTTGGGATTCTTCTCCTTTTCTTTTTCTTTTTCGATTTGGTTTCTTCGTTGCTTCTCTTTCTTTATTTCTTTATTTTTTTTTCATCATCACTTTCACTTTCCAGCCCACTCGTAGGAGGTTTTACCCTCGACGACCTTCTGGACAAGCCGTGGTCACAGGTGTCTTCCCTTTCTCCCCCCCGGTACCTGCCTTTATTTTTTATCGCGCATAGGGTTCAGCATTCCCACTGCTCGTCGATTTTCATCGAATGTAGCTGACTCAGGCTCTCGCGCTTTCCGCTAATCAATCTCTTTTTTTTTATGGTGTATTTTGGTTGCTGACGTATATATGTATGTTGTGTCGGCCGCACCTAGTGCGAAGGCATGGTATTGCGTAGTTGATTAATGCGTTACGGGGTGTTATCTCTGTCGTAGTCTGTGACCACGGAGCTCGTATCTTTCTAGGGTGGAGAATCAGCACGGACACTGGGCTTGCTGGATGTCGACGAGAAGAAGAACGGTTTAACCCCTTTAGTACCGCAGTCCCGATTTGGGGGAAACCAGTCTATTTCCAAGCGATTTGTCCCCCAAGACGGGACCGCGGTACTATAAGGGTTAATGTGAAGAACACACACACACTGCCGTGCGCACTATTTCGGACATGTTTGTCTTCTCCCATCAAAATGCATATTTGCTACAGTGTGTGGATCTGTGTCCCTTGAACCAGCACTCCTGCCCAAATGTTTGAAATTCCAGAATCCTTCGAAAAAGCTCTTCCGGAAGCTTCACTCGAAGCACCCGGGAGATTGTCATGTCTGGATCTCGCCACAGAGCCCTCTCCTCGTTCCGCTGACGGATCCCCAGCGGCTGCTATTCTGTCTAAAGCGGATACTGCGGGATTCA
Organism: Macrocystis pyrifera; assembly: GCA_031763025.1. Classification (NCBI taxonomy): domain Eukaryota; class Phaeophyceae; order Laminariales; family Laminariaceae; genus Macrocystis; species Macrocystis pyrifera. The sequence goes on from JASSKH010000008.1 coordinate 12,988,367, forward strand.
AGAATACCCCGACGAGTTGTCCTTTGGCCCGAGCGCCGCCAGAGCAACGATGGTTCCACGCCCCTCGGTTTCCACCAATCATCTCTCCCTGTCTTGCCCTGTCATCTGACTGTTGTCTATCTAAAATGTCTACTTTTTTAATGCTTTGTCTACGATACCTTATGTATGTATGTTTAGGATTTGCTCTTACTATTAATATGTATTGGTTACTTTCTATTCTTAAATCCTAAGCCGTGTCGGATCTCCAACCCAGGCGTCCCCGGTGGCTTGGCAGGTGGTCCGCGTGCCTGTCAAGATCAATTTCGTGGGTTCAAGTCCCACCGAGTGCATGCTCATAGGGACTTTTTCTTGCATAAAAAACTGATAAGCGGAAAGCGCGAAAGCGTGAGTTGGCTACATTCGATGAAAATCGACGAGCAGTGGGAATGCTGAACCCTATGCGCGACAAAAAAATACAGGCACGGACCGGGGGGGAAAGGGGCGACACCTGTGACCACGGCTTGTCCAGAAGATCGTCGAGGGTATAACCCCCTACGAGTGGGCTGGAAGTAAAAGTGATGGATAAAAAAAAAAAAAAAAAAAAACACGCCATCGGTGTGGATCCGTCATCTTCCATTCCTCTCCCCTCTTTCGATTCCTGACGACCCGTAACAAAGCTGGAGTCTAAATCGCGACACCATGTATTTGTTAAGTTGCTGACTGGCCGATATATATAAACATATTATCCAATACAACAAAAAAATTATATGCGCATTTGAAACATTTTCCCCTGAATAGTGGATTGTTGGAGCATTCACGTCATCATTTATTCGTGGTAGCCCACAACAATATCGATTGCTGATATCTCAACAAATAGGTGGAATGGCATTTGGCGAAAGTCCTGCACCGCGGGACTCCTGTATTTTTACTCTTGAGTGTGCGACGAGAGCGCCGTAATTCAAGTATTTAGATACAGCGTTGCAAGGCACCTGATAAGAAACATGCTATAAACGAATGATTGCCAGGCTGATATAGGGATCAAACACGGACGACGCGGGGATCGGCCTCCGCTGACAAAATCAAAAAAAAATCTTTACTCCCCTGGGGCGAAGGGCCGAAGCATTTGGGTTAAGCCATTGCCCCCCCACGGCGGTGGCCCTAACAGCTACCGAATATTTTCGATTGTGACACCGATGGATACGGTACAATAGGGTCTTATATTTAGTGTACTCGTACTCCTAGACGTCATTCTGTTTGGAGCTTCATTATTTGTTGAGGGTGAAGACGGGCAATAATAGTACATGGTCGACGGCATTGCAGGGAATAATGACTCACGTAAGAGGAAGGGGTGTAAGCGAGAACATGGGCAAGTGCGCAGCCGAAAACACTTCCTCTATGTGTGTAACCACCGGTAAGAGTATACGCGAAAGAGGTCGGATGCCGAGCGTGCGCATTCGCCAACAATGAGTGACTGGCGGACTCTGTAACTACCCTGGCATGAATGAACGCCTTTTCAAAAATTCACGGTACCAGTACTGTATATCAGTATCAGCATGTGATTTCTGCATAGCGATAATAGGAAATATATTCTGGAAGAGCAAGGTTCATGGAACAAGGAAGACGATAGCGAATCCAGGCTGGTCCCGAATTTCTGCTTCTTCATTGGCCTCAGACACTAGTAACACTGCTGTATCGTACAAGATAGTATGTCGACATAATCGGATTTTTTTCGGACACACACGTGGCCAGAAAGACTTTCCGTGCAATACTATGAGGTTGTGTATGTTGTTGTTTTCTTCACATTAAACCGTTCTTTCTACGCGTCGACATCCAGCACAACCAGTGTCCGTGCCGATTCTTCAAACCTAGAGAGATACAAGTTATGTGGTCACAAAGCTACGCCACAGAGATACTACGTTGCCACGTATGTAATGCAATGCCATGTCATCATACTGCGTACGACAGGCACGACATACACATTCCATGACCTAGAGAAACAAAAACGAAACAAAGAAAAAACAAAAACAAAAACAAAGACAATTCGAAAGAGAAAAGAAACAAAAAAAGAAACTAAAATATACCTGGTATATGTATATACTTCAGTATAGCAGCAAACCATCGTACCCCCACGTAGGGGACGTGGCAGACACTTGAAAACAACGAGCTGGAAAAAAAAAGAAAAAAAGAAGAAAACACCACTTTTTTTTTTTTTTTTTTTTTTTTTTTTTTTTTTAATCATCACTTTTACTTTCCAGCTCACTCGTAGGAGGTTTTACCCTCGACGATCTTCTGGACAAGCCGTGGTCACAGGTGTCGTCCCTTCTCCCCCCCGGTACGTGCCTTTAGTTTTTATCGCGCATAGGGTTCAGCATTCCCACTGCTCGTCGATTTTCATCGAATGTACAGCTAACTCACGCTTTCGCGCTTTCCGCTAATCAATTTTATGCAAGAAAAGTCCCTATGAGCATGCACTCGGTGAGACTCGAACTCACGAAATTGATCTTGATAGGCTCGCGGACCACCTACCAAGCCACCGGGGACGCTAGTCGTCAACAGAGTAAGACTAAGAACCAAGGTAAAAAAAACAGTCAAACCAAACAAAGCACAAGGCATGCTCCAGGCAGCGGCAGCAGTTTATGGTACGAGTAGCACAGCCAGGGTCTCCCTGCTGGCCCGCCTGGTACCTTGCTACCCTGTCTGCCACCATCGTCCAGCGTTCGTCAACTATGCCCGGCCCCTCGGCGCCAGACAGTACGAAACAAGCGGAGCAGGCTCGTCATCCACCCACGCCACACGACTCCTTCAATAAGGCTTATCAATCGGAGAAAGGTAGAGAAATGAAAATCACATAGGGTCACCGCAAAGAAGACAATAAAATGAAATAAAAATAAACAAAAACAACAGGAAGACAAAGGAAGACCACGTTCGAACCAGCTGCACCAGTTGGTGGTACGAGTAGTATAGGCATGTTCTACTTCTTAGTGTATGCAAGGCGCGGGTGTTTTAACGTTTTCCCTAAAAACCCATATTCCGCCGCTCCGCAAGAAACTTAGTGTAACCTGCCAACGCCTAGCTATATGGACAGGGTTCAATGTCTACGTCTTTCGAACTATGGATTCGAAACTACATCATGCGACTCATTGAGCATGGCCGTTCGACATTGCTTCGCTGTGGAAGTGCTGCGCGATATGTGTGGAGACTCTGCGAGTCAAAAACTATATCAGGGATCGTTTGTAAAATCTCGATTCACAGATTCCTGGTAAGCGTTAATAATAGCTCTCAAAACTATGAACGCCACGACCATTAATTTTCCACAAAAACATAACCTGAACGTTTATTCACAATATGCCGCGAGCCTTGGGCTATATCGGAGATCGTCAAATTCAGAATTCTGCCGCGTGATATACCTTTCCCTCACGATGAAATATACTTACAGCTGATATAATTGCTTTCTCGTATTACGGCAGACCATAGTAAGAAGGATCAAATGTTGTTGTTATAGTAAACATGGGTAAATATATAGGTGATTTTCTGTGTACCGTAGGTCCTACTCACTATCTTCCCCCGGAACAGTAAAAAAAAGAAAAAATACACGCTTTTGAAATGCACCCCTGTAGTTAAAAAAAAAATACTTTTCATGTACGAATGTCGGCAATTTTGGAGCAATGGCTTGGATCTCTCTCGGATTATCAGGTGCGTCACTCTCTTATGGGGCAACACGGCTGCAGTACATCAAGAGCAGCATTACGTAATACTTACTGCTGTATACGTACACGTCGTGATATCAATAGTCTCATCCCCAAGCTTCACATTATGTTTCCGTAAGCGTATCCTTCTGGCTGGTGACATATACAGGACGTCGCACGTTCTAAACAATATATATGTTACTAGAAACGTAGGGTTCTTGTAAGTGGGACAGAGTCAAATTGTGATACGGGAAAACAAAATGTAGGCATCGGACAGCTCCAAAGACAAGCCATACTACAATGAAGTACGTATTTGTCACTCCTAGCAACGCAAACGTAACCTCTTCGAAAAAGTTCGTTGCTGGAAAAACCCCTACAGGAGGGTGGTGGTTCTTCATGCATCAAACGTTAGGCCACAGCTCGCACCTGGAAACAGCAGTGTCTTGGACTGCAGTATCGAAGACGGCAAATTGCTCAATCAAGCTTGTTGTTGATTGCGCCGTTCGTTGCGAAGAAATATGTTGTGGTTGTTTGCTCGGTGGTGTGGTTCAGAAGGGTGTTGCTGCTGCTCCTGCTGTTGCTCTGACTTGAGGACTCCGTTCGGCTGCTGTGTGCCACTAAAAAATAATGTGTCGAAAGAAGTCCGCAAGTGGCCACTGGGGTACTTTGAGAGCGTACTCTGGTTGACCTGAAAAACATAACCGTTTGAGCCACGAATCCTAAAGGGTCGGTCATTGGCCAACGTGAACGTTCACAACTTCACCGGATTGTCTATTGTACCCGTCACAATGTACTATTAATACTACTGATCCGGGTTTGGTAAATAAACGTACCTGGCCAAAGTTCTGTGTTTTCTTGTTATTGTTGGTTGTAGTTTTGACAGCACAGCAGTTGAACGAAAATCGAAAACCAACCGAAAAGCAAACCTCAAAAATATATAAACATATCAACAAAGCAGAAAACTCAGAATCCGGAAAGAAAAACAACGAAACACGCAGAAGGAATTGAAAAAAAACTTGAAATGATCGGGAAAGATGGCGTGTACACGAAGAATACACAAATTTTGATAATGATATTAGAGTTGACACCATGCATCGATGGTACGATGAATTTACCCACACAACCACTGTTGTGGCGGAGGGATGTAGGAGCAACCAAAAGTACGACGAGTCGAGGCATGCAGCTACGAGCCGTTGGGCGCAGAGTAGCGGCGGAATACTCCGTTGGTGTGGGATGGGTGTTTCATTCAGCAGATACGTTTTTAGCCTGCCGAATGTAAAACGCCTGACCAAGGTGTACTAGCGCATTCAGCGCGTAGACCATCACCGAGTGTCTTTAGATGCTACCCAGGCAAGGAAGATAATGCGTGCAAAACCTAAAAAGTGACCTAAAAGACTAAAAACTAAATGTTTGTCGATCAATTGTCTGGGCCCACTACTGCTACGAATTCTCGTTGCCGCAGCGGCCGTCTAAATACCAAGCAGCTCTGGTGGCTAGACGCTTTCAACGGACGTCTGATCTCGCCTCGTCTCACGATTATGCCCAACTTCTTCGAATGCGAAAACGCCTCCACAAACTCCACCTCCCTACGGGAAGTTACATTTTGTTATGGCTCAAGAATTCTGGATTAACGTTTCCCATGAAGACTACCCTTGTTGTGCAAATTCAATAAAAACCCAAAGATGATACAAACGATCACTCACACCGTCACAAGCCTCGTATATATCCCCCCTTCTTCCTTTTATGAAAACGCTCCTACATTTCAAGGATCAGGCTAGCCGGAACTCTGATGGGCTCCCTCCAATCTCTGCGAGGCTATCTAACGCTCACCCCATATGGTCAGCCTGACCACTCCAAACATCTTTTCATGCTATCACTGTTTTCCTACGTTTCGGCGAGTGCAACAGAAACGGAGTTTGCGCCTTCCCCTGCCTCCCTCACGTACGTCATAAAACACCCGAGACTTCCACCTTCCTGCGCGCTGAATTCGCAACTCCAGATATTCCTTGGCACGCAAGCTGAGTGCCCCCCTCGATTCTTCCTGAGTGCAGTGCGAACTGCTTGGGGTCTCTACCGCTGCTACCTACCATGAGGCTCAGCGCAGCGACCGCTTCCGTCCTAGTAAACACTTTCCACCCGACCGTGGTGCTCCTAACGGCCAACGGCGCTTCCGCTGGTAGCGAGGGGTATACGCCCAGCAGTTCGAGCAGAGTTTCGAACGCCCCTATCCGCGCCCCCCCGACATCTCCTTTACGAGGCGTGTGCGCGTGATGGTGCACCCTGCCCTTTTTTGGTCGCACTTTGACGCCAAACACTTTACCTGCACTGCTGTGGCGATCGCTCTGTTCTCGAACGCCACCTGCACCCCCTTGTGAAAGAAAGAAATGCATTTCCGCGTCAGACAAAACTCGGGATGAACCTGTCCGTTTACGTACGCCCATAACTCCGACGTTCGGCACAAAAGGAAATACGACACGGCGAGTCCTAGCCACATCACGTAACCCCCGTCTGCCATACTCACGACTGTCTGTCGCCCTTCCGCGAGCATAGCCCACGTCAGGGGCAATCTCACCTGTTTTTTCTTTTTAGACATACCGTGCGCCCTGTCTATCCCTTTTCCCACTGCGACTATCATGCAATGAGACAATGGTAGCTCCCGGCCTGCGAACATCTTGTGGAAAAAGTTAATGGCCGCCAAGTACCCTCTGACGGTCGATTGCTGGTTATTATGCACGAAACAGCGGGACGTCATGAATTCGAGTAAATCCGACAGCGTTGGATCGGGATCGTCAACTGTTTGCAACCACGGCCCTTTCCCCTGGGATTGTCTCTCTTTCACCCAGGTGTTCCACTTCGCTAAGTAGTTGTTCTGAGTACCCTTCGCGACTGAACCCAGTGCGAGCGTTTCGACCAACCTCGCCACCTCTTCCTTCTTTCCTCCGTTGTCGTTCCCTGTTCCTGTTAGGCGCGTGGGCGTGTGGTATGCATACCATGTGTTGAGCGAGACATGCATTATACAAAACGTGCGAGTCAACCGAGTTCTTCTGCGTCATTCATCATGAGGTTCCATAGAATGTCGTCGTGTTTAGTGAGGATGTTCTTTGTCTGGAGCGCAACGTCGAAAATCACCGAACCCCGCCGACCAATGGGTTGTTCGTACCACTCGCTGGAGTGGGTCAGCTCCCTGACCTTGTCTGTCAGTATCTGTCTAGGCCACCGTGAAATTCCATCGGCTAAAACGTTCTGCGCGCCCGGAATATGTTTCGCAGTGTGGTTCCAACCTCCCGCGAGTTCCAAGCGCCCCAACATTCTCATGAGTAAGCACGCCCTTTTGTCTGTCGCCCCACCGCTTCGACATACCCATGATACTGCCGCCATGTTTTCCCCTCGCACCAAGATCGGGTCCCCTGCCGCATCCGGGTGGTCTCCCACCAATTCCAGCATGACCAACGTAGTCACAACCATTCCCAGTAATTCTAACAGGTTGATGGTGATGGTACAGGTCTCCTGTAGATCGGCTTTCCTTTTAAGTTCGGCATTCAGCTCTATCGGCAAGTCGTATCTCCTAAAAACCTTCTTCTCAGCACAGAATCCTCCAACAGCCTCGAAACTCGCGTCCGACAGGTCGTGCCTTTTGGCGGGTCGTGTTATTGCCGTGTAACAGGGCGCACTAAGCGTCTCTCCTTCTACTAGAAGCAAGTGATCTATCGCCCATTTCCTAAACAAGAGGTCAGCGTGAAACTCTCTGCCAAGCTCTAACATGCGCTTTTGGTTTTTCCTTGCGCTCGCATCGTGTAGTCCGGTCAGACGAAACAGCCTCCATACGAAATACCTGCCCGCTCGTACCACGTACGTGAGGTTCCACAGCTTCCCGGCCATGCTGAGAACGTCCCTTGCGGTCGCACGCTTTCTGTTCAAGGGCCACTGCTCCAGCAGCAACCTTTTTATAGCGTCAGCTTTTTCGCGCGGGAAAGAGATTCTCGTTGTGTGCGAGTTGATAGTGAATCCTAACGCGCCAATCTTGGAGTCCCAGTCCGTACTCTTTTTCGGGGCTAAGATGGGCGTAACTCCCTCCTCCCCGGGACAAAATAAGCGCACGTGATCGGAGGCAAGAGTTGCTGATGCGGTCAGGGCGGACTTGTCGTCGTCTGAATGTTGAACCCTGATTAGGAGGTAGTCGTCTACGTACACGGTTGTGAAAAATGGGTCAGAGATCTCTCCCCCGCTGTGTGCTCTAATTTTGGCGTCTGGGGGAATCGGCGCGGGTGTGCCTTCTTCCCATCGATCTACCACCTGAACGTGGGCCATCATGCTTCTTCCTTCCTCTAGTAGCTGGCTCGACTTGAGTGTGGTGTTGCAGTGCGCGTGTTCGGCCGCGGCCGATATGACACCCCAGAAACCCGGCGATCCCGACCATCCGAACGTTAAACGAAAATCAATCACCCCCAGATCTCCTACGGTGTAGCAAAAATTGTGTGCTTGGTCCGGATCCACCCGCACGTTCCTAAAGGCATCCGACACGTCGGCCTTACTCATCAGAATGCTCTCGACTGGGAACTTTTTTCTGAGTGTCACGAGTTCGTCCAAGAATTTAGGCAGCGCGTGTGCGCAGAGTCATTGGGGGGCAGTCTCAGGGTCGGTGTCGCCGTCGAGTCCACCTTTCTCCCCTCGACTCTGTACATCGAACGTTAAATCAATTATGATCTTAACCTTGTGTGTCACTACTGCCGCCAACGGGGACACTCGCAGATTAGGGATTTCGTGCGCAGATGACTTTTGGATCACGAAGCATTTTTCACGTCTTACGTCTTCGCCAATATTTTTCCAGACGGCTGGCAAATGCTCGTTGACACTGGGGTGGTTTCTGTATTGTAATGCGCGCTCTAGATCTACACCCGTCGCTGCTGCGTTCACCGGTACCCCCCCCGTGACGATCGCGACGAGCTCGTCCACCGCCCCGAAACCTTTCAGGTCTCCGAAGTATAGTTTTACGTGTGCCGGGTTTATCGGCGGTGTGACCAGGGATCCTCCTAATGCTCGAGCTACGTCCCCCACTTCTCCTTGCTTATCGCGCATCATGGTTGTGCAAATGTTAGTGAGCCTATAAAGCAGTTCTTGTTTTTTTCGTGGGTCAAGATCATCCTTTCCGAGTTTTTCTTTTTCTGCGTGCCATTGTTGTATCATGCATTCTGATCGTTTTCGACTGAGCGACTCCCCATTAGGAAGCCGTGAGCGTGCTGACCCGCTACTCTCCCGCGCATCAACCGCAACGAGCGCTGATTCAACTAACTGCTGCAAGGGTGGCTGGGCTTGCCCTTGCTCTCTCTGCCAGGCTATGTGTCACGACTGTGCTGGTGAGGGGATTTCTCTGTACTGAACGGGTGGACGGCCCTTCTGATTTGAGCCTTCTGCGGGATGGACACTGTATCGATTCGCTCGAAAGTGGGGTAATCTGGCCCTCCGCTCAAACTGTTCTGTGCTGTGGTGTGAGTTTTCCGCGTAGTCGGAAGGGAGTAATCTGGCCCTCTGCCCACACCAAGCCTGCTGTACTGAACCTTCCGCAACCTCGGTACTGTCCCGATTCGCAACGAAGTGGGGTAATCTGGCCCTCTGTTCAGGCTGAATGTCCCTTTTATCAAGTACTCCCTTCTTCTGGTTATTCGCTGATGCATGCGCGTCTGATATGTCTCGGTGTATTTTGCGGGGGGTGAGGCGTGTGGTTTTTGCAAAGCTGGGTTAAAACGACTTGTCTGGCGATAGGGGTGCGTGCGCATTGCGGCTGGGGGTGATAGGGTGTGTATGTGGGTCATGCGAGGGTGGATGGGACGAGTGGGCTGGCTTGCTGCAACCCTGAGCTCCTGCGTGGATCATTTTTTCTTCTTGCCTTACGGTCTCTTGTCGAGGCGCTGTCTCCAATGATCTGCTGCTTGCGTCACTGATTCTGTTTCTCGGTACCTGACTCTCACCGTGAAACAGGGCCGGCGATGCCGACCCGGGAGTGGGTGCATGGAGAATTCCCATGGCCCTCCTGTCGTCTCCGAAACCTATCCATTCTCGCCCCAGCCCCCCCATCGGTCGGCCCTGCTGGATGGCAGAGCCCGTATTGTCAGGTGCTGCCATTCCCTCGGCCCGCTCCACCCCTGGCGGACGCACCTCCCCGGCCGCCGACCACGTAGTTTCTGCTGAACCGTGCGACGCTCGGCTGACGTGACACCCCCCCCCCCTCCTGCTGCCGTTGTCCCACCGGCCGCCGCGACCGCCTGATACTGCGGCGGCTGGTGCAGCAGCGCCGAGGGTGGCGGTAGCGGTGGCGGCGGCGGCTGCAGTGCTTGGAGCTGCGGTTGAGGCCCGGCGACCGACGGACCTTTTCCGGCAGGCAGGAGGTGGGAGAAAGTGCAGTTTGCGCGCGGACACGGATCGCCGCGCCATGCAAAATCGCACACGCCGGGCGGAGTCCCCCGCTCCAGCATTCGAGCCTTGAACGTGGACCCGCTTCCTCCTCTGGCGCCGGCCCGGGCCTGCGTTTGGGCACTCAGCTGCCCTCCCTCGTTGGGGACTTCCTTCCTCTTGGAGCCTGATTTTTCCGGCGCCTGCGTCCAGAAGCTCTGACGCTCAGTGAGACTGGAGCCAGCGCCTTCCTCTACAAGCTCTCTAAGGCGCGTGAACGCCAGAGGAGCCATGGGGACGCTTGTGCCGGCCGGGGGAGCTACGTATCGATGCGTCCGGTGCAGGACGCCACCCTGCTTCGCGAGGTCGATCATCCCCACCTGCAGACCGACGTTCATGGCTGCGATAAACACCTCGCGGACCTTGTCCTTGTGGTCCAGGAGTGTTTTATAGTGCCTCCGCAGGTAAACCTCCACCGACGTCTGCAGCTGCTCGAGCTCTTCCCGCACTGTCCGCACTGGTGGCACCCTGTTCCTGCAAACGGCCTGCGCCCCCTCCATCCCGTACTCGAGGGTCGCCATGAAAGCTTCCACGAACGTGGCGAAGTGTACTTCGGCTGGCATGTCCACCGGCTCCTGTCCGGCTGGCAGAGGAGGGTAAAAAGCCTCCACCGCAAATTCCGAGAGGGATCGAAGCCGCTGTGTAACAGCGTCGGAGACAAAGGCCACCTCGTTGAGCGCCATGAGGAGGAGTGGACGGGTAACCACCTCCTGCATGTTGAAGCCTCCCCTCGCGATGAAAACTTTTGGACCTTCCGGTGCGTGCCATAAGTCAGCCGCCTGCTTTGCGGTCGCTTTGACGCCCGCGGAGATCGCAGCTTGCTGGTTTGCGTCATGCGAAGCTGGCAGCAGCTGACCTCCCATGTCCCCGCCGGCCCACGGGGCCAACAGGCCGCCGGCGATAGCGCCCCCAGGGGGTTGGGCCACCTGCTGTAGTGGTTGAATTTCTTGTGGCTGCTGCTGCTGCTGGTGCCCCTGCTGCTGCGGGTGAGCCTGGCTGTTTTCTAGGCATGTCAGCCGAGCCGCGATCGCGTGGTTGCTCGCCAACAACAGTTGTAGCACCGCCATCATGGCGGGATCGGCTACTGCTGCGGGGAGGCCCGGGCCAATGCCCGCGGCTCCGCCTTGGCCGATGCCTCCAGCAAGTGCTCCGGGCCCAGGCAGGCCACCTCCTTCCCCTTGCCCACCACCCACGTGGAGCGGTGGGTCCGCGCCTCCCACCACATCAAGCGGGGGATCCTCATCTCCTGCTGGAAGGGAGGGCTGGTCTGCCATGACGGAGAAGAAAGTCGATAAATTGCCTGGGCCCACTACTGCTACGAATTCTCGTTGCCGCAGCGGCCGTCTAATACCAAGCAGCTCTGGTGGCTAGACGCTTTCAACTGACATTAGATCTCGCCTCGTCTCACGATTTTGCCTAACTTCTTCGAATTCCAAAACGCCTCCACAAACTCCACCTCCCTACGGGAAGTTACATATTAAAGCATTAAAGGCTGAATCGACTGCTCGCTCGCATATACGCATCGTTACGCGTGATAACGGGCATAATCGAGTATCTCCATCGCTCACAATCGAAGGTTTTGGTCATCGTTTGCTTCGCTTTCGCCTGATCGAAGCCCTGGAGCCACTGGAACTGCCGAACGGTCCAATGTGCGAACTGAGGAGGCGAGTCAGGTGAGCGTTGACAACTCACCCCGGTAAACTTGCCGTAACATGATGAACCCGGAGATCGACCCAGACAGGATCAGGAAGTGGTGATAGGGTTACGAGCGCCATGCAGGTCGGAGAGAGCAAGTCACACGAGCACCAGCTGCTCGAGGGCTGGTGTCCGCAAAGAAAAATTGGGGGGTTCGGCGAACTGATGGAATCTGATGCTGTTCTGTAACGTTTGTTTTGCGGACTTGATGTAATCTGATAATGCGATTGGTTCCGTAAACCTTGGGCCTGGCGAACTGGTGGAATCTGAGGAACATTTGTAAGTCGTCGTACGCAGCTGGAAGGCGAAGGTGAGCGCCCGACAGCCACCGTGGCAGTGGACGAGTCGCGGGGTGAGCGCTTCACGGGGGTAGTGCTCAGGGGGGCACTAACGAGCCGGAACGGAGATTTTATTATACTACTTGGGCCATACTACTTATCACATCTACGTATTCCTTGTGCCTCTTTAGCTTGACAGTTACATACCGGTTCGGGATTTAGGCATATTGTGCTACGTGATTGTTGAGATCTGGGCGTTATGGGATGACGCACAGTGTCACTTCTGCTGTCCCTACCACTGCTGGAAGATAATAATGAACGACCTGAATCATCAAATCATCGATTGTCTGGGTGTCTTGACTACCTGTGCTTGGGGCTGACGAAACCTCTAGAGTCGTTGGCACCGACGCAGCCTCATCATGGGTGATGAACTTACTTGATGATCTTAGGGCCGAAGTATCGTAGCAGGGCCTTGCTCTACAAGATTTACAACAAGCATCCGCAGACGCGGAGGAGTGTCAAAAAATCGTCTCATGCTGAACTGCTTGAGATGATGGCGACTCTATTGAGAACCAGTCGAGAGAGTGAGGCACAACAGATATCCGGCAGGGGGCAGGGGCTACCTGCCGTAGATACAGCAGGGAGGAATGCGGTGTCACCATGGTTGGATCACTCCGACGATGGCGCCGGGAGCAGGAAGGCAACGGCTACTCCAATTCAAACGGTGGAGCCGGAAAAGCGAAGTGCTCGAAGGAGAGGTGTTTCCGGTGCAAGGCTCCGGGCCACTATAGCGACAGTTTCACCGCAAAGCTCTGCGAAAGGTGTGGTGGGAGAGGACACGAGAGCAGCAAGTGCGCATCGTCGGTGGACATGGATGGATCGCCGGCGGAGGCCGTGTTTGCGATGGTGGGGGATCCCGGAGATGATGAGGTGGAGACGACAGCGTTTTAGAGGCACAGCAGCCAAACGTCTTACGGCCGACAATCGTAGGCACCTCCGATGTGTGTTACGAGCGGGGGGCTTCAAGTCGTACGACATTTATTCGCCATACGCACTCCTCTTCAGAGGTTGTGGAGGCAGCAGATATGGGGTTATCGCTCAGCGAAGGTACATGTCTGCATGCGAATTCCGCGAGAAGCGGCACATCCGCCAGCCGGCTGCAACCGTACCGGGGTTAGGTGGGGCAAAGTCGGGTGGCATAATAGCCGCGTGCATTCTGCTGCTGTTAAAAGCGGTGGCAGGAAACGGGCGTGGGGTAGTCGTGGACTGTCCGCAGCAGTACCAAATAACGATGGGGTAACGATGCGGTTTCGTCCGGGTGGCAACAAGCGGGCAGATCTGAGTGTTTCGTCAGCCGGAGCTTCATGCAAGGTCCGGCAACATCGCGGGGCGGAGGGGGCGGGTCTGGTCATCATGGCGTGATTCCGTAGGAATGAATGGTGAATTTAGTTTTACGATGGATACACCTGTCGATCGAAATTATTTTTTTGGTCGAACGTGAGGTCTATTTACTTGCGGCCAGGGTGGAGAAACCCTAGATAGCAGACGATGTATCATCTGGGATTCGTTCTGGATGGTATACGTAGCCTTTTTCGCCTCGTAGCTTCGAAATGTATTTTCAAGTTCAGATCAAACAGTCTTCGTAACTCCGAAAAATTTGTAGTGTTTTTCTGGTGTATACAAGACCAGATGGGGCCTGGTAGGTATGGAATGTATGCTCGTAGCGGTATGGAGAAATAACGGCACGCTGATACACCAAAGGGAGGTGAGGTGTATTGCTGGTATTGGCGGTAGCTACTGATTTTATTGAATTCTGCGGGTATCTTTTTTTTTTGGCAGTAGTCTACCGATTGCAAAAGAAAAGAGGGTGAGCATGTTATTCATGTTTGATTTATTCATGGTTGATTGATCGTTCGGTCAACAGTATCAGTTTGCGAATACTTGTTCGCAACAGAGAAAAGAGGACCATAAAATATTTTTTTGCGAATGATCGAATAGTTTTCGTAGCTGGGAGGGCTTAAGCTGTTTGGGTCGACAGCAGTAGCGGCATTTTATTGTTTCTTTATTGTATTATTGAGAGCTACTGGGTAGCTAGCGATATTATTTTTCGGGTAACTTTAGTGCCAGTTAAATTCTATGATACATGTGAAAAAGGATGTATGCTATCTCGCGTTACCGTTACGATCTGAGAATTTATGACGGGAGTAGGGGGGCAAAAGGAGACTTGTGTCCGGGGGAACGGGCTTCTCCCCGATCTCTGGCATCCGCGATCTCTGGCATCCGTGATCTCTGGCATCCGCGATCTCTGGCATTATACTTTCCATCCTCGTTTTTATCATTTTGGCGTGGATATATTGTAATTTCGTCTACGATTGCAATATTTCTCTGTGGGGAAAGTGAGAGGTTTTCGCTCACAGGAGTGGGTTTCCTTTTTCTTATCATTTTTGTGGTTGGTTCAGGTCATGGAGTTGTGTGTTGTTGTCTTGGTTCGTCAATGTTATGTAAAGAGTCAGGGAGGGTATTCGCTGTGCCTCTTTAGCTTGACAGTTACGTGACGGTTCGGGATGTTGGCATATTGTGTGTTATGTGATTCTTGACCACACGTGACATTTTGATGTTATGGGATGACGCACAATGTCACTTCTGTTGTCCCTGCCACTGCTAGGAGTAAATAATAACGGCCTGCATTATCAAATCATCGATTGTCTGGGTGTCTTGACTACCTTTGCTTGGGGCTGACGACCTACAGCTGGTATACTATTATGTCGTATAAAAATGAAAACCCACTACGCGGAAAAAACGCAAGTGAAATTGAAAAATAAGCTTATCGTGTGCATCCGTCATAGACGGTGTTGTAAGAGGTGCATATTCGGGCAGGAATTATGGTTAGGCAGCACGAACGAAGCCAGAGAGGAACCTGGTAGCTGGACTGCCTGCCGTGTGGCGCTGCCATTCGCCTCCATGAAGCACCTAACCGGTGATAACAAGACCACGCAATTATTAATAGGAAGACACCTAAACCGGCGATAACAAGACATTGAGTTATGCCAGGTGAACAGGACCAAATCTGCGATATTCAGAGGAGGGTACCAGCAGTAATATGGGATGATTTATCGTGTGCGATTGATTGACGGATGTTGTACCAACAATAATCTATTACGGAGGAAGTAAGTAAAAGGGACCAAATATTGTTAGAAAAAGAAGGGAAATATATACTGGTAGGTTTTTGTGTGTGCCGTGGGTGCTATTTACTATGGTCCCCCGTAATAGAACGTACTGCGGTGATATTGAACAGATATGTATTTATGTACAGGATAACAGATTTGTTTTTTTTTTTTTTTTTTTTTTTTTAATCATCACTTTTACTTTCCAGCCCACTCGTAGGAGGTTTTACCGTCGACGATCTTCTGGACAAGCCGTGGTCACAGGTGTCGTCCCTTCTCCCCCCCGGTACGTGCCTTTAGTTTTTATCGCGCATAGGGTTCAGCATTCCCACTGCTCGTCGATTTTCATCGAATGTACAGCTAACTCACGCTCTCGCGCTTTCCGCTAATCAATTTTATGCAAGAAAAAGTCCCTATGAGCATGCACTCGGTGAGACTCGAACTCACGAAATTGATTTTGAGTATAGCTAACGAGGTTGCCTTACTCAGGTCCCATTACCCTAACCCTAACTTGACCCCGAAAACCATGCCATGAACCCGAACCATGCTCCACGGCCTGCCCCGTCCTTGGGGTGGGCCGAGGAAGCCCGCAGGGACTTACAGCGGTCTAGCAGCAGCCACACGGGCATCGAGCCTCGGGCTGGGTAGAGAGGGAACCTCGCGCGGTCTGGCGAGTGAGCTGTTCACTCTAAGGACCGCGCGGGGTGGTGGTGATGAGTTTTATTTTTAACCCGGATGCCGAGGAGTTCATCCCCGAGGCAGGACGGGTACATCACCACAGCAGAGAGCGCTGCGTGGGTAACCTGGGGAGAGGAGAGGCTGGCCACCGCGTGGGTACGCAAGCGCGACAGGAAGGATGGGGGTGTCGGAGTTGGCTGGGACGGCTGCGCCCAACCAACGGAAACCAAGGCGCGAACCGGGCTACAAAGCGGAGAGCCAATATTATCATAGAGAAAAAGAAGAGACAAAAAAAAGCAAAAAAGGAGGAGGGGGGGACGAGCCTCTCGTCGGCTGGCAAAAAAAGCAGCACGCGAGGCTCGTAAGAGGCGGAAGGCGGCACTTGTGGTGGTAGCGACCTACAATGTGCGTACCCTGGCCGTAAAGGGGAAGAACGGGTACGGGCATGACGAGTGCGTACTTGCGAAAGGACGGCAACTCGGTTGTGACTTCATTGGTCTGCAGGAAACCCGACGGTCCGGCAACACGAGATTTCGTGCAGCTGGATACCAAGTTTTTTGTTCAGGTCAGGAAAAAACAACAGCGAGACAAGGGTTGTATGGGGTAGGTCTAGCAGTAAAAGACTCAATATGCCGTACGTCTAAGTTCACTCAGCAGTTTATTGACGAACGACTTATGTCTATGCGCTTTGAGTTGGACGGTCGGTGCGATGCGGTTAATTTCGTCGTTGCGTACGCCCCAACTGATTGTACCAAAGACTCCAAGCAGAAAGGCATGTTCTGGCGAAAGTTGGAGGACCTGGTTGAGCAGATTCCTGCTAAAGAGTGTTTGTTTGTGCTTATAGATGCCAATGGGCGAACTGGGGGGAGGATAGAAGGGTGCGGTGATGATGAATGTAGGGTGCTCGGAGCATACGGACGAGATGTTCGTAGTGATAACGGCAAACGGCTTTTGTCGTTCGCTACCAGTTGCAAGCTAGCGCTCACCAACACATTTTTCAGCACGCGCAAGGGCGGAATATCGCATACATACAACGGCACCAGCCTGAATGATCGTAAGCGAATCGACTACATCCTAACTCGTCAAGTCCACCGACCTAGAGTACATAATGTTACAGTCGTCCCACAGCCCCCACCACCTGCTAAGGCTGATTCAGACCATAACATCGTGTACATCAAGGCCCGACTTAGTGGTCACTTTTCGTCTAACCGAAGATTGCTGAAACCCCCAAAACGCCGAGAATTCGACAGGCAGCTTTTCTTATCCGATGGAGAGCGTCGACACCGAATAGTCGAGAGGGTCGTTTCCACTCTTAACCAACCTACCCAGCCTCGTAACACGTCTGGCATGGTTGAGTTTTTCACCACAACTGTCATGAATGCTGTTGAGAAAGAGGTGCCACCTCCACCACGTCGCCACCACCGAAACGGTTGGTGTGAGACCCCCGAAACGGCGGCCGCTTTCAAAGTAGCATGGACAGCGAGGGAGGATGCGAGACAGCTCCTGCGTGTCTACCCCCGAGATAGTACAGCGTGGAAGAAGTTGAGATCCGCCTGTGCGAATCTGCAGGAAGTGGTCGCCGCAGGAGTCAATGCGTATTTTTGAAGAGTACCTCGCTGAAACCGAGAAATTCCTCACGAGTTCCGATCAACGAGGGTTCTACAAGCACCTGAAGAGTACGGTAGGTCGGTTGCAAGGTACGAAAGCGAGGAGTGAACAGTTTATCATGGACGAGGATGGCACGCTGTTGCGAGATCAAGCGCGAATTCGTGAAAGATGGGCGGGGCACTACCACAAACTATTGAACACGAAATCGCTGAAACTTGACCCCACGATCATCGACCTAGTGCCACCACGACCGCTGAAACTATCCCTTGGAAATGAACCATCCATTGACGAGATGATGGAAGCAGTGAAGGGTATGTCAAACTGGAAAGCCGTTGGACCAGATGGTCTCCCGGTCGAAGTACTGAAACTTGACCACCCCGCTTTCGTGCAGTATTTTCACAGTATCCTTGTTAACGTTTGGGTAACGGGAGAAGTCCCCCAGCAATGGAAAGATGCGATCATAAAAACCCTTCATAAAAAGAAGGATAGAACTGATTGCAACAACTACAGAGGTATTTCGCTTGTTGCTCACGCAGGCAAGGTGTTGCTGAAAATCGTTGCGTCCCGTCTAAGCAGCTACTGCGAGACCGAGCATATACTCCCTGAAGAACAGTGTGGCTTCCGCCCCGCACGGTCAACAGTCGATATGCTGTTTGTCGTGCGCCGGTTGCAGCAGCTCGGGCGGCAGAAGAAAATCCCCCTGTACATGTGCTTTATCGACTTGCAGAAAGCGTACGACTCTGTCGACCGAGAACTGTTGTGGGAGGTACTCACACGCCTTGGTGTACCAACCAAGATGCTCACAATCATTCGCAATTTTCACGAAGGCATGCGGGCTCGCGTGCGTGCGGATGACGGTGAACACTCGGACTGGTTCAATGTAACCCAGGGACTGCGGCAAGGCTGCGTACTATCGCCGTTACTGTTCAACGTGTTCTTCGCCGCTGCGATACACATCGTGCTGGTACGCTTCAGCAAAGACGAATACATCGTAAGGGATTTGGTTCATCTCGAAGAGGACAGGGTTGTCGGAAAAGAGGAACCGTTGGCATGCGTGCAAAGGGCTGTGTGGGGCATGTTGTATGCAGACGATGCAGGAATAGTCTCGAAGTCGGCGGAAGGCCTTGCGAGAATGATGACAGTCATCGTGACTGTCTTCGAAGCAGTAGGTCTCACGGTATCCGAGAAGAAGACAGAGACGATGCTCCTACGAACACCGGATCAGACGTTTACCACCTCACCGCTCGCGATCGAAGCTGCAGGCCAAAAGTATAAACAGACGACCCAGTTTTTGTACCTAGGAGGCATTATCCACGAGAACGCTGACCTCTCCTTCGAAATCGAGCGACGAATCCGTCTGATGCGGGCATGCCTCAAACGGTATGGTCCGGAACTGTACGATAGGACGAACGCACCGCTTAGTCTGAAAGTCCGGATGCTGAAGGCCGAGGTGATTGAGACCTTGCTGTACGGTTGCGTGACGTGGACCCTCAATGCGGACCACTTCGCCAAGCTTCGATCAGCCCACCACGAAGTCCTTCTGCGAGTCATTGGTTTCCAGCGCCGACTACGCACCGACCACACCACCCTCTCGTATGCGAAGGCGCTCAGGATAACACGATGCGAAAGTATCGAAACGACCATCCGTAAACGGCGACTCTTCTTTGCGGGGGCTGTGGTGCGGCAACACGAGGGGCGATTGCCCAGTCGGTTGATGTTCGGGACGATCGCTGGTGGGGGGAGCCCGAAACCAGGCGGGCAGCCTAAGACTTGGCCTAGGGCAATTGCTGAGGACCTTAGAGTGTTCAAAGCCTCAGAGGGATCAACGGAAGACTCCCCCTTAGTCTTT
Source organism: Macrocystis pyrifera (assembly GCA_031763025.1). Taxonomy (NCBI): domain Eukaryota; class Phaeophyceae; order Laminariales; family Laminariaceae; genus Macrocystis; species Macrocystis pyrifera. The sequence continues at coordinate 13,007,751 of JASSKH010000008.1, forward strand.
GGAGTTGGGACCGCACTGTGGCCCACTGCAGCAAAACAGACGGGAAAGTGGTACCGGGGAATCCTCGAAGCAGCTGAACAGTTCATGGGCAGGTGGCACGAGGCTGAGGCAAAGCTGAGTAGACAGCGCCGTGCATCCGCTGCAGGTAGTGTTAGAGGGAATGGGGGGAGGGGTAACAGCAGGAGGGGTAGAGGGAACACCGTACAAGTGTATAGGGGCAGGGGGGGGAACAGGAGGAGTAGAAGGGAAACCGCGGTAGAAGAGAGTAGCAGAGAGACCGCAGATAGGGTAGCAAGGTACCAGGCCGACTAATAGGTTGGACGTTTCTTTGCTACTCGTACCGCCAACTGCTGCGGCCGTTCGGTATGCATTTTGATTTTTTCCCTTCTTATCCTTATGAAAGAAGTACTACATAGTGGGTGGGTGACGAGCGTATTTTGGCCCACTCACTATTGCTCTTTTTACTTAGTTAAGTGTTCACCGGGATGCATAGTCCCCTTTTTCCTTCTCGTATCTTTCCCCTTGCACGTCCCTTTTGGCTCATGCTCGGGGGTAAGTATGTATGTGTCTGAGCTTTGGCTTCCCATTTTATTTATTTATTTGGGATTCTTCTCCTTTTCTTTTTCTTTTCTTTTTCTTTTTCTTGTTCTTTTTCGGTTTGGTTTTTTCGTTGCTTCTCTTTCTTTATGGTGTATTTTGGTTGGTGGCGTATGTATGTATGTTGTGTCGGCCGCACCTAGTGCGAAGGCATGGTATTGCGTAGGCTATTAATGCATTACGGTGTGTTATCTCTGTGTCGTAGTCTGTGACCACAGAGCTCGTATCTTTCTAGGGTGAAGAATCAGCACGGACACTGGGCTTGCTGGATGTCGACGAGTAGAAGAACGGTTTAATGTGAAGAACACACACACACACATTATCCCGGTTATGCGATCCGAATAGAGGTGACATATGGTTGTCAAGGCCGAACAGGTCAACGTAACTAAACGACTCTATTTCACTCGTACGCATTTGGAAATACATACTCGGTATAGTATATAATACCTGATGTACGGCCCCCCACGAGATGTAGCAGATAACACCAGAACCAGCAAAATAGACTATATCACAACATGTGCAATACTAAACAAAGTAAGACCAAGGAAAGAGCAGGCAAACCGAAGCACAACAGCCGCAGGCAGCAGTTTGTGGTACGAATTGCATATACAGCTTTTTTTATGCTAATAATCGATCTGATACCTACATTAGATATCCTGTTTGCCGTCCAGATACCTGCATTAGATATCCTGTTTGCCGTCTCTTCCCTGTTATCGTCTACCGTGCTCCCCCCCCCGAGCTGATTTGGGCTAGCCACAAACATAACAGGCTCGCCGTCCTTATTGTGCCCGTCGGCGTGTTCTATCAACATTATATACACTTGAGGTCGTCAGACATGCGGTTTTCACTCGCTCTTTGTCCTTCCAAGATTGTCTAGCATAGACAATGAAAACACCTCCCCCTGACAATTCGCCATCCCGGCCTGGGTTATGATCTCACCACACTTTGTATCTCGGTGGCACAGCGGTAGTACAATGCCGTTTGTGCTATACGAGGAAAGCAGGTGAGATATGCCCGAGGGTGTAATACTACCAAACAGTACAATAAAAATATTATCTGAATGTCCACATAGAAAAATAATTCATGGTAGGTATTTAGACCGACGAAAAAACACATTTTCTTCTACAATATTATTACAATCATGGACATTTATATATATATGTGTATTACTCACGGGATCTTCCACACTTTTCGTTCATAATACGAACGACGACCCTTTTTTCGCAGGTGATCATACCACTGCAGGTTGCCAGTTTGCGATTTTTTCCATCATCATACGTAAACCTCTTACTCTCCTTATTAGTGTTGATACTAGAACTACTAATACACATGTAGCAGACCCTAGAGATACGAGTTTTCGTGGCACTGCTCGAAGCTTTGGATACTACAGCTGTGACCAGTACCAGCTGAATGCTCCCTTGACAATGCAGGGAGCGATCCCAGACACGTTTTGTTTGCCTTTCCAGGACTTCACATGAGCTTGGTGGCACCGCCCTAGTGTTGACAGGACAAACGTACCAATGCAGCCCACCGCAGGTAGTACTCGAGCTAACTGAAGCAGACCCAACACCTCGCAACTCAGATTCCATGCATAGTTTTAAGCTTTTGTGTGTGTCAGCCTACCTCCCCCTTCTGTTTGCTCGAGACCGACAGCAATCAGCACGTCAGCATTTCTTTATGTCTACTGCCTGTACATGCCCACTGTATCAGCAGGGAAACGATGCTAACGTTATGTTAAAATCTTGTCACACCGAGCGGGCTTTTCGAAGCTCTCCGTCTTCTCCTATGGACGTCAACATGATCGCAAACAACCGCTATTCCCAAGCTCCTGCCGATAGTCACAAGCAGCTTGGTAACACAGGTAACACGCAAGCCAGTGTGAAATTGGTACGGGCTCACTTGCTATGCCGAGCTATATCGAGCTTATGACGAAGGACAGCGTATTATCATATTTCGGTGTACGCGACAACGACAGCTGCAGCATGTATACAGCAGTATATATACTACTGTAAAAGTGTCGTGGGTCGCTAATGCGGCGTCCCCGGTGGCTTGGTAGGTGGTCCGCGAGCCTATCACATGTACTATATAGTCATCAAACTTGCACCTGCTGTAGCAGCATCAACTACGGCAGTTTACGAGTATGTCTACCATTATTAATAAATAGTGGCAAATAGTTATCAAGTACCGGTATATATATATGGAGTACAGCAGCAGTATTCATCTACGAAAAAGAAAACCTGCTTCGAGCGCCACACTAAAACCTACAGTCAAAACCTAAACGGGTACCAGGTATGAGCGGACATGTTGCCCTGGACAGGCCGTATAAAGATACCATGATAAATTACATACTACCACTACGAACTGGGCCTGCCTTCAAACGCTCCTGTTTTGTCAATACGGTGCCGTAAGCACACAAAACAAGGGGGGGGGGTTGATATATTGCTTTGTTTGGGTGGGTATGAGGTATGCATAGTCGCATACGTGGGGATCCATGTACAATGCCGCAAGGGTAGCGATAGCGATGTACCTGGTACAAAATTGAGTACTGGCACGCAGGACCTTCAAAAACCTAAGAAAAAAAAGTTAGAGCTCATCAGAAATACAACTGAGTCGCAGGAAGAGTGCTTCGCTGAGTTAGGTGCACCACAGGTTTTGTTGGTAGTTTACGATTCCACCACAATGCTGTTGCTGATGACGCGAGCATAGTGCTGCACGTGCATTGCAGTAGTTCGTGGTGGTACACTATTATTTTTGTACAACGTTGGTGCATGGAAAATCAAGGAGCGACACAGAAAGGACTACACCCCGTATGCTCCCGCGCAAGTTTCCTCACTAGGTATAGACACAGCAGCAGTGATCCACGTACTGGCTGTGACTCATGATATGATCTGACAACTTTTGTTAGTCCGTGGTTTCTGCTGTGAAGCAGGGATGAACTGAAGCCAAACACACAGTACACAGACCTGGCACGAACTGACAACGATGATACCACCGCCGCAGCGTAAGATCAGCACATTCGTGGCAATATACCTGTTTCCTGTACTTGTTTTGGAGTGAGTTGCCATCTTTGCACGTGTCCATGTTGTTCACAGCCTGATTTGCACGTATCAACGAGAGGGGTTGTATGTTAGTATGTCTGGTATTCTTGGTACGTAGGAAGCGTGGGATGTGCATTTCGGCTGTTGTTCGGGTTGCATGATGGATAGTACTCTTGGTCTTCTTGGTGTGATAATATGTCTGAGATGTTCGCATATCGGCTGTTGTTGAGGTCGTATGACAGTATGCTTGGTACCCTTGGTATGGTAACAAGCAGGGGAGTGAGAACATGTCATTACTAGCAGGCAGGATGGCGAGGTGAGCGCCCCCGCGGATTGACCCCGGTGAAGGTGAGCACTGATGAGCGTAGCACCTTGCAAGTGGAGGTAAGCACTTGACATTGTGCTTTCACTGAGAGGCGAGGTGAAGATGAGCCCCTCCCTCAGGATTGGATGCTGTGGGGATTCCAAGAGTTGGGTAGGTTTGTGTGCTGTTAAGTGTCATGGGGTTTGATTTTGTGGCGAGGTGAGCGCCCCCGTGGGTTGAGTTCAGTTAGGGTAAGCACTGAAGGCATAGCAGCTTGGCAGTAAAAGTGAGCACTTGTCATTATAAGGGCAGATGATGGTGAGCTCTCCCCTGAGACGTGGGTTTTGGTGTGTGTGGGGCGTTTAGGTTGCGTTTCTCTGTTACATAATCTCTAATGGGCAGTATAGCATCGTGCGACTTTCAACTGAAATGCACTCGCTGTGGCGTCATAACGAGTAATATATACGACAGCACCGTACCACTTACAACTTAGATGCATTCACTTTCGCTCAGACAACGTGAGGTTACGTGCCGTCGTCAGGGTAAAAGCTGTGCTACTCGTGGTATTGGATACTACAGCACCGTACCATTTACCACTTAAATACATTCACAGCAGTTCTGTGCCGTGGTCAGTTAAAGGCTGTGCTACTCATGGTAAATGATACTACAGCACCGTACCACATACCACTTAGATACCTTCACAGCAGTTATGTGCCGTCGTTGTGGAAAAGGCTTTGTCACTTATGCTCAGACGACGTGAGGTGATGTGCCGTCGTTGGGACTAAGGCTGTGCTACTTGTTCCCAGACGACCTTAGGCGTTATGCCGTAATTGTGGCAAAAGGCTCTGCCAATTGGCCTAGGCGACGTGAAGGTTCGGCCCGCCGCTGCGACAAAGGATTTGCCTTGTTGGGTTAGACGACGTGATATTATGTGCCACCGTCATAACAAAGGCAGGCGGTGGGAGGCAGAAGATCGTACCCGGCGCCGTTGCAGGTTTCTTCACCTAGTTTCTATTCGGAACGCCAGGTTCGCCCAGCCGACGTGCGGTAGTGTTAAGCCGTCGCTGTGGCAAACGGTTGTCATTTTGGCCTCGACGGCGTGAGGTTTAGCGCCGTCGCTGCGGCAAAGGATTTGCCTCGTTAGCGCAGACGACGTGAGGTTGGGTGCTATCGTCAAAGGCGACCAGTGGGTGGCAGGGGATCATACCCTGCCCTGTAGCAGTGTGCATGTATCTGACATCTGTTTTCCACGAGTATTTGGCGTGGGTGCTCCGATATCAGGCGCGCAGAGAGCTCTGTATAACCTATGAAGGGCACGTCATTAGTCGTTTGAGCCGGCTCGTATTTTGACACAGCTCTTTGACGAGCAAGCGTGCACGTGCGCGCGCCGTATCCGGGTGTGGTCGCGTAGCTTGTCGCTACAGCAGTTTGGACGTTGCCCACGATGAAATGCGGAACCGCAAGTCCTATTCAAGTACAGTGTATAGTACTGGGAGTATCCACACACGCAAAGTAACGGTACAAAGAAATGCAAAACAGTCGTTCAGGGGTGCACCAAAGAATTGTATCTGTACGTGTTTGATGTTCAGCAGAGTCTATCTTTGTTTCATGCACTATTATTCAAGTGTTCATACCATAAATATGCACTTGTGCGTTGGTGTATTTGATTTGGTGTCAGATGAGTTTTTCATGGTTCCAAGCACGATCTCAAGTACCACGGTATCCTGATTGCTGCAGGTTTCGGGAGGATGAACGACGGAAGGAAAAACGAAACATAAAGGGTATCTATCTAAGTTTATCTACTCGTTAAAGTCAAACCCTCTACGTATAAACCTGCGCGTATTATTTGGGACAACGTCTTTAAACACCTAGGCAGACCATCTGGTACGCGCTTCGAGCCAGGATATTGAATGCGTTACCGGGTATAACAACGGTATCGGAACAAATGGTTGAATACGCTTATCGAGACGGTAATGAGTGTAGGATGGAGAATCTACGCTTGACAAAGAATCCGAACCGTAACCACGACACCAGGAATCGGCCAAAGCAACAGTTTAGCGTCCCACCGAAAATAGGTTTCGTTTTTCCAGTGGATGTGTCACAGTGATAAGACACAGGATAGGGTGGATTAAGTCATTATTCGATGTCTCGCGTTCGCTCAGCCGAGTGAAAGGCAAGGAGGGGGGGGGGGGGAGAACATCCAAGGTAAAGGGGGTTACTGCTGTCAACGCAACCCTTGGCAGAGGATGTCCAGCCCGACCCGCGGTCGAGTCGCTCCTACCTACGATGAAAACGGGGAGCTGCTTGAAGGATATCCAGGTAAGGATTGCTGTGAGCGGTCGCGGAGTTCCCCTACGAGGAAGAGGTTTATAAGCTAATCAACACCAAGGTAAATGGATGATTCAGCAAGTGGAAAATCGACATCAAGGTGAAGGCGTTGGAAATAATAGAACAGTCGACTCCAAAAGCATACAGGGATCCCTCCGAAACGCCAAGCAGCCGACAGTGGGATTCCCATTCACCTGGCGACCGTCCTCGAAGATCGAAAGCTCGAAAAGAAGGTTATGTAGAGTCAAGCCCAACGAAACCGGAGTTAAAAGTAACCGGCTCCAGAGTCACCACGGGTACTACCAAGGAGGTAACAGAGTCACGCCCAACGAAGTCAGAGAGAACGGTAACTGGGTGGTAAACGGCGCCCAACGCTTTGAATGGACCGGCGTTTCTCGACAACTATTTGCACGAGTGGGAGTGATCAATTCAGGGGTAAATCCATAACACTCCAAGATCAACGCTACGCTCAACTGGCTCATGCCAATGTACTGGGAAAGATTAGCCCCATGGATAGCATAGCTTGGTACCGGTGAGCACGTCCCTCAATGCCGGCCACTAGCATACCGAACGAACCTGGCCCGGCCAGACAGAAACATCCAAAACATATAAGTGATTAAGAACAAAGAGAGGGTCTCGTCAGGTACACACGACCTCCGAGCGGGTCATCGAGTGTACTGTGTGGCCTGGAGTCAATCAGGCAATGCTAGGCGGTCGTTCGCGCCACAGGAAGTGAGCGCGGTGTTGTGGCCAGTGAACTACTTTAGACCGTATGCCTGGGGAAGGGAGTGGCCCGTCGTCGACTCGGCGGTTCGAAAGTGAGAGACTTTCCTCCATGCGGCGCAGAAGAGATCTGCGATTCATCGAATGCGCCACGGACCTGTAGTGACCACCTTGAGCACGTCACCTGCTGCCGAATACACCTGGCAAGGTTGGCGTGTTCTGCTTTGAGGCGAAAAGTTCAGGGAGCCTTTTTCAGACGACGCACCTTGTTGTCAAACGTACTGAGGTCCGGAGGGACTCATCGGAGGGACTTATCCTTGCGGAGCTTGGTGCAGACGAAGGGATTGCACCGGCAACAGTGAGTGATACAGGAATAAGAGCCAATCGCTTTGTGTACACATCAGGTGCCACCTGTTATTCGTGCATACAACTTTTAAACGCCCTCGAAACCAGATAATCAACCGCGTTGTGACCCCCATAACATGCCTGATCAATCAACATCCATGGTTGTTAAGACGACTCGAAATACGGAAACTTGTGACATTCTTGGTGTTGCCGAGTCACTACTGCCTCAGCTATAGATTATCTCCGTCACCCCGCGCTCGGTGTTGCACTTTTTGGGCGAAAGGTTTCTGACCAATTGGGTTCCTTACGTGAGGAACTACCAGTTAGGATGAAACAAATACTCAGATATTTGTTTTAGGACTAGCCCATACAAGTGCAGGTCGGATGGCCCGAACGAATTTCTTCCAAGTATTGTATCTGGTGATATATTTAGTTCCTAATGCGAGGGGATCAGGAACGTCGGAAACACTCCTTCTGTGGGATGGCTCCCGGAAGGCGACGAGACGGTACGAGGGGCCTGTAAGTTCACCCTCTGCCCTATCAACCGAGGTAATTGATACAGTGCAGAATTGGCTGTATACGATGACCGATCGCAAGCTCTCCAGGGATGTCGCAAACACGCGAGTATGCGAGTACGTTATAAATGGCTTGACGGGAATCTTCGAGAGTATTGCTCAGCTGCAGCAGCACGCATTCCCGGTGGAGACACGGACGTATCGGAGTACTTCCCCAACTGGATCCGGATCAGGTGAGTACAGGTTTCACTTCCAGGCAGCTGGATAGATTCCACGCTTTGTATGGACTGCACCAGTGTTCAGACGGCCGTTCTCGCCCGCCGGAGATGCCAATACGAGAAGAGCGAGAACCAGGTTCCAGAGTAGAGAGCGAGGCACACGGCTAGATACCAAGATCTGGAGGGAGTTTCCAGGCGTTCGAACGCGGTAAACGTTCATCGAAGAAGTGTAGGACCTCAGCGATTAACAGCGGGGAGTAGGTGTCCAGATGACGATTGATAAGAGTTCAAGCGTCAAGTCTAAACCAAAGGAAGAAGCTGGCGACAACTTCAGCCTTAACCGTTTGCTCAAACGGTGGGTCTCGCTGGAAATGGGAAGAAGACTTGGTGGAGTAGAATCGCCCAGAGCTACAGCGGAGGAAAGGGCTTGCGGCGATCTCAGTTTAGACCGCTTGTTCAAGCGGCAGGTCTGGCTGAGACGGGAAGAGCAGCTCTGTCATCCAGGGCCGCCCTTGTTTAAGATCTGGAGGACCATACCAGACTTGGGGGGGTGTTACGGCGGAGGGACGTGTGAGCAACCGAAAGTGCGACGAGTCGAGGCATGCAGCCATGAGTCGTTGGGCGAAGAGTAGGGGCGGAATACTCTGTGGGTGTGGGATGGGTGTTTCATTCAGCAGACGGTTCAGCCGGCTGAATTCAAAACGCCGGACCAACATGTATAGCGCATGCAGCGCGTGGACCAACACCGAGTGCCTTTAGACACTACCCAGGCAAGGAAGATAGTCCGTGCAAAACCTAAAAAGTGATCTAAAGGACAAAAAAACTAGACGATAAAAGGATTAAAGGCTAAACCGACTGTTCGCTCGCATATACGCATCATTACGCGTGATAACGGGCATAATATCTGCATCGCTCGAAATCGAGGGTTTTTGTAATCGTTCGCTTCGCTCTCGCCCGAGCGAAGCCCTGGAGCCACTGGGACTGCCGAAGGGTCCAACGTATGAACTGAGGAGGCGAGTCAGGTGAGCGTTGACAGCTCACCCCGGGCAGCTTGCCGTAACACCACATTGCATTGTCAGCAGTGTTATTTATTTCTGTATTTAATCAAAAATAGATATATCCATCCTGGACAACTCGTATTCCAATAGTCTACTGCTGTGTCTACACTTGGTTTAGGAGCCCGTGTGTTAGTTGGATTTCTCTTGACAATCGGTTTTGGCGACTGTCTGGTAATTGGAATTGTCCAGACAACTGACTGATTTCGGCGATTGCCCACTAATTAATTGAAATTGGCCGGACATTTGGTTTCGGCGATTGAGTGTCTATGAATTGAAATTGGTCAGGCAAATGATTTCGAAGACTTACCAATTATTGGAATTGTGTCGCATTAGGTCTCGACTGTTGTGTAAGGCCTTGAATCGTCTCAACAATGAATTTCGGAGACTCCTACCTAATTGGAATTATCCAACAAATTGATTTCGGGTGCTGGTTCGACAATTGGAATTGTCCGGACTAATGGTTTCGGAAATTGTCCAGACAAATGATTTCGGAAGCTGTCTAAAAATTGAAGTTTATCTGGGCAATTGTTTTCGGTTGATGCTGCTTACTAAATGGAATTGTCCAAATAATGGGTATCGAGGACAGTGAATTATTAAGTGAAATGGTCTAAACTGGCTTCGGCGATTGGAAAGCAGTTGAAATTGTCCGCACAATCAATTTGAGATGCCGCCCCAGAAATAAATAGGTTGATAAATGTCACCTGTACCCATTTATTTATTGTATATTGATAGATACTCCCTAATGCATTGATACAACTAGCAGCATGGTCAAATGAAGTACCTTGCAAATTAATTAGTATACAGGGGATATCCCGATCCTGTTGTAGAGGCAATACTACCGTGGTATCATCTTTGTGTACTGACTAAATCAACTGTTAAGTTTTTGTTCGACAAGTAGCTGCCAGCTTTCAAACAACCGAACCCTATTAAACTCGACGATCATGACAATTCCCATTCTGACATCGCTTCCGAAATCAATTGTCCGGATAATCCCAACTAACGGACGGTCTCCCCCAATTCTAAATAATGTAAATCACCTTAAATCAATTGTTTAAGCAAATCTAAATAATTGACAGGCTGTGAAATTGTTTGTGAGCAAAATCTCAATCAGCAACAATTGAGATCATTTGTCTGGACACTTTAATTATTCAAATTTTAAAGCACCAAACATCATGAATGAATGTGTTCAGACGATTCCAATTAATGGACAGTCTCTGAAAAAACAAAATTAGGGCAAACTCAATTGACAGACTCTACAAATTAATGGTCAAGATAATTCCAACTGCTAGACAGCACCAGATAACACTGGTTTTTGAAAGTTGAGAAAATGACAAGTAGTTTAGACAAAAACGTTTACTACGCGGCTAACTTCTTCAGTTCGTAAATTAATTCAAGTTCAAAGTCTGATCGGCTAAAAAACTTTGTACTCTTCAACAGCAACCGAACGGACTTTAGATAAAATAGAGCAAGTAAAGCCGGAGTTATGGCAAAAACATTCGTTTCAAGCGAAACATGAAGAATCCGCGGAAAATAAATAATAATATGTTGTTTTTTCTGTGTCTCCGGCTTTACTTGCTCAATTTTATCTAATGTGCGTTCGGTTGCTGTTGGAGAGTACATAGTTTTTGAGCCTATCAGACTTGAATTATTTCACGAATTGGAGAAGTTAGCCGCTTAGTTAGGAGTTTTTTTTTCAACTAGTTGTGTTTTCCTCAACTTTGAAAATCCAGTGTTGTTAGCTATCAATTGTTCAAAACATTCTTTAAGTTTCTAAAGCCAGTTGTTTGAACAAATATATCCAATTTATAGACTGTCAACGATCATCAGTTAACTGTTGTCTAAACAATTTCAATTGCTAGAGAGTCTTTGACAACACTTACCAGGTCATATCCAGTTGACAGAATACATCGTGACTCTGCTGCACGGGCAATAATATATTGATAGGTCTGTTGTCCAAGGCATGAGCAGAAAGAGCGGGGACACCTCAACGTTAGTTTTATGTTACATGTCCCTACGAAAGACGTCTTGATACCACCTAGCCCACGTGTTCAGATGTAAATTAAAAAAAAAAGTTTCACTCCGTATGCGTCTGCCCTCCCTCGGTCGAAAGTATTCTGTATTAACGTACAAACTATGTACTCGTCCGTCGAACGTAAAATTACGTATGTAAATATATGCATACGTGCATACGCCGGTTTCACTTCTTTGGGGCGTACAACACGCTTCAGTAATTGTTGTGATGTGTTGTGCTCTGTTGTTTTTTATGGTGTCACAGCTGTCTATACAGCGCCATGGTCACACGGCACTTCGTCAGCACCACCCCGCGTCGAAGTGGTTTCAAGTTTGTCACGGCAACATATTGTCCTGCCAAGCAGGCGGTTCCGCGAGGACGGCGGTGTACTAGAAGTCAATGGGGGGGAGGCCGCCAGAGGGCACACTCTTGGCGCCCCTGCCGTGGCAAAATACCGAAGCATATTAACAGTGACTCTCTGCATCCCCTGTGGAGCCCGTGGTACCTACATCCTGAAGAAAACATTACAATTCAGCTTTTGGACGTCATGTGTCACGCTCGCGCATTCTGTTTTTGCCGGATTTTCATGGACACAACACCATTAGTGGCTAACGCTTTTACTTGGTTTTATAATCGACCTGCTTTAGCCTCAAACGGATCAGGTATACTCGTACCTGATTTTGGCATTTGCATGCTAATAAAGATCATTGGCGAAGAATAGGTATACCTACGCCTTTTGGGCCATCAATAGGTACACTGCGCATTGCTGCTGTTGTTGTTGTTGTTCTCGTTGTCTTCATAATACATCGTCCTTTCTGCCCAGTTTCATCAGTACGGCCAGTGTTCGTCGTGATTCCTTATCCTAGAGAGACACTGATTCCGTGGTCACATACTGTGAGACAGAGGAAGACCAAAAATATAAAATAAACTCAAATTCAATAGTCAAACAAGTATACAATAAACAAGACAAAAAACATATATATGAACAAGCAGACAATAAAACCCAAAACAAATTTGAAATGATTGTTCCCCGAAAAAAGCTTCCTGGCGCCGCCCGATGCTTGGCCTGCGCTCCATCGTACATACGAATGGCTCCAAAAGACTGAGGTACACCTATTATCAGCTATTCAACTTCCGTATCACCTACGTTTGGCTTTAATTATACCTTGAAATGACTCGAACGATCCCTTTTTCGCTACTAAAATGTAGACAGTGGGCCACACCAGATGCTGGGACTGTCAACCTGACCGTGCCTGTCAACTCAAACGCCCCAAACGACGGCAGAAACAGAACGTACGCAGGTGACGCCGGAGACTACACAGGTCTTCAAAACTTCATACTAATCCACGTACATCCGGACTTCTTACATTTATACAGGAAGCTTGTTGATTGATCCCTAAAGGTGTAGGCGCAGCTGGCACGGGAACGTTTGGCTGACTCCAGACATGAAACGGAACTCGTCTTATATTACATCCTCGCTGTAGAGTTGACTCGCCTCACATGCAGTATAGGGTTCCACCTGACGAGTGGCATCGGTGGGCACACATTACCCCGATATCTCAATACCCTACTGCCGGAATCCCTTTCCAGCGTGGAACTCCCCAATCTACCATGGATCTTATATGTCGTGTATCTGAGTACAATCAACATCCCCCCTACTCAATATACACGACCATACTCATGTCCCCCCTGCTCCTGTGCATTATCAATATTCCCCTCAGCTCTGTACATAAAATGTACGACATCCCAGGGCTGATATATCTCAATAAAAATATCAACTCGAATCAAACTCTGAAAGTCAAAAATCCAATCTGAAACTCAAAAATCAATTTCTTGAATGAACACTCAAATCCTCAAATCAGTATTCAAATGCTCAAATCCCCAGCCTCTCTGTTGCAAACACATAAAACTCTCGAAATCCAATGCCAGGTAAAACGGCATTCTTCTCGGATTCAGTCAGGTAAAACGGCATTTTCCGCGGAATTGGTCCGAAGATATTCAGTGGAATCTCGTCAACTTCGTACAGTGATCTCCGGGGCCCTCCCCTCGCCAAACGCTACTGGTGTCTACAGGCACACTATCATAATCATTCGTATTGTCTCCAGCGCGCACGCTCGAAAAGATCAACTTACGAATTCGGCGAGACTTCAACTCCCGACCCACCCTAGGGAATTATATAGCACTACCTGCTAGACCGCTCGGTCAGTACTGACTTTGAACAAAAGCACAAATTTTCAAGAACCCAAAAAAATCAAACTCTCATTTTCCGAAATACTACCCAAATCTTTCAAACCAGAAAACATTTCATATGGACCGCACACGCCCCCAGGCGCTTCATAGTCTCTCTTTAGTCTCGTCAAAAACCACTGCCTCTAATTTATAGGAAATCAATGAAAAAACACGGAAAAATATCACAGTAGCCATACTCATCAACAAAAAAAATTAAGCGAAGAAATTAAACGCCAGAGATCGCGAGGAATCCCGTTCCCCGGACAAGAGTCTCCCCCTATCCCCTGCTCCCGCCATAGATACACAGATCGCGACGGTAATGCGAGATAGCATACATTCCTTCACTTGAGTTTTATTTGATATTGAAACTACTCGAAAACTCCAATAACTTTCGCGGAATCCAAATCGTCCAGAAAAAACAATTCCAAAATACAAGCAATGCAAATATTCATATTGATTCACAGGCAACCAAATTCAGTAAGAATCACCCCGATGCCCCGAACACTACTGTTGTTGCCTCCACCGCGGCTGCCTCTCCGTTCGGTCTGATGGCGTCACCGCAGCTCGGGTCATCCAGCTATTCCTCCTGGTTGAAATCAAACGTCGCCTGGTGCGGAGGTAAGTCCTTGCCGGTGGCGCCTCGATCCCTTCTCTTTCCTCCTCTCTCTTGGGGCACCGCATCCCGAACAGATGATGATGCAGACTCTTCCCCCTGCGCCCATCTTCACTCTCTCCCTCGACTACTTCCTCGGGGGCAACGTCCCCCCCATCAACCACCTGCGGGCGTGGTGCTTCAGCAATCCAGGCGGATTCTGCCAGAACACTTTCAGCGTCGCTCCCGCGGTCTCCACCTTCCCTCCCGGCTCCTGCCGGCCAAACTCTTTCTTTCATATAATAATATACGTTCAACATTTACGTCGCCAGCGCGCAGCGAACCCACAGGTTCAGGAGGATGCCTGGCTATCCCGGGTTGTTGCAGCAGCGACGGTTACACGGCGGTCGACACGACAGCGGCGGTAACGGTGCTTACTGCATGTGCTTCATCGTCGCAACAAAAGTGCAGTCCTCTGACTGCCGACGTTGCTGACGGTTCTGCTGGAGCTGCTGCTGTCTCTGCAACTACTACTCTCCACCGCCTTCGCCACCAGTGCCAAGCGATTCTACCAGGTCCGGCTCAAACTTGGCCCACCTGGGATCGCTGCTGCTCTCCTCGTGCGGCATCTCCTGACTCTTCTCACACACACGTCCTCTCCTCCAGGACGTCGATCTCATCTTCAAAATACACACGCACGCTGACTCCCTCACGAAGCACATCATCTCAAAATAAAAAACATGCTGGAAGCAGGTTCCCACCTCTTTGGGTTGGCCTGGGCTACGCTTGCCAACAGAAGATCACCGGTACTTCACTAGCGTGTTGATTGATCCCTAAAGGTACAGGCGCAGCTGGCTCGGGAACGTTTGGCTGACTCCAGACATGAAACGGAAGTCGTCTTATATTACATCCTCGCTGTAGAGTTGACTCGCCTCACATGCAGTATAGGGTTCCACCTGACGAGTGGCATTGGTGGGCACACATTACCCTGCTGATATGTCAATACCCTACTGCCGGAATCCCTTTCCAGCGTGGAACTCCCCTATCTACCATGGATCTTATATGTCGTGTATCTGAGTACAATCAACAAAGCTCAGCTTGTCTGGTGTTCTTGTCTTTGACAGAGCTAGGACGGCACGCTTGTTGTGTACCTGGTATCGTACTATTACGGGGGGACCGTAGTAAACAGGACCGACTATTGTTACTAGTAGTAGATATACACGTTTTATGTGTACCGTAGGTTCTATTTACTTTGGTGCCCCGTAATAGAAAAGTCTAGTTAGTGTATGAAATGCCATGTTGTCGCTAGGTGGAATATATATTTATATATATATATATGTATTTAGGACAACAAAATCGTAAACTATTCTTCATCACGTACATCAAACAAAAAAAGACATTAGAGTTGTTCTGCCTCCCACACACAACTGCCTACCTCTACGAATACCATCAGTTTCGCTCGATGACACAGGCGCTATTTAGTCCTCTCCGGCGGCATCACCCCTGGCAGGGGTATGCCTCGGGTTTCCACCCCCACTTGGAAAGCTCCACCCACTCTGCGCGCGGGGTATTGGGAGTTCCCGGCTCCCCTCTCACCGGTCAAACGAGTGAAGTCTCCGCTGCCGGCGACACAAATCTCCCGGGTGTCTGACACTTTTTATCTGGATTTGGAGAGAGGAAATGTTCCAAACACATTATTTCTCAGCGATGGACAAAGAAAATAAACGTGTTCTTGAAGGTGTATACGTAGGTGCTACAAATATATGGATGAAACATAGCATGTCATGACGCACACTATATCGGTTTCGATGCGCCCGGTTCGAAAGCAAGGACGAAAAAGGGTGAAACTTTCGTCATGTTCGTGGGAAGGGGTTAGGAGTTCGAGACGGACGTTCGGCTACAGCGGCCTTTGTGAAAGGGTTGTTTATATATTCGAGAATTTGTTTGACACACGCTGCGTGTGACACAATTACAATCAACCCTAATATAACCCTCACTTCAAGGCAATCAATGCATTGCCCACCCTGACTCTAACCCAGTAAAATCACATGTCGACAACGTGGCAAGTGTTACTCCTATATATGTGGACGAACCTTGGGCCCGGTGGCAGTCTTGAACAAGCGTTCGCAGGAGAGCCACCGTTCGATCCAATCTCGTATGTTTAGCGACACTCTCTACATGGTGCTACAGGCATCCATTCCGCAGCGAGCGGTCGCAGGGACATTAAGGTGTGGGTTGTGAGTGGTACGAAACCGGTTGGTGGCTGTCCAGGAACGTTGTTGCCTTGCTTGCTGAACAGTTCAATCGGCTGTCTTTTTTAGCTATATGGTGAAAGACTACGTACGACCCAAAATAGGGCTTACACACACGAACATCAACGTTTCTTGTGTCCAACCCAAGGTTATATTTTTTGTAATCGTCTATTTAGGTTTGTGTGACAACGCCTAATGTCTGCTGCTGCTGATGATATTGTGCTGGAGTTTTGATTCAAGACAGCCCATCTAGAACTTGTTATGTCCGCCAGAGTAGAAGGCATTTCACTGTGGTGCTGTGCTGTGCTGCTGCCGAGATCTTTAGGTGGTCGAGTGCGGTGTGTAGGGGCCTGGTGGGCCGCGCGGAAATTTATTCGGCTAGTATAGTAATAAGGACTAGTTTCCACCGTGCAAATGCACGCAATAATCCACATCACCCCTACTCTCTTAACGATCATGCTTAATAGTGTGAACATACGAAGCATCCGGTAACCTGAAAAATGGTTTTGGCGTCAAATGACTAGGAGTAGAATTACTATGAGTCGAATGTTATTATGGCCACTCGATGTTGACCAAATCATTTCTATTCCGAATCTACCGCCCATCATGGAGAATATATTGTTCCGTCGCGCCGCCCCAGCAGGCAGGGTGTGCATCGGATGTGGTATCCTATAAGGTCATGTCTTCGATTACTGCAGAAAAAAAAACCTTACATACCCTATCACTACCACAGGCCATCAACAGATGTTTTTTTGGAAATTGCTATCCCGTTCTGTTACCTGCTTTTAGATTGTTTCTGTTATCACAGCATGATAAAACGGAAACAAATCTGCATGTACTGTTCGTTTATTCAGCGTGGACATATGTGGCATGTACGAAATCATCGTCAGCGTCTTGTGTGGTGCGTGCGTTGTGTTCTGATCTCGTGTTGACAGGTTGCAGACATTTACGAACAAGACACATCTCCCATAACTACAACATACCATGATTTTTGAGGGACGCTACTGTGTCAACACGAGCTTTGCACGTGGAAGCCGGCGTGAACATCGTAAACCCCCGCTCTGACTTATGCCAGAATAGTTGCAATAAGGTACAATCCGCCAGATACACAACAAAACTATGGACACCGAGTTTGTGGTCACTCATAGCATCGGCCCTTTAAAAATAAGCCGGGATTCTGGCCCAGGCCAGGATCTATGTTTCAGAAAGCGTCCTGCTCCATATGCAGTTCAGTATGAGTTGTCCGAATAGCCAGATTTTCTCGGAGATGCATGTCGCAATTCCCCATCGAGGTTTTACTATTGATTGGGGAGTCATCCCTCGAGATCTCTCCTGATAACAGCACGACGGAACCCGTTCGCACTGAGCATGAGCAGGACCTGACACTTTCCGTGAGGTGTTCGTAGTTGCTTTGGCGTCTCCCCACAGTGCTCGCAAGAGACTACAAACTACGAGTATCAGCGACGACTGCGCCGGGAAAACAGACCCGTCAAACGGTGAGACTCATGCTTCGGTCGAGGATAACAATCTAAAATTGATGAAAATCATGGGTTCTGGGTCAGCTCACTACCTATGGCATTGGTCATGGCATGACAATCACTCGACATGCTCGTCAATAGCTGAAGTATTTGGTACATTGAGTGGTTGACGAAACCGCGTGGGCGCTTTTTCGTACGTCGTCCATCGCACCGGCACGTTCTCCACGGAATTAGGGTTTTCACCTGTGGAAGGTCGGGAGGGCATCCAGTCTTCACGGGCTTCAGTGAAAGCCCCACGCTTCCAGTCTCATGGTCTAGATTTCTGCAACGCTGAAAAATTGCTTCAAAGCGACACAACAATTAGGCCATGTTGGAGATTTATTGCCTCCGCCAGCAGCTGTCAACCGGGATCTATGGGTGCTAACTATCTGCCTGGTTATCACTCGAACACCGTTTGCGACCGCGAGTGGCTCAAAACGAACTATGAAGAACTCTTGCCATGTTTCATGCAGACTATCCCGAACGACGACCAGGGCAATTCTTCAGACATGCAGCGAGTACTCGTAGTGTGTTCCCAATTTGTGTGTTTCTCCTCGACAAAGAAACCGACTTCGAATGTTCAATTGAACCTAACATTAAATTTTTCGAACGTATTCTCGGTCGGTCAATGGTGCGCATAAAACGTCTACCGGTACAAACGGATAGTGTATTTTGTGACATGTATACGGCATTGAATCCTCACAAGAGCCAAACTTTTCGACCACCACGAGTCCCTGGTGTTTCACATCGTTCGTATGGGTTTGACTTCATGACGCTATGACCAAAGCCAACATAAAGTGTATCTGTACTGTAGTCGCCCAAGGTGGATCTTTGTAGAGCAGCCTATTTCTAGTTTATCGTCGACGCCATCACCACGAAACCAATACGCTCCATCCGTGTTTGGTAACCACTCGCTGTCATGATAGGTGTCATGTCACTAACTGTCCAGCATTGCGACGTTCGATGGTGTACGTGCTAGCAGTCGCTACCACTGTAGCGTTGGAAAAATAGAGGATAATCGAGCTCGATACGATAATATCCCAACACAAGGACACAGATCGATACCAATTTGATGGTTGGTCAATCGAAGGGTTTTTATTCATTTTAGCGCTTGCACACAAAACTCGAGTATGCCACGAGATAATGGAAAAAACGTTGTTCGGGCTACACATAGAAAGTTTGATCTGTCTCGGTATTATGATATATCGAACCTTCCGATATGAAAACGAAGGTATTCCTAACTCCCCCTGTACCCTTCTTGGCTGTCGCATTAGTGAGGTGATATGTTGTGGCGGTTGTGTCTTGGTGCCCCAACCTCTCGGTAAAAGCTGAGGACCCTTGTTGAGCATGGTGCGGTATTGCTGGTGTTGCTCTACCCATCATGATGGCATGCTGTCTCGTTCTACAGATACTTTGGTGGCTGCCAGGTTTTGCTGACATTCATTTGAGTGCCTTGTCCAGCCAATTGGGTATCTCTGTTCGATTTGAGAAAGTGTCATGCTGTGCATTTCTGTTGTACGGAAGGTGTTGAATAGATGGAGTAGAAGGGGCGTTCAACAGTAAACGATATATTTTGCAAAAAAGCGACGTTTCCATTTTTGACTCGTGAGGTAAGTAGGCCTACCGCCAACTGCCATGAAACACGCTGCTGTGCTGCTTATAAACGATTTTGCATCTAGGCAGGACGACAGAAATTGAGGCAAACAACGGACTTCCCGAGACAAAGGATCTCGTTCCCGTTGAAAATATATCGTATACAAGGTTCCCCTTAGGGATGTGTGTAAAATGAAATCCCGGGGGTCACAGGTAGCACCCGCGTAGCTGTTCTTGGTGGAAATATGAGCCATGGGTTAGCGCTTTGCTTCAAGGAAATACCAGTAGTCGTCGGCAGGAACTGAGTAAGTCTCTTTCGGTGGCGAATACTACACAAGGCATGCGGTACATTGGGTTGACTACCATATCGTCAATATGCACCACTACTACTACCTACGCAGCATATATATGTAGTACCGTTAGAAGCAGCCTACACTCTATAAATTGCTACAACTACAACGACTACTGAACATACTACTGGTAAGTGGTACTGCGGACCTAACGCTCATATAACACGCAGAAAACCACATGGTAAACAGAGCGGTGAAATAACCACGTAGTACCATTGGTTGGGAGATGACTACCGTTCCTAATCACCACCACCAGCAATACGTAGATGCAGTACATGTAGAAGCAGGATGAATAATTACCACGCTAGTACACCTACTACTGCTCCTATAATACTAAATCTTCCATACAACAGCGACGTAGACGCAGCACGCGAGCGGTACCACCACTACGCAGATAGATGTACGGTAGTAGTGGTAGAAGCAGCATGCACGCTACAAACCACTACCGGTATACTTTCCCGACTACAAATGATTTTGTTTCGGCAGTGGGCCTCCTTTCCCTGAGTTGCTTGCTGGGTCACGAGACTTTAACCGCATAGAGCATGTACCACGGCGCCCGGCCGGGACCAACGACTGGACCGCACTGTGCCCGCCGCCCCCGTGCGGGCCCCACAGCAGGAAGCGGGATGTCGTTGACTTGAAATCCTGGGGGTATCGCAAGTTGAAATTGGAGGGAGCACCATCATCGTCAGTCATCTCTACTTACTCTGAGTACAACTGCGTATTTCTGTTTGACAGGACGAGGTTTGACGGCGTGTGCTGTATTTCAAAATGATACTACTGTTTTCTCCTTGAGAACAAAGCACACACTGTACGAACATCGCTGTGGTACTACTGCTGCTGATACTGTACTAGTGCACACCGTGCCTGCGCTTTGCTTTCGAAATACGGAAGAAGCGTTAGTTTGTAAGAATCGTCGTCCTGCCCATGGGCAGCATCCAATTAAATCCACCTTTCTCGAGATCAGGCATGTACTCGTTCCTACTACTAATATTACTAACGATACTACTACGTACTATTGCTGACCAAACTCTCCCACAGACAACCTCAAACAGAGAAGTCAAATACCCAAGCTATACCATAGATTGGGACACGACTGCTATTTATAACACTGGTACTATACACCTCCAGTAATACGTAGATGCAGTACGGGTAGAGGCAACATAAATGATTGCCTCACTACAATGCCTGCTACTACTGCTGTTCCTATGATAGTAAAACTTCCATACAACGGCGACGTAGCATGCAAGCGGTGCCATGAGTTGGGGGCATCACTGCTGTACGGTTTCATATAATGTACACCACTATAACTACTACGCAGACACATGTATATATTATTACAGTAGTGAAGATAAAGCAGCATGCACGCTGCAAACTACCTGATACCATACTACTACGACTACTTTTAGTAAAGTTTTTTGTAAATGTAGAGTGACCAAGTGTTGTGGGCATCTACTGGCTGCTTTCATTGGCCAGGCAGAAGCAGTTAGGGTGGAAGCCAGTTTTGTGTTTAATTACGTGCTCAGTGTGAGGTGTGTGGTGTACGCCAAAGGGCTAAAGGTGAAACATCCATGACGCCCGACAGAAGACGATTGTTGCTGCTGCTGTTGTTGCTACCGTATCTGCTGCTGCTTCTGAGATTGATGAAAAACGGGCGAAATCGAAATTATTGAGATTTTAACGCAGAGGAAATTCTCGCGCTCGTGCGGGATTGATTATTATTGCTGACTGCTTGCCACGACCTCGCGATCTCACCAGTAGGTTTTGCAATGGAAAAACACGAGACAACGATCACTCGATTGCTCGACCTGGTGAACAATGCACCCACATACTATACGAACACTGCTGTTGTACTGGTGCAGCTGTTGTAGTGCCCACCGTGGCTGCGCGTTGCTTTTGAAGTACGGAGGAAATGTGAATTAATTGGTATGAACCGTCGTCCTTCCCTTGCGCAGCATCCTTTTAATTGCACCTTTTTCTCGAGATTGTGTTTGTGTGTTCGTTCCTACTTTTTTTTAGGTTGACGAGAATCACGGCCCGCAAACGCACGCAAACAAAAATCGCTATTCATGGCCGTCACCCAAAGGGCGAGTTTCATGAACGACTGTTGCTGTGGCGTGGCTGCCTCTGTAGAGAGCTCGAGGGACGGTGCGAGCAGTCATGATACAGCAGCAATCAGCAGCGGACATGAAGCTTTGAAAGCATGGGGTCTCTATTGTCCTGCTTTGCTCTGGCAGGCAGGAATAGATTCCCCGTTGTTATTTGACACAATTCTCGACTTCAAAGGCTCAAGGCACGCTCCACGGACCTCGGCCTCGGCTCGCATTTGCGCCGGCGTGTACCCGTGGGCTATGTGCCACGCAGCCTAAAGAGCGACAGAAGACCCGCGGCCGGATGAGAAAAGTAAACTATTCCGGGAAAAAAGTCAGTTCGGTGCAAAGTAGTACAAAGTTCTGTGGGTAACAATACCGGAGGCGTCGAAAGGCGAAAAGGGGGCCACAGGTAAAACCCATGTAGCTGCTGTTCTGTAGCTGCTGTTCTTGCTGGGAACGGGAGCCATGAGCTAGCGTATTGCAAGAAGAAAACACTAACAATAATAGTAGTCGGCAGGAAATGAATACTTTCTTTCTGTGGTGAGTACTACACCATGCATGCGGCACCTTGGGTTGACTACTGTACCGTCACTATTCACCACTACCACCACTGCGCAGCAGATAGATGTAGAGCCGGTAGAAATAACAAGCATACACTCTACAATATACTACCTGGTGCACTACCACTACGACTACTGACCAAATGCTTTCACACTACACATAAAACCTCATGACAAACAAAAAGGTTAAATCACCACGCGCTGCCATGGATTGGGGCATGACTATTACGGGGGTCCATAGTTAACAGGACCAAATATTGTTAGTAAAAATACCTAAATATACAGTTTTTTATGTATGCCATAGGTCCTGTTAACTATAGACCCCCGTAATACTACGAATTATGTTACTGTACAACGAGTATTACGTAAATGCAGTATAGGTGAAAGCGCCATGAATAACTACTACTGTACACTACTGTACCTACTACTGCTCCTATAACACTAAAACTTCCGTACAACGACGACGTAACATGCAAGCGGCACCACTACTACGCAGATAGATGTACGGCAGTAAAGGTAGAAGCAGCATGCACGCTACAACCTGCTACTGGTATACTTTTTCGACTATTACTGTAATGATTTTATTTCGGGAGTGGGAGCCCATCGGCTGAGTTGCCTACGGGGTCACGCGACTTTGACCACCTGGAGCATGTGCCACAGAGCCCGGCCGGGGCGAACCCGTGCATCGTACTTTGCACACCGCTCCCCTGCGGGCCCCGCAGCGAGAAGCGAGATGTCGTTGATTTTAAAACTGGGGCCCGGAGCGAGAAGCGAGATATCGTTGACTTGAAACTGGGGAGAGCAGCATCATCGTAGGTCATCCCTACTTACTGCGGGTACTGCTGTGTAGTATGTTGCTGTGTGACAGGGCGAAGCTTGATGACGTGCGCTGTATTATGAAATTGTACTGCTGCTGCTGTCTCCTGGAGGACACTGCACACACATACTATACGAAGACCGCTGCTGTACTACTGCTGCTGACGTTGTAGTAGTGCGCACCGTGGCTGCGCGTTGCTTTGAAATACGGAGGAAGTGTGAGTTTGTACGAATCGTCGTCCTACGCCTGCGTAGCATCCCATCAATTGCACCTTGACCATTTTAGGATCGCCGTCCCGTTTGGAAGACAAACCAGACAAGTTCAAAGTGGTTTGTCCCCCCAACGGGACTGTTGTTTTAAAGATTCTCGAGATTGTGCGTGTGTTCGTTCCTACTTTCGAGGTCGACAGGAATCACGGTCCACGCACACAGTGAATGCGCTCTCCGTGACCGCCAGAAAAAAGAGAGCTTGGTGAACGACTGTTGCTGTGCCGTAGCCACCTCTGTAGAGAGCTCGACAGATAGTGTGATCAGACATGGTACAGCTGCAGCCAGCAGAAGACAAACTCTTTGAACTCGTGAGGTCGCCATTGTCCTGCTTGGCTCAAGCAGGTCGGAATAGCTACCCGTAGCTATTTGCCAGAAATCTCGACTTCGGAGGATGCAACCTATAAAGAAGACCCCCCGTGACCGGACGAGAAAAGTAGAGTATTAGGGTTAGGGCTTAGGGTTGGGGCTAGGGGCCACCATAAAAGGGACAGCATGATGAACGACTGTTGCTGTGCCGCGGCTGCCTCGGTAGCGAGCTCGACAGATGGTGTGATCGAACATGATGCAGCAACCGTCAGCCACCAGCAGACAAAAATATTTGAACTTGCCATTGCCCTGCTTGGCTCTAGCAGGTCGAAATGATTCCCCGTAGCTACTTGCCAGAAAAATCGACATCGGAAGCCAAGAGCACGCGCCACGGACCTCGGCCGGGGCTCGGATTTGCGCCGTGGTGTACACGCAGGCTCCCTGTGTGCCACGCATCCTAGAGTCCCGTGACCGGAAGAGAAAAGTATTGTACACCGCGAAAAAAGGTCAATTTGGTTCATTAAGTAGTATATTCTAGATATGTCAATGTTTTGAATTTTTCGTAACTTGTCCCTTTGTACGACCTTTTATTTATGGGCCAAACACTCAGTGACCCAACACGGGAAGCTCATCCTGACACATTGTTTGAGGTCCGGGCGTGATCCGTGCAGAGCAGAGCGCGCGGCGGGCGTTCAATGCTTTATTCCGCCAGAGTGGATGAGACGATTTCCCTGGTTGCTGTACGAGAGGCCTTTTGTCGAACGCAGGTACACGTAGCACGTCGTCAGGGTTTTACCTTCACGAGCACTCAGCCCAGACATGTACGAGGCAGACAGCAAACAACAGACGGAAAGCACAAGGTGTAGTCCATACGCTACGCGTGTGTGACACACCCCTCTGAGCTTGACTGCTGTGATTGGTAATGTTTGTCGAAACCTGCGGTCTGTAATCCACCACCTACCAATATTTTCTGCTGCTGTGTGTGACGTGCGTCACATCAACGTACACTTCGGACGGAAAGGCGTGGACCGTTGGGATTGAGTAGAGTACCTCAATTCTCCTTACAAGTATTGTTCCGAAGTTTCGGGTTTCTTGCCCGAAACACACCACAGAAATCTAGGCATCATGATAACATGCTAAGAGCACGAGCAGCTTCACGACCCCGACTAACAGCAGAAGCAGGAGCGGGCTACACTACCCTCGTGTTTCAGGTCCGCGGTCTACGGCTGTGGCTATGGCTATGGTTGCTTTAACGGAGGCTGCGACGCGCCATCCGTAATGACCACCTCTTTGCTCTCTGCTGTGTTGCTGGGTATATTCGTGGCGTGTCGGTTTTGTCGCGCGAGCTACCAATGAAGGGATATTTAGGAATATGATCGAAATGTCACGATGTCTGATTTAGGACATGAAGTCGCGGGTTCGATCCTGGCAGAGATATTGTCATTGTTATTCAAATACATATTGGCGACCTTTTTCTGTACGGTATAAGAAGTACCGTCTCTGTCAGCGACCCCGACATTTTTTTTGCAGTTTGGAGAAAAACCGTGTGCCTGGATGGAATTGACCGCATGTATTGCATTAGGGCAATAAATCCAGATTTATCAAAAACTAAAAAAAAAATCGAAATTCCATTCAGAAAAGCGGGGAAATACGAATTGAAGCATTATGGGTGGAATCCATCAACGGGGCGCTCTCGGCAATGGCGATAGGAACAACTAGTTTTACGAACACAGTAAAATATGACGCAGTTTTAAAGTCTAGAAATATTTGCACAGTCTACACCACCAGTTATACTGATAAACCGAATTTATCCCACGTTTTTTTTCGCCGAGTGGCGACTAGTTACGAGTGCTGTTGTTTAGTCGTGAAAAGGTAGTGACTCATAGCCACAGCCAAAACAGTTCAAACCTGAACGGAATCGGCATTTTCAGGTGTACATGACCGTTTGAAGGCAAACTCAGTACCATGTGAACGTTTTCAATCGCAGATCTCCTGCTGTCAGACTTACCCGGTTTGAGTGTGTGCCTATTTTCAGTCCAAAATGGTCAAGGGGGAGTGCCTGTTTTAGGCTCTAAAACGTCGTTTAAATATCTCTAAAAAACGTGTTTTCTAGTGCGGTGTGTACTTCAGAATCAAGTTGTGGCTGCACTGATCTCTGTGCTGTGACTACTACATTGTGGCAGCACTGTACTGCACTCCTCTAACTGGGATTCCCGTTTTTCTGGTGGTGCTATGCTTTGAACACATGTGCTCGAACGTACTGCAGTCAATGAAGTTGTACTACTGTTCGACTGTATTGAACCCAGAGCGAGACGAATAGTGCAGAATGTTTATTTATGCTGTACTACTGTACCCCACCACAGCAGTAGGGTTTCACTGCTACTGTGCTACTACTGTACTACGTTTTCTGTTGAGATCTGTCTCTATGGAGGCAGCAGCAGTAGTTTGTGCGTAGAGCCTCGTCGCATGTACGAGCAAGTACAAAATAACAATAACATTAACAAGCTGTGTACTGAAGACAAAGAAGAGAACTGCTGTTGTAAGTATATAACATTGATGTCGAACAGAAGAGTGCCGTGATAAGTATAGAAAGTCGATGTCTTTTGCAATTCTTCTCTCTTTCGGTGAGAAATCGCAACTCCCCAAGGACTAATCGCGTGCGACCCGAGTTAAGCAGCCCTTGTAATTGGCGATCGGAGGCCCTTGGTGATGCCCCCGTTGAAAACGGCGAGCCCTGCTGCGCCCGTTTCGTCGCGGGGCCAGTTTATATCATTTTGTAAGTTTTAAATTACAGCAACAAGCAGGCCTACAATGCAAACAGTTGGAAGTTGGGCGTACTGCTGCGTTTACGTCGGCGTTAAGAGACCTCGAGCAGGCCACTGCGGAGGCTCTGCCCCGCTGATGTTGAGGCAGACGCGAAGGATAGCAAAGGAAGCACACAAAAAGGTCCACCACGCGCCAACTAATGTGCTTCCAAGCGCGGAGAACCCTTGTAACACGCATCTACGTAGTGTATACTTACATTAATGTCGTCGGCTCCGTCGGTGAAAACGGAATAACGTCTTGAACTACATTGGGTTAGTTTTACCTTCACCCAACAAATTACAATAAGTATTTGCGCACATAGTCATTACATCACTTGATTCGTTTCCGCCACCGCACTCACATGTTACACATAAACCGCATCTTAAACACGATGAAAAGCGCTGTGCAACAATATAATGGTTGGACGTGCGTTATCCTCATCGTGTAGCATTGGCGCACTCCACAATCTCGTTCGTTTTTTTCGACCGAGTCCGTTTCAAGACCGCTGGTTTGCCCTGGCCTTGATGTGAAGTCGACTCGGTCGCCAGCGGCCCTTTTGCAATCGGTCAAATGTTTGCGCGACTGGTTTCAGAACCAACTGGCGGACCACCTTTCGTGGTTCTTGTGTTTATGCAAAATGGCAGCTGTTTTCCCTAAAGAGTTGACACTTAGTTGACTTTCCTACGGCCCTTAGGTATGTTTTCCAACACGTGAGCATAAACAAGGCGATGCCTTGACCCTTTGCATACGAGCAGAACAAATTGTTGACATGTCACGACTTTATTGCTGGTGGCCCTGCTGCTCGAGGGCCAGTTCGAGGGTACCAGACAAGAAACGTCACGTACGGTAGATGCTCATCCCTAATTCAATTTGGTCAGCCAGGAAGATATATAAGATGAAGGCCGCCTGGGTCGACGCAGGCGTAACAGGGCGCGGAAACTACGTTGAGGTCTGCTCTTGCCTAGACGAAGCCCTTTTTTTGTGTATTTGAGTAGAAATGCTCAAACGCACTGTATTGACCTTTGTTGATTGATCTCCAAAGGTGTAGGCGCAGCTGGCACGGGAACACGTGGCTGACTCCAGGCATGATACGGAACTTCTCTTAAATAGCATCCTCTCTGTCGAGTTGACTCGCCTCATATGCAGTATAGGGTTACACCTCACGAGTGGCATATTGGTAGGCACATGTTACCCCCGATATGCCAGTACCCTACTGCTAGAATTCCTTTCAAACATGGAACTCCACAATTTACCATGGATCTTGTATGTCGTGTTTCTGAGGACATTCAACATCCCCCCTACTCATCATAAACGACCATACTAATATCCCCCTGCTCCTGTGTATGATCAATATCCCCCCCAGCTCTGTACATACAAATGTACGATATCGCAGGGTTGATATATCTCGATATTAATATCAACTCGAATCAAACTCAGAAAGTAAAAAAATCCAATCTCAAAAATCAGATTCTTGGATCAATACTCAAATCCTCAAATCAGTATTCAAATGCTCCAATCCACCGCCTCTCTGTCGCAAAAAAAAAAAACTCTCGAAATCCAATGCCAGGTAAAACGGTATTCTTCTCGGATTCAGTCAGGTATATCGACATTTTCCGCAGAATTGGTCCAAAGATATTCAGTGGAATCTCGTTGACGTAGTATATTGATCTCCGGGGCCCTCCCGTCGATAAACGCTACTGGCGCTACAAGCACACTATCATAATCATTCGACTTGTCTCCACCGCGCACGCTCGAAAAGAAAAACTTAGAAATTCGGCGAGACTTGAACCCCCGACCCACCCTAGGGAGTTATATAGCACTACCTGCTAGACCACTCAGTTAGTACTGACTTTAAACAAAAACATAATTTTTTAACAACCAAAAAACTTAAACTCTCAATTTCCAAAGTACTATCCAAACCTTCCAATTCAGGAAACATTGAATATGGACCGCACACACCCCCAGGCGCTGCATAGTCTCATTTCAGCCTCGTCTCCCTCTATGTGATAGGAAATTAATGCAAATCATGGAAAAAATCACAAACGGTAGTCATGCTCATCAAAAATAGAAGTTAAGCCAAGAAAATATAATTCTAGAGATCGCAAGGAACCCCGTTCCTCCGACCAAGAGTTTCCCCTTATCCCCTACTCCCGCCATAGATGCACAGATAGCGACGGCAATGCGAGATGGAATTCATTCCTTCACTTGATAATTATTTAACGTTGAAACTACTCGAAAACTGCAATAACTCTCGTGGAATCCAAATCGACCAGAAAAAACTAATCAAAAACACAAACAATAAAAAGATTCATCTAGATGCACAGGCAACCACATTTGAATAAGAATCACCCCGATGCCCCGAACACCACTGCTTTTGCCTCCGCCGCGGCTGCCTCTCCGTCCGGTCTCACGGGGTCACCGCAGCTCGGGTCATCCAGCTATTCCTCCTGGGTGAAATCAAACGTGGCCTTCGCAGCATTGACCCGGCATACACAAGGGATGGGACATGCATTCGGGCGATTAGGTCTGCATTGGGTGTTTCGCTTTTTTCACGCATTCACTGCTTGCAAATTCCTCCTTGGTATAGTTCAACTTCTCAAATGCTACCGCAATTAAACAGTTACCTGTCGACGACAATACCTGGTCCCATTTTAAACCCATGTATTCCACGACCACTATATACTGCAGTACGTATTTGATGGACATATACACAGCAGTGCCAACCAAGCTGTTTCCGTCTCAGCTCATACTCATAACTCTACTATCATCATCAGTAGTACCGGGGCAACAGACGCTGGACGAGGGGGTGTTCTTCTACTCTGCAGTTCAACCAGTGTTTTACTCAAATCTATGCAATGTATACTCTGACGTCTCGTTCTCAGTACCATACTACTTCTGCTGCCACTGTGCTCGTATAGTATATTACTCCGTCCACAAAGATCTTGCCTTTTTTTGGCACGTAACAAGTGGCGAGGGTCGTGCTACACAGCCACATATCAACCCAGCAACTCAAAAATGACATACCCGCATACAAAGATCTAAATATGTTAAAAAGCCGCGAACAGACGTGTTGATGTAGTTGGGCACAAGGGTTCATCACATACACCTCTTTCTGCTGTACTTGCTCGGTTCTGCCAGTATTAGACCAACGCAATGACAACCTCGGCAATAGGGGGGGCATATCGATCCTCTCACTAAATATAATACGTAATGACGTCAAAAAAGGTGCACATAGGCGAAGGGTCTTGGTGCAGTCATTGTGCTCACATCATTCGCACGTATCCTAACTAAATTCTTGAGTACCTTTACCCTTTTCATTTCATGCTCGTACTGGTATCGATGCCCAACCAGAGCCCTCGACCAGTCAACCATGAAAAAAACAGCCAGACGTCATAGTCCTGCAGTGCGTCTACAGGAAAACTTCAGTGAGGAAAACTATATACGTATACGCCAGTGCATCTCATTTCATTTCCAACATTCCCAAATCTCAGTGCCCAATGTTCGCAGATTATCTACCATTTTTAGATCGATACAGAATCAATCTATAAACCGGAATCACCACAGAAATCAATCAACAAAGTCAAACGTGCCTGATGCGGGCATAAACCCTTGCTGGTGGCGCCTCAGTACCTCTCTTTCATCCTCTCTATCTTGCGGCAGCGCATCCCGAACAGATGATGCAGACTCCTCCCTCTGCGCCTATCTTCACTCTCTCCCTTGTCTCCTTCCTCGGGGGCAACGTCCTCCCCAGCAACCACCTGCGGGCGTGGTGCTCCAGCAGTCCAGGCAGACGATTAAGCCAGAATACCTTCAGCGTCACTCCCGCGGTCTCCACCTTCCCTCCCGGCTCCTGCCGGCCAAACTCTTTCTTTCTTATATTATTATACGTTCTACATCTACGTCGCCAGCGCGCAGCGAACCCACAGATTCAGGGGTGTTGCATCAACGACGGCTACGCGGCGGTCGAGACGACCGCGGCGGCAGTGTTCACGGCGGCGGCGGTGACGGTGGTTACTGCATGTGCTTCATCGTCGCAACAAAAGAGCAGCAGTCCTCTGATTGCTGCCCCTGCAATTGTTACTCTCCAGCGCATTCGCCACCAGTGCGAAGCGAATTTATCTAGTCCGGCTAAAACTTGGCCCTGCTAGGATCGCTGCCGCTTCTGGTGCGGCATCTCCTGCCTCTCCTTCTCACACACACGTCCTCTCCTCCCGGACCTCGACCTCTTCATGACAATACACACGCTGGCTCCCTGACGAAGCACATCATCTAAAACGAATAGACATGCTAGAAGCAAGTTCCCACCTCTCTAGGTTTGCCTGGGCTACGCTTGCCAATAAAAGATCACCGGCATTCACTAGTGTGTTGATCGATCTCTAAAGGTATAAGCGCAGCTGGCACGGGAACGCGTGGCTGACTCCAGGCAAACGGAACTCCTCTATATTACGTCCTTCCTGTCGGGTTGACTCGCCTCATATGCAGTATAGGGTTACACTGGACCTAGTGGCATTGGTGGGCACACAGCAGCCCGATATCCCATTACCATACTGCCAGAGTCCCTTTCCAACATGGAACTCCCCGATCTACCATGGATCTTATATGCCGTGTTTCTGAGTACAATCAACAACCTACTCTTAGTTTGTATTTGCTGTAGTGTATGTCGTAGGACAGTCAAGCCTCACGGTCTTTTGCACAAGCGGTGGTCACAGGTGCATCATTCCTGCCACGCCGGAAAATAAATATTTTTCCACACCGGAATTATTAGCGTTCCACGCAGCTAGCCGATTTGTATCGACGTTGACCAACTTCATCGTCGCAGTTGCCACGATCGTGCTGTACGTCACGACACGACAGGTATGCCTTAAGTACGTATACCGGGGAATTATGATTCATGCCAACCGGCTGCATCGAGAAATCCATTCGACCGGCTGGTTCGAGGATGTGTATATCACCTAAGCGTCTACCCATCTTCCCCCGTCGTAATGTGAAAGCTTGCGTAGGTAATGACTGAATGTTCTGAGATCGTCGATAGGCTTTTATATTGAGAGATATCACGATATTCGTGACGCACCACGTTCGTAGTACGCCCTGCGTCTACCTTCTATAATTAATTTTTCGATCGTTCCTCACCCTGCTGGGTTTTATACTCACCTCGCAGGTGTTTTGTTGCCTTCTAATCGACAGCGAAATGAGCTCTGGGTACGAAGGTGAGAGTCTTGGCAGGCAACCGTTGTACGAAGCATAAAATGTTTTTTGCCGTGGCTTTTCAACCGATGTCGATGAATGGTTAGCTCGTATAAGCCGGCTAGACCACTAGGCCCCACGGTGTGGCGGTATCTGCCGCTTGGGAAACGGTGACCCCAAGAGATCGACTCTAACGGTGTTTTCAGATGATTGTGGTGGGAATCTTGGCGACCGTTGACCCACGATATTGCGGCTCAAGTGTGCCGTACGAATTGTGCCCCCAATCAACTACCATATATCGGTTTGATGGGGAACGTGAAAAATTTCGACCGGTGTTACCATGGCGGTTACCACGCTTTGACCGACATTTCTGACCAATGGGGCTCCTATAGTAAAGACCAACCCATTTTTGTTGACATTCCATCGTTTGCAAAGGTCCCGCATGTGCGTAAGCAATTGGACTGCCTATGGGGTTCAAATCCATACTAGATAAAATGCCCGCGCTACGGTGAGGTATGGGCCTCCTCTACCGGGAAGCGTCAGGAGCATTGTTGTAGGTGCTACTTCTACTGTACCAGGTAGCAAGAGTCTTTGGTATACGTGTCTGACGTCCTGGTTGCTAGACGATAGTCTGTCTGTTGTTCTGTTGTTCCGGCGAGGGCAAAGCAAATGGTAACCGTCGCCTTCGCTCCGTACGTGTTTACCTTTAGCGTTGTCATATCACAATTGATAGTGTACAGGCGATGCTTTCGCTAGACACACAACCTTGACGGTACCTCTACGTCACATATACTGTGGTGTCCGACTGCACACGTATTGGTAAACGGGTGCACCGATGGTTCTTATATAGAGATTGTGTCTGCATCCCTGAAAAAGTATCTGAACGAAGTTCCATCCATACTGTCGATACAATTAGTGGCTGAACTCTGACTTCGCCGCCGTATCATCTAGACGAGACGTCATTCCGCTGTACGCTTCAAATCTGATGAGCTCCGTTCCGCCCACACGTTCGTCTCACGACGAGGAAGAGGAAGAAGTCAAAGTTGAAGCCGATTCGGAAGAGGATAAATTCAAAGTGGAAGCCGATTCTGCCTGGATAAGACGTCGTCTGTCGGGTTCTGTTTACCTCTGGGCGTTTGGCGAGAAGGCGAATGACGAAGACGACGACGTAAAGTTGTCCGATGCGGTTATCGGCTGGGCTATCCTATTCGTAAGTAAGCAGGTGACTGAGGCGACAGAAGTATTAACGGTTGATGGTAGATGGGCAGCTAACTTTTCAGGGCTGACAACAGGTCGTTGTCCATGAGAATATCGGCCATACTGCTGGGTCAAGGGGGTACCTATGGTGACAGGTGAAGGGACAGGACAGTATGCCAGTTCTGGTGGGTGAACGTCACAATCAACAGGCTGTTGCTGCAGTCGTTCTCGTTTACACCATGCGACCACGTGTATACGATTGTGATCAGGGCACAATATCAGGACATCGATCGGGGTGGATTTGCTGACGTAGACATCCGTCTTTAACCTTCCTAAGACGTATGTTGTGAATGCCCTCCTGTACGTGTGGACCATGTATTATTTTCGCACGCCACCGGCTGCGACAACTAGAACGAATATGTATGGCCTCAATTAGGGCGAGGTAAGCAACCACGGCCGACCATACCATTTTTGAATAGAGTCTTGAGTGTCGCTCGGCATCTCTCGGAAACGGGAAGGGTTGACATGGATTCGCCGCCTATGGCGTCGTCTATCCCGATTTGTGTTTCCACACTCCAATTGCCAAATGTGACTTCTTTGGACACGGAATACCGACCATTATAAGAGTCACAGTCCGCTCCCACCCGGGCGGGTAATACCTTCCTGTATCACGGCAAGGAGGCACAACGCACACAACCCATCGAGTAAGCAATATTTTTTTCGTTGACGAATAATAAGCTGTTCAAGTATCCAGGGATAACGCTGCCCCCCCAGTAATGGAAATAGGGCCAAACTTGCTTCCGTCTCTGAATTAGGAAAAAACTACGAACTAGCGGGTAACCGATGTTATCAGAACTTCGACATTGGAAAACATGATGTTTTTCTGTTCCCGTTCCCCGTGGAGTTTGTATATCCTCCTTGCCTCTGGCTAACGTTAAACAGTCGGGTGTGAACGTTTTGTTTTCCGAACGCCCGAGACGAAAATAACGCGACAATTGCCCGCCGCCGCCCGCAACACGCTGTTGCAGATGCAGGGGTTTGCGTACAGCATGCTTATCATCCTAGTTCGATCCACCACGAGTAATGCAGACCTTGATAGTTCTCCCGAAGGTAATGGGGAGTCTGGCTTTCTCATACCATCTGTGACTGGAGCCATGTACCTGCTCGTTGCTTCTACAACCCACGACCTTCGCGCTGGCTTCTCACTATTGGTTGATGGAGGGTGTGCTGGTCATCGCGCGTTCGGCGTTGGCCTTCTCATCCTCTACGGGACTATGATAACTGCAGCCATGACTGTGCTGGTATCCAATTCAGACACCAGTGCATCTGTGGTGTTAAATGCAGTCGCCGTCATCTTCATCGCTGATCTGGTGAGTGCGGTCACAACCGATGTCTCTCTGCACACGATCTTTCAGTGATCTTCTCGTAGCGTTGGTTTTCCCATCTGTCTTCATGTCGTATCGGTTAAGTGTTTAATCTACTATCGCTGTTGTGGCCCCTGTGTATCAGAAGTGCGTCTATTGTTGCGTTCTCCGTATGCACTAGAATTAAAAGGGAAGCATATATGTTTCGGAAACATCAGGTACTGGCTGGACGTTGCATCATACCGAATGCATGGAATGGTGTTCGCGGCAGGCATTTTGTGGTGTTTTGCTCTACACAATTCGTTTGTAGGTCTCGTAGAAAGGTTCTTTGATATCGAAGTGCACTTCTAGTTTGTGTACACGCACGAGGGCCATCTGCAGCGTAAACGTGCTGAAGTCTCTGACCATCTCTGTCCCACACTACCTACTGTTGTGTCGAACAGACGGACAACCATACTACCAACCAGGTGCATATATACGAAGAGGCCATACACACACTTTGTGCCTTTCCCGGGTGTCAGTTCCTACACAGTGCCCGAGGCGAAGCACATGCGCCTTACGAAGGCAATTGTTTTCTCGGTCCTGTCGTTAGAAACAGCTTGTGTATAACAAAGACAAAGAGGTGCAAATTTTCATGGTCATTGCACGTGCCTACATCGACACTTTGCGACATGGATAAAGCCTTATATTCTCAAACCTATCAACTATCCAGAATGTCATCATCGCATTGCTGACTCTTACGGAATGCTATCGTGGTGTGGTTGTGCGAGGCTCAACCGCTCACGCAGATTTGACGTTAGGCTTCAAAGTGCACCACTTCAGAAAGATATTACTTAACCCAGAGCCACCCTACATTCGTCAGCGGACGGTGTCGCAGTCATATATGCAGAACGTGTAGCTTGCCCGATGTTGGCTAGCCTTTGTGAACGCGTGTCCAATCACATGCGGTAGCTGTCTAGGCACGGCGTGGTGAGCCGTGATAGGCTCTCTTCTTGAAGGTACATCGAACCCTTTGGGTGACGTGGTATGTCATTGTTTCCCTTCGTCGACGTTGCCTCGCCTGGGTGGGTCTATTTGGCGATGGCGCTATACGAGAATGTCTCCCTTCCAGCCTCGCGGAGACGTACCTCCGCGTTCCGTTCGACGACTGAAATTCTAAGGACGAACAATCCGAGGAACAGCAGTATGTCCCATTCTATGTTGTCACCAACACAAAAACCATTTGTCGACAGGTAACCACCTGCACACCAGGGCAGTCGGATAGCCGGGCTGTTCTTCTGGATCGGCGGGTCGCCGCGTTCTTGCCTGCCCAAAGCCTTAGCTCGTTGAGATTGCTAACGCTTGATCCCCCCAAACCAATTTTTCATAAACCGTTCCCGACCTGCAGCGTAATCACGCGCCATATTTTGATGCGTTAAGCATCCCCGTGCAGTGCGCCTTCCACACTATCACTTGTAAATTGAAAGTAGGCGGTTAGCTCTAGGTGTCTATAGCACAGCTAGTTTAATGTTCATGTATGCATGCACACCAACGGGCAGTGATGACAACTAGATTCTGACCAATACACACCGCGTACCATTTGAGGGTGTGGCTTCGAGCACACCGTGCATAAACAATTTAATCCAACAGTTGCCATTGCGGGTTATCTTCATATTATTTGAATATTTACACCACGAACAGATATATTTCCCCTCTAACGTGTTACGGTCCTGCTCCCCAATTTGCTGTTGCCTGTCCAGGACGAGCAGGCACTCAAATTGTTATTAACGGTGTCTCCAAAATGGCGCCTTTTCTGGGTGGTGGAGTCTTTTGGGATAAGCTTCGTGCTGGCACTGGTGGCCACACTGTACATGGGAGATGCCTCAACGCTGTTGCAAGAAAACAATGGCATTATCCGAACATTCCCCACCTGGTTTGTTTGGGCTGTCAATCCGGCCGCAGTGACATTGTGCTCATTTCAATTGAGTGTTGCACTGCAGGCAGTTACTGAATTCACTGAGGCACGCAAAAGAGAAGGCGAGCGTAATTTCCGCCCAATGTTCAAAAGGATCGTTACCGGTATATTTTCAATGCTTTGGAATGCGAAGGAAAGGTTTAGCAGAGAGCCTTGTTTAGTTGCAACCCAAGGGTTGTGGCTTACACAGGCTATTCCAAACTGGTTTTATTTCAAAGGGGATTACGGTTATCCTCTTGCGTTCAGGTTTGAAGCTGTTACGCCCGCGAGCGCAACGCATAGACTTGCAATAACTAACAACATTGTGGTCTTGATGTTCATGAATGCCATTCTCGCGATCGGGCTCGCTGCGAAGGCCTTGGTTTTCTTGTGGCCAAGATTTGGGTGCGTTTCCACCGCCGTGGAAGTGGGTTGTTCATCGGGAGAAAACGAGTCGAGAGACCGGCATGGCGGCAACAATCACAATTCTCGTGTGCCTTCCCTGCTGGTGGGTTGGGGTATTGGATACTGGGCTACTTCGTTGTTCTACATATTTGGCTGTGCCTGGCAGGGCGGTGGATGTGGATGGGAACACCCGCCAATTGTAGTAACGTCAGTTGGCTACGTTGTTGTACCGTGTTTTTTGCTGGCAGGGGCTTCCATGATGGTCGATACAAACGTTCTTGGAACGAGACTTGGAGCATCTGTCAAACCTGCCGTCGACGTATTGACCAATACAGGTAGGGCCGAACACTGGATTATGGCGACGGTTCTTCGTGATATCCTAATTGTGTGGATAGGGTGGTGCGGTTCATTGAAGTCTCCACTCGACTATTACATATGATATCAGAGTCGTTAAAGCAATAGCAAGTGACCGTCGTAAGGTCCAGGATTATAGGCCGGCGAACATCAGGTCGGCATCTACAAAATAATCGTTTTTATTACACGGACGTCTCCGCAATAATTCAATTTGTGACAGCGTCAATGCCACCCAGTCCACGTGGGACCCTTCAATATGCTGTTGTTGACGAACTTTCTATACCTGAGTCAAATATTATACTGTTTTTGCATGGGTTTCGTGTCTAAACGGCAGAACGTGAATTGGGACTGCCCGAGATCAAACATTCTACCAAACGAGTTCTCCAATTTTGGTGTGAGAGGAAAAGAGGGAACACCTGAACCAGTTGCAAGCGTACGAGACCAAAGGATTGCCACACGATCTCAACTTCGTAGAGAGCTTGTGTTTATCGTGGAAAGTTCAGGAACAGAAACGACCATCGACATTTACTCGAGAATGGACCAACGTTGTTACGAGGGAGAAACGAAATATTTATTTTCTCTGTTTTAAAGTTCTAACAACCGACGATTATTACGTCAGACGACGGTATGGCAGATACAAACACGAACGGCAGCACATTACCGCATAGCGTCATGGGACAATGCCAATGCCGTAAGGTCAAAACTGGTTGTTCAGACTCCTACGTCCCGCCTGAAACTCGAGCCGGAACGTACCAGCGTCATCAACAGGACTGAATTTTTCTGTCGAAAGCAGGTATATGCCATTATGGCATGCCAAAAATACTCTCGCTATGGTGCGTTCTGACACAGACCACCTCGTATCACTAATTAATTCCTATTGGAATCCTTGTATCGGGATTTGACACACAAAAAAAAACGTACCGAAACAAGGATTTCGGTTACATTGACCAAATGCATCTGTATGGCAATCCCGATCTGGGTTAGCGTCTTAAATATTTTCTACGTGTCGCAAGCTGATTTGTGGCGAAATGCACATTCACGTCGACTGACGCACATCGTGGAAGCATGTGAGTCCTGATTTCTGAAAACCCGATGGGCCGGCGGAGATGACGTGTTCGCATTTTGGTATGAAATTCCATTATGACCTTCCGTCTGTATGTCCGGGACGAACAGCTGCCGAGTGTGCTTCTGGTAAGAACATTCATCACCGGGGGCGTCCGTTCATCCTCTTAGGGCACCCGCCCAATCACATCCCCTTTGGTATCCAGCTAGAGCTCTAAAAACGCATGCGAGATGCCTTCTTGTCAACAGCCTAAACGGGCTGTGCTACACTCTTACTTAAATATCTCTTTATGCATGTGGGAATCTCTTTCGAACTCTAGCTCGGGTAAGTAAGTTACGTCAGTAACCAACCCTTGAATCATAGGCTTGTTCCGCACCTGTTTCCCACCCAAAAAGGCGCGAACAAAGTCAAGCAAAACCACAAGAGCCGTGATTGGGTGACAAATGTTTTGTACTCAATTATGCGATTCAGTCAACTTCGGCATCGTGAAACACTTGCGGTTGTGTTCTGATGTATTGTTGTAGTAGACTACGGTCGGTGAGACTTCCCAAACGAGCACCGTGTGGATTCTATCCTCGCCCGTTCCACCATGCGCTCCGAATTACACCATCACGAAACATTTTCTTCGTGTTCTATAAATCTTCTTTTCCGAAACAGGATTAGATGCATTTTGGTAGTAGGCTACTGCCGGTATGACCCACCTCACGAGCGCGTGATGGGAGCTCTCGACGCCCGTCGTACTTAGGTCGAAACGCCCGCTCCTTGTTAATTTATTTTGCTTTCGAGAAACAGATTCAACTACGTCGTACCTTGGATCTGATTTATATGCTCCCTCACCTCCACTGTTAGTACTCGTGAATACTATTGCTTCACTATAAACAGACACTAATACGACGACGATGCTGGTGATTGGCAAACGCACGTAGACGTGTCGGCGTAGATCGTTCCTCGTATCGATTCGATGTGCGACCGTAGCCATTAGAGGTTTGGGCTTACACTCAAATAAAACGGTCGTGTTCGAAACTCTCGTTTCTCAAGGCTGGATTATGCAATGGCCGTCGCATGGATTAGACGTTTGGGGCTATGATTATGTCCAATAAGAGTAATGTTAGAGTCTGAAGAGTAGGTGGATCACACCCTCAGACTACACGAAGAAGGGAGGGTGCCAGCCTCAGTCCCCGACGAAGGGGTGAGTGATGTCGATACTGCAGTAGATAGCGCTAAATAGAAGTTCTGGTAGAACAGAAAACAGTGAATCTCACAGCATAGGCGCGCGTAAGCTGAATTTGTTGAACGTGTCACATCAGAGGACACCGTTTTACTACACAGTACAAGACGGGATATCATTTTGTGTTGTTCTAGAACTTTAGATATCCTGACATTGCCCCTCAAGAACTGCTTCATAGCAGTTTGTGTTATCGTCATCTGGGTCTGCAGAATCAGAAAAGTAGGACTGCCCTTTCGGTCATGAAAACACAAACAAATACATCAACCAATGTTGCATGCATTATCAGCAATGTAATCCCTCGATAACCTTCATACGAGTTCCATTAAATCCTTTCTGACCGATGCCTGATTGTCGATCAGGGGGGCATTCATTCACCCCATGACATCAGGCAGCTTAAAAGGAAAGCTAGAGCGCCTAAGATTTTCGTTAGGATGTTGAACGTTTTGAAGGATAACTTGATGTACTGAACATCCTCAAGGTTATCTGGGACTAGGGAAACATTGAACATCCACAAAGTCGTCTACGACTAGGGACCTATTATGGTGATTTTTTGCATCTGCGTTCTTCTTGCCCGTCGTAATGTTGTTGCCTCGGCTAGTGGCTACACCACCCAGGTTTGTCTCAAAACCACACTCGCCTCGCGTTTCTTGCTACTCTCTGTTTCAGTATGTGCCTATACTGAAGTTTCATCTGAGACGCTTCCGACAACGCCAAACACTCTGACTTCAAAGTACACACAGCTTCAACCGCTCCTGCCAAGTACAAAATATTCCTGTCGTAGAGTACCCCTTATCCGTGGTCTGCAGAAACGTACGCAGTGCGTTGGTGTCCATTTTCGGCTCTTCGCTGATCGTTGACCTAATCGAAGTAGTGCATCGCTCTCTGACTTCATTTCGACAAACTTCACGTAAGCACGATAGACGAATGCGCAACGTCTGACCCTGTACACCTACTATGATGAATGAAAGATTCGACAGGCGCAACCTCGAAAAACGTGTGTCCGCTGCTGAAACCGCTTCATCTTCTTCAATATTCATGGGCCCCGCTTCAACCGGCGTCTTTGTCCGGTGTACATAAGCCACCCCGTACGTTTGGAATATCTCGTGTATTTCCTGACACAAAATGTTGGTTCCGTGCCTCGTCCGGTGTGTTCCCAGACCTGAAAAATAGTTTTGCGTCTCCCAGGTCCACCGTCTCGAACCTATTCGTCGTGATTTTTGATAACATACTTAACTAGCTCGTCTTCTGTTCCGGAGAGCAAAATGCCGTTGACGCAGAAAATAAGCCAAACAACTCCCGCGCCCAGGTTCTGGATACACATATCAACGGTGCCGGGGGCAAAACAAACATTCAGGAAGAGTGTGTCCAATGTGCTCCACTACAAACACATGGGGAAAGACGTAAGCCAAATAGCCAAACCTGTAGTCACCATACTGGTTCTATTGTTTCCTTCGGCATTGAAACCCTTTGGGAAGGATGACGTACACGTTCAGATCATCACGCTTCATCCTGGGCTGTACGAATACGGTCTTAGTGTCGACCTGCGTTAACATAAGATCAATACTGGCGAAATTGGGGATCAAACGTAGGACAGACTCTTCCAGTGTTGCTGGTGCAACTGGTTCTGCCTAGTCAGCCCCGTCAGTCTCGTGGTAACCGTGCACTACAACCATCAACTTCTGTCGACAAGGCATTTCGTCCTGATTGGGCTTCTTGATGTGCAAATACCTTGACAAAATAGCTTGAATGTCGTAAGTCGGGCCTACCCACTCGAATACATCCTTCTGCATCAGGGACATACGTTCCTCTGCCATGCTCGCCCGTAAGCCTACCGCAGCAACCCCGATCACCGATTTAAGATAGACGAGCGCAAGCCGCGTGTTGAAGCGATCGGACGGAGTGTGCGTACTATTTCAATTCTTGTAAACAGGGAAGATTAGCATTCGCCTGATTCGATGATGCGGTAAAACTGCTCTCCTGTTAACAGTTATCTGTCTATCAGTTTGCAGTTTCAGTAGGCGGCGGGTGACGGTGGCGCATCGTTCACTGGCACGCATTATAGTCCACTGTTGTGCGGAATATGTTTTACTTTAACTCTTACGCATTCAAAACACTATGCAGGATAAAGGTCTAATGGAACTTCGTTTGAAACCGGAAACTCGTGTTTGCCTTTTGTGTCCAACAAGAGTGGACAAAGAATAGGTCGAGCTTGACTAATTTTTCGTGGTGCGTTCGTACGGAATTTCACTCGACCCTAGATAGGGAACAATCAGCACTCAAGGGTTGATCCGTGCTATCTAGTCCAGTTAACTTTGCAGGCGGAGCACGACCGTTCCTTTGGGCGTTGCGCTCGAACGTTCGCGTGCCCCTGTGACGCGCACACTGCGGGCGATTCGATCCACCACACGTCGAAAATAACGGGATTCGGCAGTTACCATATGGATCGATGCCGTGGTGTCGATTAACACTGTTTGGGCACAAGAGGCGTGCTGGTTCTTATCTCCTTCATCGCCGATGCAATATCATCCTAGATTTCGTCGTGACTCGAGGATCCCGCGCTTGCCTAACTCATGCATTCTTGAGAGCACTCCTCAATCAGAAGGACGAATTGCCGAAGGGAGTGCTGTTTTGTGACTAGGCTGCTTTCTGGAAAGTTCCCAAAGTGAACTGCGACTCTCTTTTGCAATTTGGATTCTTGAACGAAGAGCAGCATCTTCGTTTGGTAGTGCTGAACGTAGAATCCCAACGCCTGCCGGGCCCATACTCGTACATTACCGACCGGTGTCGCGTAATCCCACCTGGACATTTCTTGGGGTCATCATTGTATGGGAATACCCTTTTCTGAAGGAGAGGTCATTCTTGACCGTAAATACCCCCACCGCATAAGCTCGTTACCTGTTTGTACCCCAGCAGCAGTAGAGACGTTGTACGATAGAGGTTCACCCTACTTTGTCTGAGGTTCCTAAGCTAAAGCCACGGTGGCACGCTCACGACGACGAACGCTCACGAAACAGATCTGGTGGAGAATAGGACGACCCCGGGTATTTAAACGAACATCGTGATTATTCCGACCTGTCTATTCGCCAAAACAAAATGATACGTATGGCAAATCTGCTCGAAGTCACCTCAAAAATTAAATATCGACTAGGAAATAGACTGGCACGATTTTGCACGAAATACAGCAGCACGAGCACCATATACTAGGTACGAGCGAGACAAACACCGAGGGAAATACAGCGTATGGAATCCACCAAGCCGTAGCCACCCTCTAGCCCGATTTCCTGATGGGCAGCCGCGATCGTTGAAGCGCACAAAGGTCGACCAGGGTGGTCTCTCGGCTATTCCTTTTGGGCAACCTGCCTCTCCTGTAATAACTTCAGATGTGATTGTTGAGGGTATACTGGCGAAGCCCAAAACCCTAGGGCAATCAGAAATACACGAGCTTTCTAGACAGTATGTGGAGTGGATTTTCGGGCGACGAGAGCCCTGGTGGTTGAAGCACCGGCGAGCACCTGGGACTCGAAAGGAGGAGCTTGGGAGCGAAGTAGGTCCTGCTGCTGTCCCTCCTGAAGAAGGGCTAACAGCAGGAAATTCCAAAGGGTCTGCTGTTCGTTTGGTCTCTTTATAAGTGACAGGTAGGTACCGGTTGGTACCATTGGCTATGGTCGGATATGTGACTGTCGACATCTGAAGTTGGTTGTAAGCGGTGACGCACGAGGCTCACTTCTTCTCTGCCCCTACCCTGCGGGAGGCCAATAATTCATGACCTGAAACTTCTGTCTATAGACTGTCATGCGGTCTGGGCTACCACTGCCTGAGACTAAGAACATTCTACCACTGCGTGTAGGCACACAGCCTCAAGGGGTATGTCATTTGAGACCTTCGGGCTCATCAAGTATTGGAACAGGGTTTTGTTCTGCAGCAGCAGCTGCTTCAAAAGCGCCATTTTTGGAGAAGCGGCCTCGAATACAGAACGCAAGAAGAGTCCGATGGGAAGCAGCAACAGCTAATCATCGCTGGTGCAGCAGGGAGGGATGCTATACCACCATTGTCGGAACTCTCCGATGGTGGACGCGGGAGCCGGGTGGAAGACCCCGAGGACGATGCCGTAGAGACGACATCGCAGCTACTACTGCTGTAGAGATATAGTAGTAACTAAGCCCTACGGCGGAACCAGAACGGTAGGTAAGGAGCAGCAGCAGCAGCTTATGATCTACGTATGGTGGGAGTTTAGCCTTATGCATCTCAGCCGTGCGAAGCAGATAGGGGGAGGGCGTACAGCAGCAGCAGCTGAAAGCCCTATGGCAGGAGTACAACCGCGGGCGCCGTCGTCTTTCGTATAGGATGGGGGGATTTTAAGTCGTACGGGATTTATTTGTCGTATGCAGGAGGTGAAGTCATGCTGGATTTAATTCCCGTATGCAAGAAGTGAAGTCGTGCGGGATATTTCCCGTATGGAGTAAACTAAAAAGTCGTGCGGGATTCATTTCCCGTATGCAGGAGACTAAACGTCGTGCGGGATTATTTTCTCATATGCAGGAGGCAGCAGATATGGACACCGCAACGCGAGGAACTTCCTGCTCAATTCGCGAGAAGCCGCACAGTCGCCATGCTGTACGCATCCCACCATGATGGGGCGGGGAAGCCTCGTGACGTACTAGTGGCGTGCCCTCTACTGTACGAAGTTCAGTGCCGGAGGCGGGCGCATGGGAATCGGGTGCTGTCTGTACCAGTAGTACTAAAAACAAAATGAATAGCGTCTGAACGGCAACAAAAACTTCATGACAGCAGCAGCAGCGGGAAGGTCGTGAAACGGACAGACAATATCCTCGTCACCTGGAGCTTTACGGTTATCCGGCTACTTCGCGGGCTCGAGGTTATGTCTAGTGTCTCTGTTGGGTATTCGTTGGAATTTTGTTTTTCATTCGATTGGATACACCTGGCGGTCGAAACACGTTTTTGATCGTGCAAATAGAGATATGTTACACTGCTGGGTTTGGCTTCGTTCCGGTCAAGTCGTACGTGATGAATACCGTTTGCGACGCGTTAGGGATTACTAAATGATATTTTAGCTATCGTTCTTTCGAGGTAAGTGGTAGATGATACATAGGGTATGTGTCGTTCGTCACTGGTTCCGGAGT
The DNA here is from genome assembly GCA_031763025.1 of Macrocystis pyrifera. Taxonomy (NCBI): domain Eukaryota; class Phaeophyceae; order Laminariales; family Laminariaceae; genus Macrocystis; species Macrocystis pyrifera. Next base: position 13,052,140 of record JASSKH010000008.1, read on the forward strand.
TTTGAATGGTACGGAATATATTGTTTCGCCGGGAAAGTCGTGAATGGTACGAAGGTAGAATACCGTCTACAGGTTGGTTCTGGATGGTACGCGTAGCCTTTGTTTTTCTCCTGGTAGGTTGGAAAAGTATTTCCACGCTCAAAGCAAACAGTACTCTTTGTGAATCCGGAAAACGTTTACCAGGGAGTATTTCTCGGGTACAGACAGGACCAGAAGGGGACTGGTGGAACTGATATTCATAGTTATAACGGACCGGCGAAATAAACGTACGTGGGTGCACCTTGAGGGGTGTACTGCTGATATGAGGTATCGGTGGTGAGTATATACTGATTTTATTGATTCATGCTGGAACCTTGTGTTTGTGACTGTTCACTGGTTGCAGAATAAGGGAGGTTTGCATGTTAATTCATGATTGGGTATTCTATCGCCAATAGTGTTGTCTGAACCTGGATTTGTTGGCAAAAGGAAAATATTGAATATTTGATGTTTTGCGGATGATCGAATAGCTCAATTAGCTGGGAGGGTTCAGGCTGTTCGGGTTGAACGTTGAAGAATTGTAATTTTTTGTGATTCCGTTATTAGGAGCTAGTATCAGCTTGGAGTTGGCCCACGAAGACCCGCGCTGGTACTCGTGGCCCCGTCGACGGGTTGGGCAGCGATCTTGGCAGTCGGCGAGAGGACCCCAGCGACGGGGCTCCCGAACGGCTGTCCGGCCGGCGGTCCGCACAGGGCGGTGCCAGGGAAGTGGTCCAGCAGGGAAGTCCCGACAGCAGAGGTGCCGGGATGCGTTCCGAACGTGCTGGCGCCGCCGCCTCCCCGACGTCGTGACGGCGGCCGGCTTTGATGATGTTGCTCATCTATCTCTGGAGCGCCACCTGGAGCTGGGCGACTTCGTTTGCCATACTCTGCTTGAAGGTTGCAAAGTCGGCCAGGGACGCGAAAGCCTCCTCGTCGCCGTCGCTACCCGTCATTGTCCCAAGTCCCCCTTCCGCCGTCGCTCTCGCTGGGCCTCTGTAAAATTTTGACTGAGCGAGACAGCGTGGACGGACATAAAAACACGGTGACGGCAAAAGCGGACGACGCGGACGCGGAACAGAACAAAACGACGGCAAAAACAGACGTGACGATACGGTGGGGAAGCGGAACGGGACAGCGCCACGGAAACGATGTTAGATAGAGGCGAAAGTGAGCACTATCCGTGCACCGGCCTGGACAATGGTGGAGCTTGGTTGTCCCCGTGCTGATGTGCGCCAGCACACCATTAGTACGCGCCAGCGTTGTTATAGCCGCGGTTTATTTGCATGCACCGACATCTTCTTTATCAATAGCATCCGCTATCTGGTGCTCCGCACCGCGTATCTCGTGCACCGGCCGAACAATCTCGTTTGGGTGACACGTGCCAGTGTCTTTCGTTCGAATTTATCGGTAGTGGGACAGGGGTGACGCATGCACCGGCATGCATTCCGCTCAATCTTGACTGAAAGCCGGTACGCGCCGGTCACGAGACGTAGACCGGCGCATACTCCGCCACTATCGACCGCCTTAACGTGCACCACCACGGCATCGTTGTTGTGCGTCGCGACGCGTACGTCAAGTGTCGTTAGTGTAGGGCAGGCCCAAGGGTCAACTCATCGGCGCGAGCCCCAAGCCGTACACCGACACATAGTCCGTCACCATCGACCGCCTTCTAGTGCGCCGGCACAGCGGTGTTGTTACATTCCTCGTTCGTTGTGTACCACGGCGTCTAAGATGTTTATCGTTTGTGAGGGACGGGCCGAGGACCGACGCGTTGGCGCCGGCCACGAGAACTGCGCCGGCACATAGTCCCTCCCAATATATCGCCATACATTGCGCAGGCCCGGCGTCGTTGGAACACACATCAGTCATTGTGTCTCGCAAAGTGTATGATACATATCGTTAGTGAGAGACCGGTCGCAAGCTGCGCGTTGGCGCCAGCCGCGAGATCTGTATCGTCATATCTTCCCCCACCATCGACCGCCTTTTGGTGCACCGACATAGCGTTGTTGAGGCGTACAACAGTACATTGTGTCTGACGAAGTGTATGGTATACATCAATACATATTTATCGCGACGTGTGCGATAGGTATGGTTAGAGAGAGGCAGGGCCACGGGTCAACGCATCGGCACCGGCCGCAAGCCGTGCACCAGCACCTAGTCCCTCACCGTCGACCGCCTTCTAGTGCACCGGCCCTGCGGTCTTATCGTTCGTTGTGTATCCCGATATTTATTATATGTATCGTTGGTGAGGGACGGGTCAAGTGCCGAGGCGTTGGCGCCGGCCACGAGGCCTGCGTCGGCACATAGTCCTACCATCGGCCGCCTTTGAGTGCATCGGCACAGCGTCGTTGGAACTTTATGAGTATATTATGTCTCGCATCTCGCAGCGTGTATGATATGTATATTTAGTGACATACGGGCCACAGGCCAACGCGTTGGCGCCGGCCACGAGACCGGCACGGTCATACCTTCTCTCACCATCGACCGCCTTTTAGTGCACCTGCACAGCGTTGTTGGTGTGTACAGCAGTGCACTGTGTGTCGCAAGGTTTACGATATTTATCGGTATACTGGACGCTGTACGCACGATAAGAATCGCTAGTGAGGGGCAAGACCATGGATCGACGCGTCGGCGCCGGCCGGATGCCGTGTATTGGCACATAGTCCCTTATCATCGACCGCTCTTCAGTGCGCCGGAACAGCGGTGTTCTTACGTACACCGTTCGTTGTGTACCACGAACTTCATTATATGTGTCGCTAGGGAGAGAAAGCCAATGGCCGACGCGTTGACCCCGGCGATGAAGCCTGCGCCGGTACATAGTCCCTCACCATCGACCGCCTTTGAGTGCATCGGCATGGCGTCGTTGGGACATACATCAATACATTGTGTCTCGCAACGTGTATGATATGTATCGTTAGTGAGGGGTGGGCCACAGGCCGACGTGTTGGCGCCAGCCATTGGCATATATTCTATCACCATCGACTGCCTTCTAGTACCCAAGCACAGCGTTGTTGGTACGTACAGCAGTACATTGTGTCTCACGACGTGTATGATATATATCGCTACAGTCGCCGCGACGTGTAAGATAAGTATCATTAGTGAGGGGCACGGCCAACGGTCGACCCATCGGCGCCGGCCCCCATCCTTTTTACCGGCACAAACACTAGTCGCTCCACATCGACCGCCTTCTGGTGCGCCGGTACAGCGGTGTTGTTACATACATCGTTCGTTGTGTAACGGGACGTTTGTTGTATGAATCGTTGGTGAGGGACGGACAAATGGCCGACACGTTGGCGCCCGCCACGAGGTTGACGCCGGCAACATAGTTCCTCGCCATCAACCGCCTCATAGTGCTCCGACACAGAGTCGTTGGGATATGCAGCAATGCATTATGTCCAGCAACGTGTAGGGTATGTATCGTTAGTGAGATGCGTCCGCCGGCTGACGAGTTGGGGCCGGCCGCGAGACCTGCACCAGCATATCTTCCCTCATCATCGACCGCCTTTTGGTGCACCGGCACATCATTGTTGGTACGTACAGCAGTATATTGTGTCTCACGACTCACATAATATAGCCCTGATACCAGGTATATATTTATCACGACGCGTATGATAGGTATCGGGTGTGAGGGGCAGGGGCGAGGGGCGATGCATCGGCGCCGGCCCCAAGACGTGCACCGGCACCGAGTCCCTCACCATCGACCGCCTTCAAGAGCGCTGGCACCGCAGTGTCCTACATACATCGTTCGTTGTGTGCCGCGAAGTTTGATTTATGTATCGTCAGTAAGGGATGGCCCTAGGACAGACGGGTTGGCGCCGGCCACGAGTCCTGCGCCCGCTTATAGTCCCTCACCATCGACCCTCCTGTTGTGCACCGGCCCAGCGTCTTAGGAACGTACAGCAACATATTGTGTCTCCCAACGCGTATGATAAGTATCGTTAGTGAGGGACGGGCCGAAGGCCGACGCGTTGGCGCCGGCCACGAGACCTGCACCGGCAAACCTTTTGTCACCATCGACCGCCTTTAGATCACGCGCCCAGCGGTGTTAGTACGTACAGTCGTACATTGTGGCTCCCGACGTGGGTGATATATCTCGCTATTCATAGTGAGGGACGGGCCGAGTGCCGGCGCATTAGCGCCGGCCACGAGACCTGCACCGGTCTAAAGTCCCTCACCATCGACCGCCGTTTAGTACACCGGCCCAGCATTGTTGGTACATACAGCAGTACGTTGGGTCCCGCGACGTACGTATGATCTGTATCATTGTTGACGGACAACGGCACTTGTATGCGCTAGTCCTAAAACGAATATACTAGTAGTTTTTTTCATCCTAACTGGAACTCAATTAGTCAGAAACCTTTCGCCCAAAAAGTGCAACCCCTGCCGTGAGATGACTCAAGGCCAAGCACCGACGCCACTGGCAAAATAGCGTTGTTCATATATATAAAAAATACAAAAAAAAAAACGTCAGATGTGAGATCGAGGATACCAGTTACACGTCGAGTATATGCCGGTACGTCCGAGTGTGTATCCCTATTCTTGGTGAGGCATGTCTGCGAGGAGAAAAAACAACCTGGTATGTGCTCGTAAGGCACATATGTCCTATGTTCAGGTGTCATTAGCACTCCCTATTAACGCCAAATACTCTGTGTGTGGGTATGTGTCTCCACTCCTGGGCACGGCCTCTCAGCGGATATATCATGATGTCTGGTACAGATTTTGTGCTCTCTGCCCCGGTGCCGCAATGGTACGTCTCGATCAAATATTTCTTCTGATGTATGAGTCCTGTCTCTGTTGTTGCGAATATCCTTAGTTGTTCCCTCCTGTGAACGGCCAATGCGCGAATTCACAGGTTTAGGAATGACACCTAAACGAGTGTCTACCCGTATTACCCTTCATGCGTGTGCAAGCAACTCTTACCCAACCACCGGAGCGAAACGGCTAAGAAAAACAACTCGTGGGGAAAAATAATGGCTGGCAGCCCCGAGCGATCGAGGTAACGATGCCTGCAGGCGCATGAGGCAGGCTTGTGAGTCATTGTGCGTCAGAGCCGACCGCCCCACGCTCAATTGCGCTCAAGTTCAAGGTTTAAGAACCCTGAACATTCCCGCACCCTCGATTCTTTCGCACGCCTCTCGCACACGTACCGGGAAAGCGTGCGTCACCTCCTGCTCATCCTGCTCCCTTTCTATGATGCTGCAGCTCACCAACCGCCGCTGTTGTTGCTTCTTGCTGCTGACGCGAAAAGGAGCCGCAACAGACAAACCACCACATAAACTACAACAGTAGGCCTAGCGTCTAGGCCAATCAGTCGGCATCGAGCAGTGCCGTGTTCTACTCGTGCAACTACCACCCGAAGCTAGGAGGGGGCGCGGGGCGAGTATGGACGTTCTTCTCTTCTCACTGCCTCTGAACAAAGTAAGCCATTTAGTATCCGTCGGTAGAGCCCATGACGGTAAATAAGTAATTCCGTCGGTTGTGAACAAACCAGGTATCTCACGTGAACATAGAGATACTGCGTTTAGCACAGGCGCGTCAAATCTGCCTGTAATATTAGCGGCTTCGTACCCGAGAAAGCCGCCATACCATACAGTATAATACCCATCAATATCCAATTGAAGTCGGTCTTGCGCTACACAACATCCTGATAGGTGACAGAGGTTTGATGATCAACGTTCCATTGAAGGCCCAGGCGAATCTCCTGCATGCGGGAGCAGGAAAGGTGGCAATTTGGTAGAAATAATAGCAGTACTGTAGCCCCCTATTTAGAAGGAACTTCTCTATTGGCAGGTACTGCAGCCGACTGTCGTAATGAAGGCAGCGGAACAGCAGTCCATCAAACATTTTTTTCCAATAATGCGGAGAGTGAAAAAATAATTTTCGTTTTCTCGGTATTTGAATTTCGTTGCCTCTACGTGATAACCATAATACACAATTTGGGGTAAATATTCAAAGTGTGGATTCCGGGTTCTCGACCAGACCGTCGCATGGGTATTGTCCCGCCGAGGTCCCACCATTCGCCGAGGTCGTGGATATCCGTATATCTTATTGTACGACTGTGGTCATCCATATTCCATGACTATTTGTTGTCGTCAGCAGAGATGTCGTCAGCAGTGACATTGTCCCGTGACAAGTAGTCACTGCGGATTGGAATGCAAGGCCCGTGCCTCGCACACACTCTCTCTTCCTCTTCCGTCATCGTTGATGGTTGTTCGTGAGATCGTCCGTACCGATCCTATACCAAAACCTGGCGTGTCCTACACGCTACACCCTCTAAGAAAGGGAAGTGCCACAGATGTCGAGTCGAACCTGGGGGTCCTCCCCACAAAAGCATGATTTGTTAAAACAATATTGGCTCATACACACAGAAAAACTGATGGACGCGACATTTAAAATGTTTGCCGACTGGTTGTTGTCGCAGGCTATGTACAATCATCGTTCAAGATATCTTCAACAATATACAAGGTTCCTCTCCGGGAGGTGCCGAATTAATCGGGGAGTGGCGCAAGAGCAAAATAATACTCGTATGACACCCTGCACACTTTTGTTTGGAAGTATAGCACCTGCGTCCACCCATCTTCATAACGTGAAGAACACACACGACATATGTTTGAGGACATACTATTATACTGTTCGCGGAATTCGTGTGGAATCATTACTACATTAATATATAATATTAATAGGGTATATCGGTAAGTGGATATGTTGATCCATCTGACTCGCGGCGATTAATTCGTAAGTACGAAAAAGTTGCGCGAGGTCGAGGTTGCGCCATAATACTTTGTGACCGGCTGAGTAAGGCACAGCACATACATACATACTGCTGGTACTGCTGTACAATGTATGTTCCCCCAAAATAAATATTTCTAGGTGCTCAGGGTAATATCACGGTTTCGAAGATAAATGCTCGAGAACAAATCGCAGTCCGAGTACCGAGAGTATTGGAGTACTGGCGGCATAAATATTGCGAGTACTGAGAAGGCCCAAATACTGAGAGTAATGAGGGTGTGAACAGTACCGAACACCGAGAATACAGGTAGGTATGTACCCGCATAGTATCGAAACGCGAAATACTTGGGGTAAAGTACCCGCGGTACAGAACCCCGAGATATTTGAAGCACAACAGGCGGTATCCATGCCAGCAGCAGTAGCGAGCCCCGCAATAGTGCGAGCCCGAAAGTATATTCAGTGATATCTAAAGAACCTCAAAATACTGCGAGTACTCGCAGTATCTCGAGTACAAAAAACCCGAAATACTGCGAGTGTACGAAGTACCTACGGTAATATAGCAGTATTTTCTCGAACATACTTCGCTTTACTCCCCAAGTATTGGGAGTAGCTGTGAAATGTTGGGGTATGAACACACGCCACACGGAAGCGGGCCCAAACTCTTTAAGTTGGGCTAGAACATACAAATAAAAAAATGTACTATATCATTTGTACGTTCAGAAAAGCAAGGTGGATGAATGTACTGGCACAAAAAAAGTCAGAAGAAGTGGAAAATAAACACACACAACTTATATTACAGTACATCATGCTATACGTTCAGAAAAGCAAGGTGTGGACGAATCATTGTTGTTAATAGTGCTGTGTGTAGTGCTACTACTGTCGTAGTCCTGGTACAAAAAAAGTCAAAAATGAAATAAAACAAATGCTTGGATGGTGCGAGTCGATCTTCGGAAGCGAAAATGATATCCAGCGCAGTATAAACGTCTACTCTAGAACAGTGCTCGTACAACTGGCACGTGGTGTTTTTTACGCAATTTAAAACACCTTGCACGATCTCCTACAGCAGTGGAGTAGCTTGTACTGTTACGACTGCATATACAGCAGTACTACTGTTGTAAAATGCCCGCGAGGAACGCACGCGTACTGATCCCCTTTCAGCTGGCTCTAGGATCTATCGGTCACCAGTCAATGTAGGACACACTGCAATCAGAACTACTGCTGTTGTTGTTGTAAGTATGTTTTGTACGAACGCTGCTGTACGAAGGAGCCGCGGTACGACCATCCATACGCGGAAGGTGTGCCCACTGCTGCTGCTGGGCAGTAGAGTTGGTTATGGTGCTACAGGTAAGCACGCTCTGTGCACTGCTGTGGGTATTGTTCTCTAAGCGGTGGTCCGTGCTCTGTGCAACAACCTAAAAAAAATGTACAGGGATATTGTACGTCATCCTGGGTACATACATACGGATAAAAAAATATGGCGGACCGTGGAATGCGGACGGCAGGCTCCGACAGATACAACCAACCACAGCAACGCTGCGCATATGGGTGTGTCGAACACGCACGGCGTGTGGGCGGCAGCGTTGGAACGATGGGATCTGTGCATGTTGTCGGTTGTGTACCTGGTATATGCCTGAGCTGTGTGCTCCCAGCTCACGAGAACCCGGGGGAGAAAACAGAGAGCATGACATTGTACCGATACGTACGTACAAAATAAGGCCTCTCGTACTGAAACTAGTGAAGTCGTCCTATCCACTCCCGCCGGAATTTGAAAATGGGCGCCCGCCACGTGCTCCAGAGTGCACGGATCGCACGGAGACCTCGACCAATGTGTCCGGCCGGGCTTCCTGTGTCCGAGCGTTTGGTGTTATGCCGAAAAGTGCTTTGTACGAACAGAAAAAGGCTAAAGTACGAAAATTTGACAAATATTCGCATGTATGTAACAAGGTTCCCCTCCGGGAGGTACCGTATTAGTAGGGGAGTGGCGCAAGAGCGAAATAATAATACTCGTATATAACCCTGCACACTTTTTTAGAAGTAGCACCTGCACCCACCCATCATTTTAACGTGAAGAACACACACAGCATATTTTGAAGGACAGACTATATTATACTGCTGTTCGCGGACTTAGTGTGGGATCATGAATTACTACAATAATATATAATAGGGTATCGGTAAGTTGAGATATATGGATCCAGCTGACTCGCGGCGATTAATTCGTAAGTACATAAAAGTTGCGCGAGGTCGAGGTTGCGCCATAATACTTTGTGACCGGCTGAGTAATAAGGTGCAGCACATACATACATACATACATACATACATACATACTGGTACTACAATATACATGTTCCCCCAAAATAAATGCTTCTTGGTGCTCAGGGTATAATATCAAGGTTTCACGGGTAAATGCTCGAGAACAAATCGTAGTCCGAGTACTGAGAGTATTGGAATACAGGCGGCAAAACTACTGCGAGTACTGATAAGGCCCAAATACTGAGAGTAATGAGAGTGTGAGCAGTACCGAACCCCGAGAATACAGGATGCTTAAAGAATGTACCCGCAGTAGTATCGAAACAAGACATAAATGCTTGGGGTAAAGGCAATATATGCGCACAGTACGGAATCTCGAGATGCTGAGAGCATTCGCAGTCATTCATAATATTGTATCGAAATACTGGCAGACTGCTTTGAGTGCTCAAGTTGTCTCCAGCGAAAGTAGTTTGCTCCAACTCCCACTCGTGTGGGACTATCTGGGTGTGTTTTGTGCCGAACGCTGGGCCTGAGACTTGTCGACACGACGCACAAACGGTTGAAGTATACTTCATACTCGAAGTATACTGGGCATATTGAGGGTATTTCATTACTGCGAGTACTGAGTCTCGCAGAAGAAGCAGCAGTACGAACACTACCAACCGACGAAATACTGCTATAGACTAGTACATACTGGTATACTTGTAGTACCCGCGGTACAGAACCCCGAGATACTTGAAGTACAACGGGCGGTATCCATGCCAGAAGCAGTAGCGAACCCCGCATTAGTGCGAGCCCGAAGCGAACCCCGCATTATAGTGCGAGCCCGAAGAAAGTATACGCAGTAGTATCCACAGAACCTCAAAATACCGAATACTCGCAGTATGTCGAGTACAAAACCCCCGAAATACTGCGAGTGCACGAAGTACCTACGGTAGTAGCAGCAGTATTTTCTCGTACATACTTTGCTTTACTCCCAAGTATTCGGAGTATAGTTGTGAGATGTAGAGGTGTGAACGCACGGCACACGCAAGCGCGCCGCCCAAACTATTTAATTTGGGCTGAAACACACAAGTAACATGTACTCTATCATATTATACGTTCAGAAAAGAAAGGTGTGGACGAATGTATTATTATTACTGTAGTACTCTGTTGTACAGTAGTTCTGGTACAAAAATAGTCAAAAGTGAAATTATGAAAAAAACGTGGATGGTGCGAGTCGAACCTCGGAAACGAAAATGTTATCCAGCAAATGCAGTTTAAACCTTTACGCTAGAACAGCGCTCGTACAACTGGCATGTCGTGTTTTTTACGCAATCTAAAACACTTTGCACGATCTCCTACAGCAGTAGAGTAGCTTGTAGAGGTACGACTGCATATTCAGCAGTACTGCTGTAAAATGCAACGCGAGGAACGTACGCGTACTGATCCCCTTTCAGCTGGCTCTAGGATCTATCGATCAGCAATGTAGGACACACTGCAATCAGAACTACTGTATGTGCTGCTGTAAGTATATTACGAACGCTGCTGTACGAATGAGCCGCAGTACGATCATCCATACGCGCAAGGTGTGCTCACTGCTGCTGCTGGGCAGCAGGGTTGGTTGTGGTGCTGTAGGAAGCTGGAGGTATGCACGCTCTGTGCACTGCTGTGGGTATTGTCCTCTAGGCGGTGGTCCGTGCTCCGTGCAACAACCCCCAAAAAATGTATCTATGGGATATTTTTATACGCCATCCTGGGTACATACCGATAAAAAAATATATGGCAGACGATGGAATGCTGGACTGCGGACGACAGGCTCCGACAGACACAACCAACCACAGCAATACTGCGCATATGGGCGTGTCGAACACGCACGGCGTGTGGGCGGCAGCGTTGGAACGATGGGATCTGTGCATGTTGTCTGTTGTGTTCCTGGTATATGCCTGAGCTGTGTGCTAACAGCTCTCATGAGAGCCGGGGGGAGAAAACAGAGAGCATGACAATGTACCGATATACGTACGTACAAAATAAGGCTTCTTACCGAAACCAGGGAAATAGTTTTATATCCACTCCCGCCGGAAAAAAAAATTAAGCGCCTGCCACGCGCTTCAGAGTGCACAGATCGCGCCGAGACCTAGACCAATGTGTCCGGCGGGGCTTCCCGTGTCCGTGTACTTACTGTTTTGCCTAAAAGTGCTCGTGCGAAGAGAAAAGTTGGCAAAAGTACGAAAATTGACAAATATACGAATACATACGTACATATATATACAAGGTTCCCCTTCGGGAGGTGCCATATGAATAGGGGAGTGGCGCAAGAGCAAAATAATATTCGGATGCAACCCTGCACACAGTTGTCTAGAAGTAGCAGTAGTACCTGCATCCACCCATCATTTTAAGGTGAAGAACACACACAACATATTTTTGGGGACAGACTATTACACTGTTCACCGAATTAGTGTGGGATCAATACTACAACAATATAAAATAGGGTAGCGGGAAGTGGATATATATTGATCCAGCCGATTCGCGGCGATTAATTCGTGAGTATTTTTTGCACGAGGTCGAGGTTGCGCCATAATACTTTGTGACCGGTTTGAGTAAGGTACAGCACATCATACATACTGGTACAAAATAGATCTTGCCCCAAAATATACGTTTCTTGGTGCTCAGGGTAACATCAAGGTTTCACAGATAAATGCTCGAGAACAAACTGTAGTCCGAGCACTGAGAGTATTGGAGTACTGGCGGCAAAAATATTGCCAGCACTGAGAAGGCCCAAATACTGAGAGCGATGAGAGTGTGAGCAGTATACCGAACCCCGAGAATACAGAAAAGTATGTACCCGCGGTAGTATCGAAACACGAAATACTTGGAGTAAAAGCCATATGCGCAGTACAGAACCTCGAGATACTGAGAGTATTCGCAGTACATGCATGTATATATTATTCCTCGCGAAAGCGTATCTCGAAATACTGCCAGACTGCTTTAAGTACTCGAGTTGTCTCTAGCGAAAGCGGTTTGCTCCAACTCCGACTCGTGTGGGACTATCTGGGTGTGTTTGGTGCCGAACGCTAGGTCTGAGAATTGTCGACGCGGTGCACAGACGGTTCAAGTATACATCATTCTCGAAGTATACTGGGCATATTGAGGATATTTCATTGCTGCGAGTACTGAGAGTCTGGCAGAAGCAGCAGTACGAACACTATACCAACCAACGAAATACTGCTACTATACTGTAGACTAGAATACTTGTAGTACCCGCGGTACAGAGCCCCGAGATACTTGAAGCATAACAGGGGGTATCCACGCCAGCCAGCAGCAGTAGCGAACCCCGCATTAGTGCGAGCCCGAAAGTATACGAAGTAGTATCGACAGAACCTCAAGAGTACTCGCAGTATCTCGACTCGCAGTATCTCGAGTACAAAAACCTCGAAATAGTGCGAGTGTATGAAGTACCTACGATAATAATAGCAGTAATTTCTCGAACATACTTTGCTTTACTCCCAACTATTGGGAGTAGCTGTGAAATGTTGAGGTGTGAACGCGCGCCACATGTAAGCGCGCCCAAACTCTTTATCTTGGGTAAAAACACAGAAGATGTACTAACTTGTATATCATATTATACGTTCAGAAAAGCAAGGAGGATGAATGTACTGGTTGGTACAAAAAAAGTCAGAAGTGGAAATAAACGCACAACGTATATTACAGTATATCATACTATTAATATACGCTCAGAAAAGCAAGAAGTGCACGAATGTATTAGCAGCAGCAGAAGCAGCAGCGCCAGCGGCGGTGACGGTGGCGGAGCGGACCGGGCCGGCGCTGTGGCGTGCGTAGGCCGAGCGCAGCAGCAGCAGCAGCAGCAGCAAGCAACAACAGCAACCCAAAAATGGAAGCTGGTTGGTGCTGGTGCTTGCTGGTGCTGGTGCTGGTGTTGACGCTGTTTATTTTTGTTGCTCACGCTGCTCCTAGCTGCGTCTAGTGCCAGCTAGCTGCTGCTTGTAGTCGTGGGATGGCTGTGGTGGCTTCGCGGTCAACTGTGCCGCCGAAACGTTGCTGGGCTGCCGTTGTTACTCGCACGCTGTTTTTTTTTTCGTTCACAGCGTTCGTTCCTTTTTGGTTTGCCGTGTTGCCTCACTTCCCCACTTCTCTTCTTATTTTCGGAGGCGTCGCCTGCAGGATTTGGTTTACCTCACTCGCAAACACACATAAATCAGGAAGGGAAGGAATTCACATTTTTTAGCGGAAGTATATATATATATATATTTTACCTCTATCGCAAACACTCTAATACTGCTGTTTTTGTAATTCTGGTGCAAAAAAAGTCAAAAGTGAATTAAAAAAAAAACGTGGATGGTGCGAGTCGAACCTCGGAAACGAATTTTTTGTTGAGCGCTGTATACTACACGTCTACGCTATTAATAGAACAATAAATAGTGCTCGTACAACCGGCACGTTGTGTTTATTACGCAATCTAAAACACTCTGCACGATCTCCTACAGCAGTAAGTAGAGTAGCTTGTACAGGTACGACTGCATATACAGTAGTACTGCTGTAGAATGAACGCGAGGAACGTACGTGTACTGACCCCCTTTCAGTTGGCTCTAGGATCTATTGTTGCAGCGCCGACAGTGCTTCGAGGAGGATACTACGGCGACAGTGCTTCGAGGAGGATAATACGGCGTGAGACAACTGTTCTGATCAGTGTCGCGCGTCGGGTCTATTCGATAGGCAGAGGGCAAGCTTTGATTAGCATCCTCTGGGCGGATCTTATAGGGGCAGGGAGGATCCCCGGTGTGGGAACGCCTTCGGTCTCGGGTACAGAGCCAGTAATGAGGTTCCGGGACCACCCGGTGTTTACTCGACACCACCAAGAGAAGAAAGAAAGTCAAAGCCAAGTGATCTGTGATACCTGTCCTATCGACCCCCAGCCCCTTGGGCCCTGCCTTGCCCGTCGTGCCCGTCATCGTGTCTGTGGTGCTTCGTTGAGTGTTCACGCTGACTGCTTGCATCTACCGCATCGCATCGATCCACGTTTTGCGTGACCTGATCATTACTGCTTGAAGGCACTTCCTCGAACTCCCAAACAACAGGTGAGCCGGCCTCAGAGATCTAACGAGCGCAGGTCCTTCTTAGGGTCTGAGAGCTGTACCCTGCTGTAACATGATGAACCCAGGCTGATCGAAGTGCATTGCCGGAGATCGGAGTTTCTGCAAAACAGTTGCAGGGGATCCGAAGAGTTTGCAAAATCGGGGGAATGATGCTATCATGCATGCTCATGCGTCACCTCACATTGATCTCGTATATTAGTCATATACATTCTTGTACACCCACATTCGTATGCATGTTTTTGTTTTGCCCGCCTGGCATTATGGCCATACGTGCAATGCTGTTATGTGTGCACGCAGCCAATGGCGCTTCGCCTGTTCGTTCTGTATTGCTTTGAAGATATGTGCTCGGTCAATGCATGCAGGCATACTCGTTGCTCGTGCTCCGTCTGCCTGTTGCCCGTGCTCGTTTGCCTGCTCATTGTACATGTTCACACACATGCACGTTCGTTAATAAATGACTGCATGCTATTGACCACATATAATCTTCAAAAACAAATGCACACGACAGGTGTCGACAGACCAAAGGCGCCGTACGTACTGATACACGCATAGTCTCGTATGCCGTTCGCCCGGGTTAGGTGACACCGGTAACCAATCATGTAGAACCTATTGCTGTAAAGATGCCGTCCAAGAGCGAGGTCATTTATAACACATTTTTTTTTTTACGAACACGTAACTCGCTTTCAGGCCAAGCATGGACCAAGAATTCTAAAACACTAACACTATTTTTTTTCCCACCTGACACGCAGACAATCTCAAATAACACAAGGGCTGTGAACGATGTTGACCGCATGTGAATATATGTTCAAAATACAACCACATACATGTGTCCTTTCCTTTTTTTTTTTTTTTTTTTTTTTTTTTTTTTTTTTCTGTGTGGTCATACAATGCCCCGAGCGTACACGCAGGGTAAACCGTACAGCAGACCGCAGAAAGGAAAGGGAAGGAAATTGGAGAAACATGGACGACAGCCACGCCACCAACGAGGACGTCCGTTCCGGCGAAGGAGGCAGTACGCGGGGCGACGGGCCATTTCGTAGCAGCAGCGACCGGGGGAGTGACAACGACCAGGACCGCGGTGGTAACCGCAGCAACAGCGGTCATCCTCTCGAATGCGTCCACAGCGTAGGAGGGGGGGGCATGGGCGAACCCTACCCATCTCGTAACTACGGCCGTGGTCGCGACCAGGAGCGGGAGGATAGCGGTCCTCGTAGCCGTGGCCGCCGCTCTCGCAGCGGGCAGGAGCGGCGCGACAGTAGCGAGCGCCGCAGCCGCCGGGGCCGGGGCAGCGACAGAAAAAAACGCAGCGGCCGCCGTGGCCACGGCCGCGCTAGCCAAGAACGCCGCCGTCGTCACCACAGTCGCGGCCGCGACCACAAGGAACGCCGACGCAGCCGTAGCCGCGACAGCAGCGAGCGCCGCAGCCGCCGAGGCCGGGGCAGCGACGGAAAAAAAAACGCAGCGGCCGCCGTGGCCACAGCCGCGATAGCCAAGAACGCCGCCGTCTTCACCACGGCCGCAACCGCGACAGCAAGGAACGAAGCCGCCACCGCAGTCGCGGCCGCGATCAAAAGCACGCCGTCGCCGCCGAAGCCACAGCAGCCACGGCAGTGCACCCCGGGAGAGCCGCCGCCGCAGCAAGAAGGGGAGGTCGGTACGGAGCCAGCAACAGTCCCCGTCGCCAGAACATCAAAGGGAACGGCCGTCGTCGCTCTCACAACAGAGGCAGCAGCTGCCACAGCAACAGCAGCAGCAGCAGCAGCAGCAGCAGCAGCAGCAGCAGCAGCAGCAGCAGCAGCAGCAGCAGCAGCAGCAGCACCAGCACCAGCACCAGCAGCAGCAGCAGCAGCAGCAGCCAGCAGCAGCAGCAGCAGCAGCAGCAGCAGCACAGCAGCACAGCAGCAGCAGCACCAGCAGCAGCAGCACCAGCAGCACAGCAGCAGCAGCAGCACCAGCACCAGCACCAGCAGCAGCAGCAGCAGCAGCAGCAGCAGCAGCAGCAGCAGCAGCAGCAGCAGCAGCAGCAGCAGCAGCAGCACCGGCAGCACCAGCAGCACCAGCAACAACGGGTGTCGGCGCAGCCCCTACGCTCGGCACCGGCAACAAGCCTGGCACCACACCCGATTGGCTACGCAGCGCATCCATGGAGTCTGGGTAACATGGGGGGGGGGTATTCTCGCGCACACTACTCGCCCGCGCAGGTGCCCCATGCGCAAACGTTACGCCAGCCTCAGCCCGCACCATCAGCATACGTCGGGCAGCATGGAGCACGATACCAGCACTACCCCCGTCCTACCCCCTGGATCTGGCAGTCGAGCCACGCACAGACGCCCCAACCGACGGGGGTAGCACCGCCACAGACCGCAACTCACCTGGGGGCATTGGAACCCAGCAGTTCGAAAGAGGCCCAAAGGGTCGTGAGCAAGATCGTAGGCGACATGGGACTGATAAAAGGCCAAGATGGTTTCGTGGGACTGGTTGTGGCACCGCAGGGCGAGCTCTCATGGAGGAACGATCCAGTGCTGTTCGTCGACAAGCTTACTAAGATCATGTCACAGGTCGAGGGGGCGGCGTGGGCCATGCCCCAAGACCAGTTCTCCACCGACGGGATCAATCCTGCCCGGCCCCGAGCAGATAGGCTGACGCCGTGGAGAGTCGAGTGCTTTGGAAAGCTCATCGCGGACACCCTGGCGACACGCGATCTGATGCGCCCGCACTCTACGGTGGAGGTACCTCTCGTACAAGGGGGGTTTTTGCCACATTCCCTTCGAGGAAGTCACGACGAAGGAGTGGTGCCGGATCCTGGTAGCCGAGGTAGCGCATTCAGGGCAGGCGCAGAAGAGGGCTGAGGCGGCACTCACGGAGATAAAGCTCATCCAAGGGGAGTCGTGGATGGCCGCAGCCCGCCGGCTGGTGCTGCATGTTCGCGCGGCAACAGCAGACGAGGCGAGGCCGCACACGTCGGAAGAGGTCCACTTTTGGAGGTACGTGTCGGGGAGGAAGGTGGCAGAGCTCTGTGAACGAGCGGTAAATCTATTCTTTACCAGCGCCTCCGATCGCAATGGGATGGAATCCCTCCTTATCCAGGTGGGAACTGAGGTTAAGCAATATCTTACTCCGGTACACGTGGACGCCGGTAAACCTCTGAATCCGTACATGGTACACCGCGGAGAAGTCTCTCACGGCATATTCTACGGCTTGATCAATGCACTGCTCACCCGGTGCAGTCGTTACCCCCTAGCCGTGGCACCCCTGACGGGACGGAGCCGAGGCAGCGTAGCGGGGCTAACCCAGAGTCAGCGGCTGCCCCTGGGGCAGAACGAGACGAGGGGGTTTCCGTCGAGGGAGGAATGGGAGGAAAGAGGTAAACAGCGCACCAGGGAACTACCCAAGGCGTGGAGGAAGAAGGTAGAGGCGCTCCGGGACAGCGCGTGCGCGGCGCTGGCTGCGGTAGACGGGGAATTATCCTCGGAGGGCGAGGAGGAAGAGGGAAAGGACGTGGAGGAGGAAGCTGTCGACGATCGCTCAAACGTCGCGTCCTTTTCCAACGTCCGCGCTTCCACCCCGGGTGCACATGGAACCCCGTTTGTACGCCGCAAAGGTGACAGAAACGACCGCCCGGGCAGTAGTAACCGAGAAACAACGGACCACAGGGAGGAATGGGACGAGCTACCGAGCCCGGATGCCGAAGACAAGGTGATTATCAACGCCTTGCGCCAGCGTAGGGTCTGCTTTTTTCATGCGAGGGTTCCGACTGCCCCCACAAGAGCGCTGCCGGTGGAGGAAGGTGCCGCTTCTCGCACGACGAGGACATCGTGCCGTACGGATTGTACCCCCGCAAGACCACCCCGACGCAAGCGCTGCAGCTAGAGCCTGGTATGCTGACGGCACTCGAAATGCTGAGCGCGTACACGGCCGAGGAGGGCGGGGCAGCCGCAGGCGCCTCGCGTGTCTTGCGGGCCTGAAGACGCGCCCCAGGAGGTTCTCTCCTGGGGAACAGCAGCCAAAGTGAGCAACAAACGCGGGGTCGGCAGGAAGAGGAGGCGAGACGCAGTACCTACGACGCCGCTTCGACAAAGGGCGGGGGCGGCGCCAACAACGACGAGGGCGTCCCGGCGCAGCAGTACAGCAACTTCGCGTTGAGCGCCCTAGATGTGGACACCCCAAGCAGCGTGGCAGCCGTGGGAGCGGGGGCTAAGCAGGTGTGGGTGCGCGCATTCGTGTGGCACCACACCAGAACCAGTTGCCGCATTCCAGTGGAGGTGCTGGTCGACACGGGGGCAGGGGGTGGAAATTACTCTTCCGCGGCATTCGTACGCTCCGTCGAACGCAGTGGAAGAGGGGGGCAATCGATGATGAGCCCGAGGGGACAGGGGTGGTTGAGGGCAGCCAACCCCACGGGCAGCGCAGTCCCGCCAATGAAAATTTCCGGGTCGTGCGAGCTCCCGCTGGTGTTCAGCCCGGAGGACAGGGTGCGCAAGGTATTGGTGCGGGTGGTGGAGGACCTCCCGTACGGCCTTATCATAGGAGCGGCGTTCCTGAGAAAGAATGGCAGCACTATCAGCTTCGCGGCCGGGGGAGGTTTCAAACCGGCACCAGAGTCACCTTGGGTGCCCTTCATCTCGTCAACGGGAGCCTCCTCGTCAAAGGTGGCGGAGCGGAAGGCGGTGAGCTGGCATGCGTCTGTCCAACCGAGCAGGGCAGAAGTGGAGCCAGTGGCGACCGGGAACGCGGCAACGTGGGAGCAATTTTGCGCCGTCAAGCCACCCTGTGGAGAGGGAGAGCCGGCGGAAATAACCGAGCCGCGCACACAACTAAGCGAGGGCTCAGCGGCCTGGGAGGACGATGGCACCCTACAATGGGAACTACGTCCAGCCCGACATACGGTGGTACCGGGTTTCGTCAGCGCGCAGGTGGACGCTTATGCCAAGGGAGTCCAGCCCCAAGACAGGCAGCTGGTGGTAGTGGAACCGAAGGCTTCATACGACATGGAGACGGGGGGGCAGAGTTGGGGATCGCGCGCGGGGCGCAGTGGTGGCACCCCGGAACGCCGCTCCAGTGCAAAGTGGTGAACCGTTCAAAAGTACCCTTAGCGCTGAAGCAGGGCGGGGTCGTTGCTCGGATTTACGCCGTCAACACGAGGGACAAGGAACGGATGCGGATGCTATTAGACCCCGTCGTGCAGGCAGAAGGCACATCGGAGATGAAGGAACAGTCAGTGCTGGTGGCGCCGGAGGAACGCGCAGGTGAGGGGGCGGACGCCGACGGGGTGGACTTGTCGTTGGCCAACATCGCTCAGACGAGTGCCCCAGTGAAGGAAGCCCTGATTCGAGCGTTGGAGAAGTACCGCCATGTGTTCCCGGTGAACCCGAAGATTGTCCCGGCCTGCAATCGAGCTAAGTTGCAGCTTCCGCTGACTGACAACAGCTGCACGCCCCACGCAGCAAAACAGCGACGGTATTCGCCGGAGGAAACGGCCATGATCCAGAGCGAGGTGGCGAAGCAACAGAAAGCGGGGACGATTCGCCGGTCGCAGTCAGCGTGGGCAGCAAACTGCGTCGTTGTGGCAAAAAAGGATGGCACGGCGAGGGTCTGTCAGGATTATCGAGGGCTGAACGCGCTGCTGGAGTCCAATAGCGGAGGGCTGGGGGATATCGCAAGCATCTTCGACAACATGAGGGGCGCCACGTGCTTCACGTCCATTGATCTAGCGTCAGGTTTCACCCAGTTGGAAATTGCCGAGGAAGACAAGCACAAGACCGCGTTTCGTGACGCCCATGGGGAGCTGTGGGAATTCAACCGGTGCGGTTTTGGGCTGAAGACCCTTCCTTCCGGCTTCGCGGCCTATGTGGGGGAGGCTCTGGGTCCGCTAAAAGGAAAAGGCGTGCAGAACTGGCTTGACGACATCATCATCCACACCAAACACGTCGAGGGACATGTGGATCTGGTGGAGAAGGTGCTGGCGCGGCTCCAGCAATTTGGGTTGTCGGTGAACCTGGCCAAATCGACTTGGTGCGCTCCGCAGCAGGAGTTCGTCGGCATGGTTGTCAGCAGACTGGGCGTACAACCGTCAAAAACGAAGATAGAAGCGGTGGCCAGACTCTCTCGCGCTAACACGGTAGAGGAGGTCAGGTCACTTTTGGGCATGGGCAGCTACCTCAGGAAGTTTGTGCCCGGATACAGCTCGATCGTGGCGCCTATCTCGGACCTACTCAGGGACAAGCGGTTCGCGTCAAAAAAGGCAAGGAGGCTCCGGGTGCCGTGGGGGGTGGAGCAGGACAAGGCTCTGAAGGCGCTGATCGAGCTCCTCACATCGCCATTGATTTTGGCGTTGCCCAATTGGGAGGCCACGTTTCAACTGCATACGGACGCCAGCGAGCTGGGTGCGGGAGCGGCGCTTACGCAGGACACCAGGGGAGAGGAACGTGTCGTTGGATACGCGAGCCACCGGTGGTCAAGGACGGATGCCAAACGGTCCGCAACCGAACTAGAGGTGATGGCAGTGTTGTGGGCCATCCAGCATTTCAGACCGTACTTGTGGGGAAGGAGATTCGTTCTGTTCACCGACTGCTCCGCGCTCACGTGGCTGTTCAAGAGCCAGGCCCTCTCGTCGAAACTCCACCGGTGGGCGCTCAGGTTGATGGAGCACGACATCGACCTCCAGTGGCGACCGGGGGCAAACCACCAGCTGCCGGACGCCCTCTCGAGGCTGCCGCCGAACGACGCGCCGCGCACGGACATCGATGACTCCTTCCCAGACGATCCCTCCACGAGGACCACGTACCGGGGCCCCAAGGGACCGGTGCTCGACGGCGTACTGCTCAGCGAACTGGGGGCAGACGAGGTGAACAAGCCAACGGGAAAAAACGCGGCGGTTGCGGCAAGCGTAATTTTTACCCCAGGCGGAGCCGTCGACGCAGACACTGAGAGAGCCGCCACAACGTCCGCAGCCGAGGAGCATCCAGTCGCCGTGGTGCTCTGCTGCGGGGGGGGAGGTGGTCTCATGGCGGCGAAGGAGATGGTCGCAGTCAAGGGTGCCACCGACCACGACTGGAGAGCGCTCGAGTGCGTTAGGGAGAACGGGTTGGACCAAGGAGTTCGACTGGTGAGAGCGGAACCAGGGGGGGAGATTGCAAAAGGCTCTTGAACGACTTGAGCCCGAGCGTCGTGATGGGAGATGCATCCAGAACGTCAGGCCAGCGGGGGCCCGGTGGAGCAGCAACCTTGGCAACGAATATCGTGAGGGCCTCATTGATTCGACGGCCAGGCTTCTCCTGCTGGAATGCTACCCGAATTTACTTCGATCGACGGAGTGGGGGCAGGTAGTGCTGCCTGCGTTGAAGGAAGCGGCGTGTACGGTGGAGACAGTCGAAATGGCGGCGGACATCGTGGGGGTTCCGTCGGGGAAGAGGAAGGCGTTCGCTGTCGGCGTGAGGAGCGGGAGGCCCGAAAGGGAAGGTGAGAGGCTAAGAGAGTGGAGGAGGGATATAGAAAAGCGCGACCCAGGGTGCACATCTCTAGGTAGATTCTTGGGGAGGAGGGGAACCTACTTCCTCAAGCGAGGCGTGGAAGAGAGGGGGGTCTTTTCTTTTGATGATCCAATCATTTCCATCACTCGAACGCACATTATGGGAGAGAAACCCCCCGAAGGAACGTACATACCGCACCCTTCGGACGCAAGCGATATCGACCAAGCAGACGAGCTGACTTTTGCGGAATACAAAAAACTCGCCACCGGACGAGCGGACTACCGAGTGCCCCCAACCGTCAGCAGGGGAGCAGCGGCCGCGATATTGGCGGACTTTTCATTGCCACCTATGGCGAGAGAGGCCTTGTCGGGGTTGTGGGCAAAGGGGCTGTTGATAGACAAAGCCAGGGGGAAGCAGCTTCACGGAACTAAATCGCTGGAAGGCTTGCAGGCGCTCTTCGAGGAGGACATAGCCGAAGTAACGCCGGCGGTCACGAGGTCCAGAGCGGGCGTAGCGGGAGGAAGGTCAACAGAACAGCATGCGCAGGTGCCAAGGCCGCTTGTTACACAGACGACCCCGACAGCACTGCCGTCGGCATCGCAGATACAGCCCACGGAAAACTTGCCGCCACAGTCCAGAGCACAGCCCCAGCCGAGGCGGCGAGCACCGAGAGCGGAATACTCGGAATACCCGGGACCCCTTCCTTCCATGGTCGACCAGGTAGCGGAAGTGTTGCGTGATAAGCCACGGCTGGTGCAACGGCAACGGGAGGACGGACGCGCGACTTGGCCCCATTTGGGGCCGATTGCGAGGAAGAGGTGACAGGCAGTCACCGGAAGGGACGGCGAACTACGTTCTCGACGACAACGACTTATTGTGGAGCGCGCCTCGGGGAGAGGCACCGAAGTTGGCCATTCCGAGAGCATTAGTGCCAGGGGTGCTGGCACTCGTGCACAGTACCTATGGCCACCCGGGAGTTGCGCGGACCCTGCTGCTGATTAAGGGCAAGTACAGATGGCCGACAGTAGCCCAGGACGTCAGGGAGTACGTACTGTCGTGCGGTTGCAGGAGGAGAAAAAGGGCCCGGAGTCAACGCGTGGCCATGATGCCTGCTCGGTTATTGTGGCCTTGGGAAGTGCTTGAGATGGACCTCCAGGACATGAAGCAGGTATCCAGTGCAGGAAATAGGTACCTGCTGGTAGTGGTGGATCGGGCCAGCCGGTTCCTGTTTGCGTACCCGCTGGAATCTAAGGATTCGGTGGGAGTCGCGAGGAAACTCCTGGAGCTGTTGCTCACGTTTGGCGTGCCGCTGTCGATTAGGAGCGATGCCGGGGGGGAGTTCACCGCTAAGGTGGTCGCCCACCTGTGCCAGTGGCTCAGGGTGGAGCTGGATCATGGTCCTGCGGACCACCCTCGTAGTCAAGGAGCCGTAGAAAGGATGGGGGGTTGGCTTCAGGAGGTCTTGGCAGAGCTTTGCAAATCCTGGCCGGCAAGGTGGGACGAATATGTAAGCGCGGCTTGCTGGATTCAAAGAACTACGCCGGACCCGCGTCTCCCGTCAGGTGGGACACCCTTCAAGATTCTGTTTGGCCGTGATGCGCGCACAAACCTGGATGCTCTTACTCCTGCGCTGGACGGAGAAAATTTCCGCACTGGGCTCGACAATTTCGTGGCGGAGAGACACCAGACGTTCATGGAACTGCGGGCAATGCTGAAGAAGCGTCAGGAGGACAAGAACAAGCGACGCGTACGCCACAATGCGGCCATTAGGCGACACTCTCCAGGCGAAGGGGCGCGAGTGGGAGACCTGATGCTGGTAAAGGAGGCAGACAGCAAGATGGCGCGGGAGGGCACTCACGTCAAACTGGCACATGAACACTGGACGGGGCCGTGGCGGGTGACGGCCATTGCACAGCCGGGTATCAGCTACCAGGCGACAATGAGCGGCCGCCGGACCCGGAGGAGAACGGTTTCGGCTGCCAACATTAAGGAATTTCACGTGCGGCCGGAGCATCTGCGCCATGCCTTCGAGGACGAATTCGCGCATCTGGCATGGGGCGCGGACTTGGGGTTGGCAGACACCTCGACGGTGGCGGTGCCGCTCTATACCCTGACGGACCGGCGAGCCATGGAGAGCACGGGGACCGGGTGGGAATGGCAGTACCGAGGCCGGTACCAAAGTGGGGTGGAGTCAGAGTGGCTACCTGAACAGGAAGTGAGGGACAGCTTCACCCCTCTGCAACTCGACGTCTTCCATGCCCTCTGGGAAGTGTACAAGGGAAAGGACTGCCGCCCCCGGCCGCCGGAACCACTACCGAAGGAAGAGCGTGACCAGGGGGTGCGAACGAGAGCGCTGCAGGACTTTCCGACGGGGACGCAGGTCAGGCGGTCGTTTGCTGGAGCTGATGGGGTGAGTCGAGCGGCGGTGGGAAAGGTGTACGACTTTAGGGAGCCGTATTGGCGAGTGAGATACCCTGACGGAGATTGGGAGGAGCTTAACCGCAGCGAAGTGACTCGCGGGATCGAGGAACACCGGAGCGCCGCGGGCCAGAGATGACCCCCGTCAGCAACAAGCGGGGAACGGAAGCGGTGAGCCGATTAGCAGGGGGGAAGAAGAAGCATTCGGCTGCTGGGGGGGCCCGTTTTGCTCCGGCGCATGCTGCGTCGGGCAGGGGGGGTGTGTGCAGCGCCGACAGCGCTTCGAGGAGGATACTACGGCGACAGTACTTCGAGGAGGATAATACGGCGTGAGACAACTGTTCTGATCAGTGTCGCGCGTCGGGTCTATTCGATAGGCAGAGGGCAAGCTTTGATTAGCATCCTCTGGGCGGATCTTATAGGGGCAGGGAGGATCCCCGGTGTGGGAACGCCTTCGGTCTCGGGTACAGAGCCAGTAATGAGGTTCCGGGACCACCCGGTGTTTACTCGACACCACCAAGAGAAGAAAGAAAGTCAAAGCCAAGTGATCTGTGATACCTGTCCTATCGACCCCCAGCCCCTTGGGCCCTGCCTTGCCCGTCGTGCCCGTCATCGTGTCTGTGGTGCTTCGTTGAGTGTTCACGCTGACTGCTTGCATCTACCGCATCGCATCGATCCACGTTTTGCGTGACCTGATCATTACTGCTTGAAGGCACTTCCTCGAACTCCCAAACAACAGGTGAGCCGGCCTCAGAGATCTAACGAGCGCAGGTCCTTCTTAGGGTCTGAGAGCTGTACCCTGCTGTAACACTATCGGTCACCAATGTAGGACACACAGCAATGAGAACCACTGCTGTAAATATGTTTTTTACGAACGCTGCTGTACAAATAATTTGTTGTACAGCAGTACGAACGATTGGTTTTGGTTGTACCCGAGACGACGAATATATCGATCCGGGGATAATGGGTCACTCACTGCGGAAGGTACGTGCACCGGCCAATCAATGCCGATGAAAACAACAACTATCAATGCCGATGACAACTACAACGAACTATATAGTAGTAGTACTGAGCTTACAGCGCGGATCTTCCACATGCGCATAGTACCCTGTCTGCTGCTGCTGTTGGCGCACTGTGCTGAGCACAGCTGGAGCAGTGGCAATGTTGGATCCCACACAGCAAATCATAAGCAGAAAAAGAGGATTCTGAAGAAGGGAGAGAGGTGTGTGTGATGCTGATTGGTGTGTTCGTGGCGTGGTCAAGTGGTCGATCGAATAAACCAACTGTGATAGCTGCAGTGCGATCATCCATACGCGCAAGGTGCGCCCACTGCTGCTGCTGCTGGGCAGCAGGGCAGCAGGGTTGTGGTGCTGTAGGAAGCTGGAAGTAAGCACGCTCTGTGCACTGCTGTGGCTATTATTATTGTTTT
Source organism: Macrocystis pyrifera (assembly GCA_031763025.1). Classification (NCBI taxonomy): domain Eukaryota; class Phaeophyceae; order Laminariales; family Laminariaceae; genus Macrocystis; species Macrocystis pyrifera. Next base: position 13,077,543 of record JASSKH010000008.1, read on the forward strand.
CTAGGCGGTGGTCTGTGCTCCGTGCAACACAAAAAATATGTACAGGGATAAATACATACGTCATCCTGGGTATATTCCGATCAAAAAGTATACCGGTATGGTAGACAATGGAATGCGGACTGCAGGCTCCGGCAAACGTAACCAACCACAGCAACACTGCGCATATGGGTGTGTCGCACACGCACGGCGGGTGGGCGGGGGGGCGGCAGCGTTGGAACGTTGGGATCGGCGCATACTGTCTGTTGTGTACCTCGTAGGAGCCTTGGGGAGAAAACAGACAGCATGTATGTATGTACCGATATGTACGTACAAGGTAAGACCTCTTACTGAAACCAGGGAAATCGTCTTATCCACTCCCGCCGGAAAAAAAAAAAAACTTTGAGCGCCCGCCACGCGCTTCAGAGTGCGCAGATCGCGCCGAGACCTAGACCAATGTGTCGGGCAAGGCTTCTCGTGTCCGTGTACTTAGTGTTTTGCCTAAAAGTGCTCGTGCGAAGAGAAAAATTGGAAAAAATACGAAAATTTGACAAATATACGTATACATACACATATAGTGTAAAACACCCGTTGTGTGGCACTGATGTTATTCCTACTTTTTTCTGCTTTTCGGGCCGGAGAGTAAAAAAAAAAGGCGAAAGACTATTACCGCCAACATGAATGAATATTTTGACGTAATAAACTTGATGAAAATCGTAAAGCCTTCCACTACAATCGATCCACATAACTGCTTCAATATCGTTTTAACAATATATTTTTCAGAGTGTATGGCTTCATTTTATCATGAATATATGTATACATACTTCTTTAATAATCACTGTTACTTTCCAGCCTAACTCGTAGGAGGTTTTAACCTCAGCGATCTTCTGGACAAGCGGGGGTCACAGGTGTCGTCCCTACTCCCCCCCGGTACGCAACTTTATTTTTTGTTGCGGATAGGGTTCAGCATTCCCACTGCCCGTCGATTTTCATCGAATATACAGCTGATTTTTTGTGCAAGGAAAAGTGCCGACAAAGCATGCACTCGGCGAGACTCGAACCCACGAAAATGATCCTGATGGGCTCGCGGACCACCTACCAAGCAGGAGCAGGAACATGGGTTGCAGCTGTAATACGTTTAGTAGTATCACGGGGGACAATACTAAGGAGGACTAGTGGTACACACAAATACCATATATTTAACTTTTGTTACTAACATTTTTTGTCCTATTTACCATGGTCTCCCGTCATAGCAAATGACAAAGTAGCACGAGCAGCAGTAACGGTCGTGGCAGTTGTACATTATAATAAATAGAATCAGGTATGATTATCAGTCGCAGTTATACACTCACCATGATTGCTCGTACAGCATTACCACAGAAAAGTACCTGGTAGGTATTAATAGAAATACGCCACAATTGAACTATTGGCCAGGAACCCACGGTGGAGGGTAATGAATGAAAAACGAACAAGCTTAGAGTGTTCCCGACCGGCCGACACTCAGCTGGGTGATAAATTGTTCGCACGTTTCCACTATCATCGCCATTGCCAACTCGCTGTTACGGGGGTCCACAGTTAATAGGACCTACGGTACACACTAAAAACGATATGTTTACCTATTTTTACTAACAATATTTTGTCCTATTTACTATGGTCCCCCGTAATAGTGATTATCCGAAATGCTACTACCGAGACCACACTCCTTGAAGGCGCGATTCCAGTTGATTTCAGCCTAATCCATCTCGTGCACTTTTTATGCAGCAGGTCGATTGTGGGCGCCGGTAACACAAGAAACAGGAACGCTTGTATGTTGAACGGTCGTTTTTATAAGGTGTTGCCAGACTCTCTTTTCGAATGCCGTCAGTTATGGGGGTTGGCGGACATCAAACAATGTAGGAAGGTGTGGAAGAACGATTAACGAACAACGATCGGTTGACGCTTTTAGTCACATTCTGATTGTTGTATTATATTGTTCGGTAGATTCTGGTGGTCCCAGGCGATATTGCATGCGTGGGTGAAACTATCCCCTATTCCTCGGTGACGTGATAAGATGGAAATTTGAGTCGTCTAAAACGCATATTATCTGTGAATAGAGGAGGAGTAGTAACAGTAAGAAATGTCTCGTACCTTGATTTGGTAGTAGCAGTGTCAGTGGTGGTAGCGATAATTGAGGTAAAAGAGTGGTAGGAGTATTTTTTTTAAGAGTGATTAAGCATTGTTGTCGGAGTACGGGGAGTACTACAACAGCAGTCGTATAGCCGTAGTCGTAGTAACAGCAGTTACTGTATAGTACTGGTAGTACTTAAGAGTAATACGTTCAATTTGGAGAATGGTATTATTAGTAGTGCCACTGTTGATGGTAACAGAATAGTAGATTAGTAGTAGTAGTAGTAGTAGTAGTAGAAGTAGTGGTACGAGTAATACCATTATTGGTGGGTGTCCCACTGTAGTGCAGCCTTTTTTGCGGCTCTACTTCTGGGGACCATAGTAAATAGGACCAAAGATTGTTAGTAAAAATACGTTAAAATATAAAGGTCTTTGTGTGTACCGTAGGTCATATTAACCATGGACCCCCGTAATAGGTGTTGCTGGCACAGTACTGATTGCATTGCAGCTGGTATTGTTAAGATAACTCATTCTATTAGTAGGTTGAGCTTCCAATGTGTTTTCCACGTGGGGGCCGCCAGTGTTTGTGTTGAGAACAAAGACCGAAGGGAATTCAAGTGGAGATAACCGCGATAAAAAACCTTTGCAATAGAGCCGAAAGCGAAGTAACCCACTTGGCTAAAAGAACGCACGACTACGGAGGGATACAACATGATGGGAAAAACAGGCGCTGACTGTGGGCATGATCAATTCCAAAGGAAGGACGTTATCGGCAGGAGTTCGTATTGATCCCTACCGTCCAATATACGGCGTCCCCGGTGGCTTGGTAGGTGGTCCGCGTGCCTGTCAAGATCAATTTCGTGGGTTCAAGTCCCACCGAGTGCATGCTCATGGGGACTTTTTCTTGCATAAAAAATTGATAAGCGGAAAGCGTGAAAGCGTGAGTTGCCTACATTCGATGAAAATCGACGAGTAGTGGGAATGCTGAACCCTGTGCGCGACAAAAAATAAAGGCACGTGCCGGGGGGGAGAAGGGACGACACCTGTGACCACGGCTTGTCCAGAAGATCGTCGAGGGTAAAACCTCCTACGAGTGGGCTGGGAAGTAAAAGTGATGGATAAATATACATATATATACAAGGCTTTCCTTCGGAGTGGGTATTCCGTCGTTTCTTGTACAAATACATTTAGTTTGGTTGGCTTTGGGCTATGACGCCAATTGCAGTTTTGGTTGGCTTTGGGCTTTGACGCCAATTGCAGTTACATTGCAATTGGGGTAATAGCCCAAAGCCAACCAAACTAAATGTTATGACGCCGATTGCAGTTATATTGCCAGTTATATTGCCAGTTATATTGCAATTGGGGCAATACCCAAAGCCAACCAAACTAAATGTATTTGTGTAAGAAACGGTGAAGGATGTAATAATCGCGTTTATTTGTGAATGCAATGTGAAACGTAAGATCGGGTGACGCAATAGTAAGAATGGCATTCGTCTAATAATAAGGATAACATATTTCATCAGTGCGGGGAGAGGGTGGAGTAGTGCATGGCATGTGGATGATATACAACATACAGGCTGTTGTTTCAGGGAAGGTTCGGGACAGAGGGGAAAGCAGCAGTGCCGGCAACGACAACAGTTATGGAAATGTTGTATAGTTGCTGGGCGGCCGCGATTTCGATTTAGCCAGCATAGGAGTTTGGATGAGACATGGTATGTAAATAGTCTTCCAGGCTGCTGTAGTAACGAGGCGGGAGCCCCAGAATGTGGATCTGTCCGCTGTTGAACCCGTTGAGTATGTGTAGGGAGAAATAGTCGTGATTTGGGAAATGTGGGAACAATTGGTTGCCTCTCATTCGTCCTGGATGGAGACAATCTGCTTGGCGTCCTGCTTCGGAATTCCGCGAAGCCCTGGAGCAGGCGAAATTGAAGGGAGTCTTCTTGCGCTTGATGATGATGTCTCCGTCTTTGATGGTGGAGTCCGTCAGGCGGCAGTTGTAGCACTTGCCACCGATCTGGTGGAAGTAAACAGGGTGCGCGGGGCGGGAGTGGCGTGCAGGAAATGGCGGAGGAGGGGGAAGGGGGGGGGGGGGGGGGGGGGTTCAGAGTTCATTATTTGTACTGCTCTACAGCGGCACAACAGCAGTACGTAATCGCTTGCTATACGACGGCAGCAGCAGCAGCAGAAGCAGCAAGTACATGCGTAAAACGCAGCAGGAAAACGGCCAAAACATTTTTTTAACGTACCAAAATGACCATTTGGGTGCAAAAACGACCAAGAAAAACAGTAATCCGAATACATAAGAACAATCAGTGGATGTTGAGCCAGCATTAGCAGTATCAGCAGCACCAGCACCAGCAGCCGCAACGGCTTCGAGCAGTGGTTGCGGCAGCATTAGAAACATTAGCAGCAGGAGAAGCAGCAATGGATCGCCGCAGCGTTGGCAGCAGTAGCGGCATAGCAAAGATATGATAAACAAGAAGAGACAAAGTATGTACCCTGGTATGCCGCGACCGCAAAAACTACGGAATTTCATTGGTGAAACAAAAATATGTACACACAAATGACCAGCATGATGTACAACGCAGCAGCAGCACCACAGCAGCGTAGCAGCTATATGGAAAGAACGAAGCCCAAAACGAGAAAAAGCAGTACGTACGCAAAATGCAGCAGCAAAATGACCACAATATTTTTTCCAGGTACCCAAACGACCATTTAGGTACAAAAACGATCAAGAAAAACAATAATCCGAGTACATGCGAACATCCAGTGAATATTGCGGCAGCATTATTATTAGCATTAGCATTAGCAGCAGCAGCAGCAGCAGCAACGGATCGCCGCAACGTTGGCTGCAGTAGCAGCACCATAGCAACGATATGAAAAGGAGGAAGAAAAAAACTACGTACCCTGGTCGGCCGCAATCGCAAAACGTACGGTAATTATTGACGATACAGAAATATGTACACACACACGAGAGTAACACACACACGAATCACGTCCAGCATGATGTACGGCAACAACGCAGCAACACCACAAAAAAAAATCGTTGACGATACAGAAATATGTACACACGCACAAGTGCACACAAATCATGTCCAGCATGATGTGTACGGGAACAACGCAGCAGCGCCACAAAACGACAAAACGACCAAGAAACACAATTATCCGAGTACATACGAACATTCAGTGAATATTGCGGCACCACTAGCAGCAGCAGCAACAGCAGCAGCAGCAGCAGCAAAAGCAGCAACGGATCGCCACAGCGTTGGCAGCAGCAGCAGCAGCATAGCAACGATATGGATAGAAGGAAGAAAAAAAGTATGTACCCCGAGTCCGTCCGAAAAGTATTGTTGGTACCTCACTATAGATAGACCCACCCCCGCATGCTGTACGGCAACAACGCAGCAGCAGCAGCATAGCAACAATACGAAAAGAACCAAGCTAAAATACGAGAAAAAGTAGTTCGTGCGCGAAATGCAGGAGCAAAACGACCAAAAAAATATTTTTACGTATAAAAAAAAACTTTTGGGTACAAAAAACGGCCAACAAAAACAATAATCCGCGTTGGCAGCAGCAACATAGCAACGATATGAAAATAAGGAAGAAGAAAACTATGTACCCTGGTATGCCGCGATCGCAAAACCTACGGAAATTCAGTGACGATACAGAAATATGTACACACACAAGTGCAGCATGATGTACAGCAACAACGCAGCAGCACCACAGCAACACCAAGCAGCAGCATAGCAACGATAGGAAAAAAAATCAAGCCAAAAACGAGAAAAAAAGCAGTACGTACGCAAAATGCAGGAGCAAAACGACAAAAATATTTTTCACGTATCAAAAGAACCATTTGGGTACAAAAACGACCAATAAAAACAATAATCCGAGTACATACGAACATTCAGTGGATATTGCGGCAGCATTAGCAGCAGAAGCAGCTACAGCATTAGCAGCAGCAGAAGCTGCAATGAATCGCCGCAGCGTTGGCAGCAGCAGCGTTGGCAGCAGCAGCAGCAGCAGCAGCAGCAGCATAGCAACGATATGAATATATGGAAGAAAAAAAGCATGATGTACCCTAGTATGCCGCCATCGCGAAACCTACGGAATTTTATTGACGATCCGAAAATATGTACACTTCCAGCATGACGCACGGCAACAACGCAACAGCCCTACGGCAGCAGCAAGTGCTCAGCAGCAGCAAGTGCACAGGAGCAGCAGGTGCACAGCAGCAGCACTTATGGCGTGGCGCTGACAGCAGCAGCAGCAGCAGCAGCAGCAGCAGCAGCCGAAACGAGCAAAGGGGGTACGTAGGGTCACCAAAACATGTACACATAGAAATCGTGCGCACCGAAAATGCACCACAGTAGCAGCAGCACTCACATCGTTCGGTGCAACGGTGACTGCGACAGCTGAATCCTTCGTTCCTTCGTTCACGTCCCGCAAACAGTTGTGCATGTGCGCGTTCGCGTGCACTGTGTAAGAGGAGGCGACGCAACGCACGAAGGGGAAAGAACGAGCATGGATGAGTCCAAAAAATAATAAACGCTTTGAGGTAGGTTTGTATGCAAAAAGGCAATTGAAAACCCCCCAAAAAGGTACTGGCAACAGACAGCATTCAACAATAGACCCAAGACACTCACCACTGTCAGCAGTCTCGAGGGAGTACGATACAGTCCCTTCCTTGATCGGGCGGGCACATAACTCGCAGTTGGTAAGAAGGATGCCCAAAGTATAGATGCTGATGCGTTGTATCCATTTCGTGGTATCCTCACAATGACAGTTTTGTTCACAATTCCAAGTCGTCTGTTTAGATTTTAAAAATCATTGCACACTCGAAACCCCTTCGTGTATACTCGTAGACATGAGATTCAAGATGTCCTTCGGGACAATTGTACGAAATGCCTACGAGCTCCAGGAACAGTTCCAGCTAGTGCAGGGGGACCAGGTCACCTTCAATCGTGTTTCACCAAGATCGTCTATGCGAATGTGATATCGCACTTCAGCTTGGTGTTGTGTCATGACAGTGTCTTCAAATGAACAGGACCCTTCGTTCTTGTCGATATCGTATTATTTTTGTAGCGGGTGTTCTCGTCCTTACAGGCGCGGGGCGCAGCGTTTGCTTCCTTTCCCCAGAGCCTATGTTCTGTATTATCCACTGTCCTCTTGGTGATTCGTACCCCCATAGAGATTTCGAAGCGGTTGGATTCGGCCGGAATACAGGGCTGGCGCGTTTCTTGGACAAACAATCTGTGGCCAAGAAACCATCACTCACACTGGAAACAGGTTATGGCCCTCCATGCAACATGCGGGAGGTTGGAGCCATCATTGAGCGAACTCGAGCCATGTGGCTTCACGTTCCGAGGTCGAAAAGCGGTATGAAATGTGTAAAATTGCGCACGCGTAAGCATCCCCCAACTATACAGACAATAAAAATGTTGTCAGAGTGCGACGGATCCCTCGCCCCTCGGTTACCACCGTGCTGAACACCCGCGAATTCAAGCACAGATCGTTTTGTGGTGTGTTAGAGGAGCAACATGCCTAAACCGTTCGTGGTCGGCTAGAGCATATGATAACATTGCAGGTTCGTCGTGTGGTGCGGTCTGGTGTGATGTTCCTGGGTGAAAAGGAAACAAAACGCCAAAAACAAATAACAGTCAAACACGGCCTGCGACTAAACATCAGTTTCGGAGGCCTACAGCGCCTGGCGACAGGGGGCCAGAGTAACCATAGTGTGTGGACTCGACACATACGTGATACATGGTATTTGCTGCCGTCCCCTGAGCTTGCTCCTCCTGCCCCCGTTACAATCTACGTACGAATATAAACAATACATTGGCCGAGAAGACTGAATGGAAAATTTCGTGGTTGCTCGCTTAGGCCATTAAATTGTATTCGAGAGTCGTGTGTTGGTGGGAGCGAAGTCACAACACATTTATTTTTCGGCCGGGGTTTGAGGCGAGAATGACCGAAAACCTCTTGGTTCGGCGACCCTATTTATGGCTTCCAATGTACAATAGGTTGAAATGAAAGAGAACGTTGGTCTACACAATCTTCCTCTAGCAGTGCGCCGCGCCTCTCCGGCGTGATTCGTGAGTGTGTGGTTTTGTTCAAAACGTTTGACGTCAGTTAACCCACGTTAAAACAGACACAATCACCAGTCCTGAGCTTTTCCGAAATCATTAAGAAGGAAACTGAATTTTGTTAAACTCTCAAAAGCATCGTGCACAAAAAAAATCAGAGAAAGGGTGTTTTTTCCCGGGGAAGTCCGCCGTGGTACTTTATGTTTAAATAACTGGCGGAAATAGAAACGAGTGGAAATGATTCTCATTCGTTGGCATGATTGTAAGGTCCTTCTCCGCAATTGTCCATGATTACCTTTTCATTGCAGTATTATTGTCTTCAAGGCGACACTGTGTTCTTGTGAGTATCTGAGAATCCACGTTTGGAAAAATTCCAACTGGAACCCTTTCCCAAAACGCATTGTGAGGACACCACCCACAAAAAAAATGCAACTGTGATTATCGGCAAAATCGAGGATTCTGTCCTTCGTACTACGAATTATTGAATATACGCCGTGGGTTTGTCGTCGCCGTCGTCCTCTCGATACGAAGTATTAGTGGCTGCACGCATTTCAATATAGATTTAAAACCCTCAATAACTGCTGTGGTAGTACCGGTACTCGTAGTGGCAGTAATAGTGATATCGTAACCGAGGTTGTAGTAACAGTACCGTTCCATCAATCAGTGGAACTGATAGTACCACACCAACGCCCCAACGGGTAGGGTGGACCGTAACTGAATCATGTCCGGCGGGAAGGCCTCATAGCGTCAGTTTTAATTAGTGGGTGAACTCGCGCAAGTCCGCACTACCAGGAAGAGACGACACTCTCGGGTCAGGTCGGGTCAACGTGTCCAAACTCCAGTGGTAACAGCAGTCTGTTTTGATGTTGCAACGGGAGCCAAGGGCTAAATTAACACACGACACGAAATTGGAACTTGGAGGTGTGATGAGTTTAAGCGTTATGTTTACCAGTCCGCCGGAGGATAAAAAAAGAAAAAATAATTAGTACCACACCAGGTATATTGTCGTTGTGGTATTCTTGAGGTAGTTTGATCGATGCCAGGTACGTGTTACAGAATTTTTCTACTGGTCGTGTATGATCCCACGGAAGATCAGACTGATGGTGAATGGGAGTCTTGCAGAGGTGAAACTTTTGTCCCTTTCTGCACCCGCTCGAATTTGTCCGCACGTCCAAACACATTGCTAGCTCGTACCGCTGTATAAGGATATAGGCGCATGTCGGGGTATGTGGTGTACGGTACCTGCATGCGATATATATAGCATTATATACCGGGGAAAAAAGGCATCGTGCTGTACGTCGTCGAGGACATCTAATAAGCCGTTCGTGTTCATTAATCCGTGCACCAGAAACACAATAGCAGCAATAAAAAACATTCACATCGAATTCCGTGAGACATCTCATAATGTAAACATCGAGAAAAAGCCGTGTCTTCACAAACATTTTTTCGGATAAACGCAGCAGGTAGTGGAAGTTCCCGAGAACCGCAGTACTACAATATGTACCAGGTAATGATTAGACGCATGCAGTATGTATGCCAAGGGTGCTTCACACGTGTTTCAGGGACAAGTAATAAGTAGTGTTCTATACGACATGAAACACATATCGATTCGACATATATAGGGATCTACTACCTACTGTTGTAACGGCCCATAAGAAAATGCCAGTACCGCTGCTGATATGTTAGCCACGTCTTCACCGCGTTTGATGACGACAGAGGCACCGTTTCTAGACGAGAAAGTACACAGTACCGTTCCGTACCCCTCATAGCTTCAAAACGCAGAGGGCTGGGGGATATCACCGCCTCGTCTTCGAAAGGAAGCCTTCTTCGATACGCTGCGTTACATTCTTCTCGTCCTCCGTTACCGTTGGTCGTTCGTCTTTTTGGTGAGCCATCATTTTGTCTGGCATTCATTGAGGTGCTGACAATGCCGCGAATAATATCCACTTCAAAAACGAGGTAGAGTGGTAGTTGTATCGTTTGAAGAATTTAGCCTGTCTCTTCGCTCCGAAACCCGTGATAACCAACCAAAATACGGGTTTGGCTCAATTGCTGTTTTTCTCTGTGGGCTGTGTATCAAACACATTAGCAGTTTTGAGGTGGAATAGCCTGACATTGTATCCCGCTGTGTTTTTGTGAATGGGCACATGGTCATTCAAAGCCAATGATTTCACTCTGTTGGTATGGTACCCTAAGCAACATCAAGCTCTTCCAAGAACGGACGAATCAGAAGACGCACGGCCACGATGCGTGCATTTTCAATCAATCCTTAGTCTACGACCTGCCCCACTTTCTCCAATCATTCTTTGTACCAGCATGCTCCGGTGCGAACTTCACCCAACAAAGCGTTAGCTTGTCAGCAGTTCTGACAGAAGGTGGAACACAACAGCATGGGCAGGGATCAGCCAGGTGAGAATTGTTGATGAACGGCTCCCGAGGCGTCCTACGCCAGAGGTTCACCTTACCTTTTTCGAAGCTCCACTCTTGGTTGAGGAGCTCCATATATACTTCACCCCAAAGGTGACTTAAGCCAAAGTCAAAGTGCGTCCCGATGACGAATCCCATGTTCCACGTATACAAAAAAGTCATTTTTCAAAACAAGATTGACATTGCGACGATGTTGGGTTAATGAGCCCGGTCAAACAGAAAATAAATATACCGGAAATGTGCTAGCTCTACCGCGGAACGCGTCGGTCGTGGGTGTCATCTGCACATTCAACCATCGTACCTAACGGCTGTATACGCTTGTTCTGTGCCGTTGAATGTCGCAACGTTTGCGAACGATGTCCCCTGGTGTTACGCGAACATATGAGCATCGCAGAGGACGATAAATGTTATCTCCTTGCCACACATGGGTGGCATTGCAACGCGCAACAACACAGTAAGAACGGTGAAAAGACAGAAGAGCGCTATGAGGTGGACGGCCGGTATGCCTTGTCAGAGTGAAGCAATGTTGATGACAATGTCACGCGTCGAAAACCTCCGACCGTAGCATATGTGAATCATGTTGAATAACGAAATTCCGGCAGTAGTAGGCTTTCGGAAGGAACGGCAAGCGGTCTTGAGCACAGGGTGAAACTCACTAATAGACCCTGAGCATCGCATTATATCAAAACGACAATGTTGCACGTGCTTGGCGAATTAAGCAAACGCGCTTGAGACAAGAATGGGATATCAGGACAGACAAACCAACAATATCGTGATGCAGTTGCGGTAGTTATCAGTGAAAATAAATGTGCTAATCATCTCCGCGACTTTTACGAAATAAATTGTATCGGTTTTCTATTTGAATATTAACGCCTCAAAGATAGAAAATGTGATAAATGGTCAAGGCTACGTCGGGTGGCAAGGCTTTTGGACGTCAAACTATGTAGTCTACGCCTGACGTACTTGGTATACCCCCCAAGTGGCCTACAAACACCACACGTCGTTGGCATGACAATGTCGTCTTTTTTGCCTTTGTACCGCGGTAAGCTCACATGGTCTCGAACGTGCCGATGTCAGTTCACCAACCGGAAATTGTTCAAGCGCAGCGCAGATATCACCACTACCCTAGTTCACCCTAAGTAACATACTGTAGAGCACCAAAATCACTTTTCGACTATACTGTGTTCATGATTTCTCGTGATTCGCTATACGTTTGGGAACCATTAATTCCGTAGTCGGCATATTATCTCCGTGATCATAGGGAATAAAGACGCGGCGGTCAACGTGGACCTCAATTCTGCTTTGATTCGTCGTCATCTTTCCCACTCTATCTACTTGTGGGCATGCGGCGAGAAGGCGTACGATGCCGAAGAAGACATCATTCTATCCGACAGGCTCGGCGGCTGGCTCGTGCTATATGTGAGTACGCTTAGCCAACAAGTACAGCAGGTCCATGGCGCTTTGAGTTTGTTCTAGTGACAACGTCCGTCGTCGAATACATTACAAAGCAGGTGTTGTAGTTTGTTTGAAGGAAATGTATGTATCTATTGTTTTGCCGTACGTGACTAAAGTCCAAGGAGACGTTTGTTCCCGAGAATACATGCTCAACTAAGGTTTTGGATGGCATCAACTGTTTGCAGGACCCACCACGGGTAGCGATGGGGGTGGTTAGCTAATTTATGTGGCGAAGGTATACATACTCACGTTTGCGTCATATCCATACGTACTTCTCGATGAAACATGAAAACTTTACTGATGCATACAAAGTCGAGTATTCGCTTGAGGCGGCGTTAGTTATCCCTTGGTTTTTGAGAAATTCAACTTTCGTAATAAGGTCTGGCTATGTCTTCGGCTCTTTCTCGAACGCCACCAACGAATACAACACACGTCCAACGCGGCCCAAACAAGCTCAAAAGGAGCAAGTTGCTAGCGGTGTCATGCCCAATGAGTTCGCGATGTAAAGATCGATGTGCGTCGGGATACTGCAAACGTTGAAGCGGGACGTCGTAAAATCGGCAAATTTACCCTGAAAGGTATGTTCAGTTGTTAGCTAGCTACTACAGTGCGTGTGTCGGTGTCACAGGAGTTAACGCTAAGGATGCTCATCACCAATCCATTGCTTTACGCAGATCCAGGGGTTTGCATACGGTATTCTGATTTTTCTAGCTGGGAGGACGACGAATCATCACAGCGAAAGCTCCGCAGACGACCGCGAGGAGTCCTTCTACCTACTGCCGATAGTCACCGGAGCAATGTACCTGCTCGTCGCTTCCACAACTCACGATCTGGGTGCCGGCTTCTGGCTGTTAGTTGATGGCGAATCTGCTGGTCATCGTGCGTTCGGCATTGGCCTGCTTATCACGTATGGCATCATGATGGTCGCCGCCGTGAAGGTGCTGGTATCAACATCAGCCGACAGCGCTTCCGTGTTGCTGAATTCGGTGACTGTTCTGTTCATCGCTGACCTGGTAAGGCGGCGTCACACTAGATGGTGACCCTATGCATGGTTCTTCACTAGAAGCATATTTACCGTCATCTCGTGGTGCCTTCAGGTTTAGCGTGGTATAAGCATTTTCAAGTGTTCTTGTATTACCCAAGAACTATCACCCGATCGCGCCCTGACAGGAGTGCTTAGCTGCTTGTGTAACGTGGCATGGGTTTCAGCAGTTGCGCACCTGCACCGTTGTGCTGTGTCCGCCTTCGTTGCGGAATAGCTAGCCTCGCTGTCCCCTCTTGTTGTTCTGGCAGCACCACCTTTTTGACAAGCGTCGATTGCCAGACTCAGGTACAGGGGTGTAAGTCGAGCACGTTCTGGAACGAATACCCCCTTACAGTTCGTCCTTCGTCCTCGTTCTCGTTGATGCAGTCGCTATTAAGCATGAAGTGACAAGGTCCGCTATTCCGTCTCGAGTTTTTTCCTTTCACGTTTGCGTTAAAAAAATCCCACAAAACCGCGTACTTGCAGTGTACGATTTTTTGACGGGGCGGCAATACGTACTCGGACTAGTAGTGACGAACTCCCCAGCGTACGGCTGTCATCTACGCTCTTGGTCGGCATGTTGAGACGGTACATATCCGACATGTCGTTCTCTTTGTCCATGGTTTATCAACTCACTTAGTGCAACATAGTCGCAGTCTTGTCATCGATTGATGCGGTCATTAGACGTTCTTTGTTGCCTTCGTTCAGACTCATCGTGGGGTGCTCCCTTGCCGTGCAACCACATCGTGTTTACCATTCTCGGCAAGACGTTTTGTTGTTTGTTTCCGTGTATGGTATATGCCCTAACACGTGTGTGAATTTCGCAGCACACGTAGGACCGACCTTTGTTACATACCCCATCAATTTTGCAGTTTAGTCTACGCTACTATCACCTGAACAACTTGGCGAGTCGGATATTGTTTCCATGCCGATACGTACTCGGTATCGTTGAGCAGACCAAACCGTTTTTTTACAGCCAACGAATGGCATTCGTATGGCATGCTTTACACGAGGGTTCCGACGGCAACCTGTCTGAACTCCCTGACTAACAACAACCCCCGTGTCCGTCCTCCTCAATATATCGTGTGTGCACAGGATGAGAAAGCCCTTCGATTCATTTCGACGGTTCCTCGAAAGTGGCGTCTATTTTGGGCGATAGAGTCTATCGGGATAAGCTTTGCGCTTGCTTTGGTTGCAATCTTGTACGCAGGGGATGGCTCACCGTTATTGAAGGCCAACACTGACATTATAAAATCTTTCCCCACGTGGTTTATTTGGGGCCTGAACCCGGCAGCATTGACTTTGTCCTCTGTTCTATTAAGTTCTGCTCTACAAGCGGTTTGTGAGTTGGTCAATGAACTCTGCGAAGGTGTCCATGACGTATCTTGCAGTTGTATGCTCCCGAAAACTCTAGAGATAGTAAACACCGCTGTCAAGAGCTTGAATTTGTGGCTCAGGGCGGAGTTTTTGTTTTGTGTAATTTCGGGCTTGTGGTGCCTTCATGGAGTAGCCAATTATTCCAGTTTAACAAACAATGATGGATTTCCTGTGGCCTTGAGTCTAGGTCCGACCTCACGGTCAAGCGAAGAGTACACGTTAGATATAACGGAAAACAAAATATTTTTCATCGGATTAAACACGATACTTGCGGCAGGGTTGGCGGCGAAAACGGTAGGTGTTGTACGGACGAATAATAATAGGGTCGCGGTCATTTCGAAACCACCAGTCTCGTCAGATGACACCTGCCAAGGACAGGCATTGCAGAGCTATGGAGGTGCCAGTTCCCGTGTGCCGTCGTTGCTGATCGGGTGGGGCACTGGTTATTGGGTCGCATCGCTTTTGTACGTATTGGGCAGTTCACTAAACGGCGGTGGATCGTCGAACGCCCCAATTATCTTAACGGTCATTGGTTACGTTGTGTTACCATTTTTCCTTGTCGCTCTTGTCCTCGTGGCGGCCGACACAAACTTTTTGGGATCGAAGCTTGGAGCATTCGTCAAGCCAGCGATCGACATTGTGAGAAACAAGAGTAGGGTCGAATACTGGATTATGGCGACGGTGCTTCGTGATTTCCTAGTATTTTGGATAGGGTTTTGTGCATCATTGAAATCACTTGTCAACTTTTGGTGATGGTGGTGGTGTTTGTCTTGAGATACGCAACGCGTCGTGAAGAACCAGTGGCTTAAACGACACCAACTAACGACCACCAATGTGCATTGAGTGTTCGGGTAGGGGTTGCCGTAAGGAAGGAGGCTAAACTGGCGTTGAGTCGTTACTACAGGGTCTTGAATTTACCCGTAGATTCGATTCACCCAGGCGCTGTAAGATGCTACATTGCAAAATAGCATGCTGTCACGCGGGCAGCGTTCATATAAACCTTTCGTTTCAGTGACTTAACTTGGACAGGTGCCTGAGTCGCTAATTACCTCCGTTTTTAATTCGGCATCGAGCTCAATATGTTCTCGCTCAAAACTGTATTGGAAACAATCATGCCGGCGTAGCCATATACACCAAAACGCTGACAGTGCAAATAACTAAACCTAAAGGGGGACACGCATTCCGTCGGCAATGAAGTTTGGCAGCCAGTTTCCCGGAAAGCTCTGAGGGGGCTACAATAAATCGCGTAAACGTCAACCCCGTAGTGCACAGTTGATCCTCTCACATATAATCTATGTCGCCTACAAAATAAAAGACAGGACTTGGTACCACGGGCCCCAAACACACATGCGCCGCATATTGTAAAAACAAAACTGTCCAGACGGGCCAGTCAAAATATTCCAGCTGTCCTTTCGGACACGATCCCCAGCACAGCGATCCCTCCCACCGCACTTTGTGTTTCCCAATGAATAAGTATGTATCGACCATCGAGTACGACAATCAATCCTCTGCTTTTACAGGGGGGTGGATGAATACGGAATACGTGAGTGTTGGCGGGTCGGAGACGAATTCGGGGGATTCGGGGCCGCATCCGTTCAAGAGCGTCTCTCAACCATAGACTGCTCGCCTGAAAACGCCGACTTCGCGGCCCCAAGGTTGTCAGGCTCATTTAGACGCATGCACGCATGCTCAGCACGTCAACAAACGCAGTGCTCTCAGTGTCCTATGGGCTTCGCTCATGTTTTCGCCCGGGACAAGTAAAGAGTGTTATGTACGGCCTTTGTGCATGGGCTTCACATGAACGCCATACAAAACAATCATGGACAGGCAGTTGTTTACGGGTTACGGCTCATGGTTCGGTGGTTTAAAATATATCTTGCATCTCTTCGATTCCCGATCTTGTTGCCACATTGTCCTACCCCAGTGAATATCGATTAACCGGCAATTCATTGGTGCCACCAGCCCTCGTACGAGTTCTGATATATACTCAAAGCAATATCTATTGGTGGATGATCATGAAGGGGACAGGGGAGAAACAAATCCCTCCCGCGATGAACACTACGACTATTCAAATCGAAGTATGCGTAGGGGGGAAAATCGAGGACCAAGAACATAATCACGGACTACAGTAACACAAAACCGGAAAAAGCACCAATTGATACCAAACTTGCACGGCTACACTCCGACATTACAAAGACAAATGATACAGGGCTGCCTGATATCAGGTACCTACACTGGTGTGTGCGCTTGAAGAAGAACGGGGAAAATACTCGGTTGAAAATGCCGCCGTAAAAACAAAGCAGCAACCCCATCAAAAACAGCCGGGCGGCGACCACAATCAACTCGAGACAGCTTGCCACGAAAATTTTACTATACATTCGCCCAATCTGCCCTACCTACGAAGACGTTTGGGTTGGTGGTGGCTATCTGTTGTTAACTCTTCGGTTATTACGTGTGGAAATCGACCATGCGCACGATCGCAATCAATTTGGAAAACGTTATTTTGGGTTCGAAGTCGGCCTCGTGCGATTGGCGTTTAGAATACAAACCCGATAGGCAGTCCAACTGACTTTTTAAGCTGCTGAACATTCAAAACGGTAATAGACACCCGTCGTATGGGGCGTTAACGTTGGAGGAGGTGTCTCGTACAAGCGTTCAATCACCGTAGCTTTGTCAGGTTGTCCAGTAGATATCTTATCGACAAATCATGCCCATGAACAAAATTATGAGATTGAGATAATTTCGTGTTGCCCTAATCCAGGACATGTTTCAGGTCATGTCGACAGGAAGCTCCAAAAACGGCTTGTGCCGGCCACCATGGAGGTATTGGCCGTCGAAACAAATAAAACGATATCGCTGACAAAACCGGAATAGTCTTTATCGCAATTTTAGTTGTTATATATTTTTGTTCAATACCATGGACCGCCCGGTAAGTACGGCACGAAAAATGACCAATGCTGCACCCCACAAGAAATGAAAGCGCGAATCTCATTGGCCCTGTTTTGATTGGATTCTGCAGAGCGTGGTTTAGGGTCTATGACAGTCCAGGCGTGTCTGCGGAAAGCACCCCCATCGCTTTCCGGGCAAGCCCAAACATCAGCACAACTTCCACGTACAGAAGCATCAATATTATTGTGGTTCATGAAACGAACGAAACATAAAGCCCGTCCGCTACCTAGTCGGATGCTTCAAACTCAAGGTTCAGACAACCTCTACAACCAAACTCAACTTAAAGGAGCACAGCAGAGTTACGGCGGCAAGACTTGGTTCCAAGTTTAACCAAGTTTAAGGGGTGGAGGGGATGACACCTTTTCTGTCTGACTATAGGGGGATATCACCACCGTAAACGATTGCGTCCAGCGTGTAGGTGGTGCCGATACCTTGCGTCAAGCAGAACCTAAGTCACTGTTCAAAACTCTGGCTCAGGTTCTCTCGCCCTGGACCGAGGGCAAAGGGTTGCCAAGGACACGAGCAATAAAGTCGCGACAACGTCAGGCCTGGGCGGCTCGTCATATTTGGGTTCGAATGGCAGTCGCGGAACACACGAGGACACAACAATATGACATCGTCCTCTTGTAATCCACCGCCGACCGTCGGTACGCATTCTGTGGGCGGGCACAGTTGAGAAATGAACATCCGTCTGCTTGATTTTTTCGTAATTCATTGTTGTTGACCATCCTTCACGCTGGTTGCGTTGGTTCTGTTTTTACTGGTTACGGTTGCTTTCAATGCTGTCGACTAATGTGGTTCTGGTCAACCCCATTAGCACCCCGGCAAAATATCATGTGCAGGATTCAAGTAGAGGTTAGGCATACATCGTGCACATTGCAGGCCATCACTGTACACGTACTACCGACAAATCGACCTTCCGGAACAAGTACATCGATGACCCGCCGACAATAGGAAACTCGTTAGAATGATAATTGTAGACAACGTTCGTCTTAGATTTTTGCGTTGATGTCGTACAAGAGGTAATAGGGCGATGATTTGTATGTCGTATGCCAAGGCATTAGCTGCGGATAACCAGGCCGGCACGAGGATCGCGGCGCTGGTTCGAAAGTAGTTTGTAACTGGTAGACGTCTTGGACGGTTCAGAAAAGAACCCTCATCTGTCGTCGGCGCCATCAACAAGCGAGGAGCGAAAAAATGGTATTCACAGCCCCGTGCAGTACCGAAGGTGTGCATCTAACAAGGGGGAAGAGCGGCGTCGCCGGGAGCGACATTATTTATATTTTTGTTGCTCTGTAAGGATACGAGGGTATATGACCGTACAACTACGCCCATGCATGACATCGAGTACACCTGTAGGGATGCGGGGGTTTATGGCCATACGACGATGGCATTGCGTGATATCGAGTAGCCCCTCCGCCCCCCCCCCACTACGTGAGTTAGGCGGTCAAGATACCATTTTTGGTTGGGGGTAACCACGTCTGGCGATCAAGCTAGATTGTTTTTTGTGCGGGGAGAACCTTTACTCCGCACAAGGAGGATAATCGTATCACGTAGCCTGTATTTGGTGAGGCATCTACGACGCAGGTACATAGTAAGCTCATTACTGTCTCTGGAAGTGGCTACACCAGAAACTTACTAATTCATTGATGCTGTCATCCAAAAGCGCAAACATCCGCCTCTAACGTGGTTCTTAGTAAGATGCAGCTAACGCTTCATACGACTCGCCCAACACGTCACGGCGCTTCGCGCTTGGTGCGAATAATGTCTGCCTGGTCCGTGAAAACTCGACTTCGTTCGTCCCGGCATTGTAGGGATGCGAGGGTCCATGGTTGTACGACTCCGGCAATGCATGATAAAATATACACCTCTCCCCTCCCCCATCCCGGTAAACGTTTCACTTGCATTGTCGAATGACTCGTTTGGGGAGATGCATTTAATTCTAAACTATGTGAAGACTGCGCCGGGCGACGTATTGCGACGTTACGATGACCTACACTGGTTGATGTGCTCAACCAACGACATTTAGGACCGAAGTCAAGCGCACTTCGCATCTACGTTTCTGTCGAAATATGATCAAATAGTGCTACACTACTCCTGGGTCTACGGTGAAAATGTGCGGCGGCTTATGTTGCTATCGAACCTGTGAATAAGAGAGAGAGTATTAAAACCTATGATAGAGTTCACGCGGCAGCAGGCTGGTGCCCGCAGCTTCTCCGAGTATGTCCTCAAAGGTTCGACAGATACGAAGGCCGCTAATGTTGTAGTATAAATCATCAGTTGGTACATAAAAAAAACACTAATGCTAAGGGATTTACAGGTATGTGTACTCGTCTTTGATACGATAAGCTATCGTCGACGACAGGATGCAAGACGATGAAAAATATCTAGAACTCACAGCTTACGACGTATTCTTCAATGCAAACCAAACGCGTTCTGCGATGGAGGTAGCACATTATCGCCATTTTTGGTTCTGAATGACGGGACTCCTTAACCGAAAATCGTGGGAATGCTAAGGTTGTTGTGAAAAATGACGTTTCGTATACGCGGGCCTTATGAGACATAGTTAATATGGTAGGGATTCTATGGCAGCGCTACAATACTCGCTGTGGTAATGATATTTTGGTTTCCCGAGTCGCACGTAGACTAAAAAAAGCATGTACTCACGCGTCGTAGATAGACAAGGAATACTCGCAAGGGCCAACCAAAAAGCAGGCGGAGCCAGGGATAAAGAGTCCCGGCAAATATAAATAGCTAAACACAGGGCTCACTACACATTTACGTATAAGGATATCAAGATGAAGACATAAATATGATGGAAGGCGTAGGCCATACAAGTCAGTAAGGTTTTCCTTATTATGTAATAGTGTATACCTGTGTTAAGTATAGACTACTGGATTTAGCTGATGGTTGACATCCAGGAGCAAAAACTATGGAAATCATGGTGACGTTGAGACAGTGGGTTGGCAATACAAGAAGCACAACAGGCGTCAATGTACATGGCATTGTTCGAAGGCATTCGTACCATGCGTCTACTGACGGTCATCGTCGGTATACCCGTCCTGGATGAAATTGGTCATGTACTCACTTGTGCTTCCGTTCACTTATCCACTTGGTAGGATGGCTTTCAAAATGATGGAAGCGGGTTGGGTTTCGCAGTGTTTTCCCCGCTACTTGTCGGATATTAAACCGCGTAATGCATACATCGATTACAAACAGAGAGTTGCGATCAGTTGAATTAACTACGTTCTAATTTATCTGCCCGGCCAATTTTTTGTTTTTGTTTTTATAATTGACATTGAATAAACACGAGCGTCTCGAGAAACCTGCTTTTCTACCATTCCATATCACATCTGCCTGTTTTCCTGAAAAAACCTAACTTATGTCTCATACTTACACACTAACCCCCCAGTCAACTCAGTTCTATACCAACGAACTTAAGTATACCGCGACCGCTAAGAGTCACTGCTTATTCCTTCCCGCGAATTCACGCAAGACTTGTACGTGTGGGTATTCAGTACAACGTATTCGTCACTACAGGACCAATGTACTGCCACCTAGATTCGAAGCCCCGACTCAATAATAGTGTCAATGTTGTTGATTTTATCGACCACCAAACTTTTCCCCTACATCTGACAGCTGTTCTGAAGCATAATGCTTACATGGTTTCAAGTAAGACCCTCCGTGGCTGGGTGGTAGTGTCTCACTTGTGGTGCGTCACCGTTCAAAAAGAGCCTCGACGCGAACGTGTTACCCTTACCTTCGCATGGCTCAGATACCATGTTCGGTGGGGTTCCAAAGCCGGAAAAGAGAACCTCACCAAATCTCAAGGTGATAAACCCTGTGCGCAAGTGTTATGATTGCTTGACGTTGCTGCCAGATCGTGGTATGATTCCGGCTTCGGTTCGGCTGTCGGTTGGCGTGTTTATGTTCTCTTATCAGTTCACACACACCAAAACACCATAAACAAATACCGGACAGAATGACCGCACGACGTGCTGGAATGGTTGATCTCAATTTCACGTCAAGGCCTAAAAAAGCATGCAAGGCCAATATGACTTTGCGATGTACGATATTTTGCCCAACAAACTACTTTCATGAATTTAAGAAGTACGTCAGCTGCGAGCTTGACTGACCAAGTAGTTTATGCTTAAGTTTGCAAGCTGCGTAATACGTCTCGTCTATATCCCGTTGATACTGAACTTTTCAAGTGCTGTGATAAGCCGCACGCGCGTATTCTATGTGTAACCCCTTGTTAAGAATATAGCCCAGGGACTCCCCTGGATACTGCCGGGGTCAACAGGACAATTTAGATAATTATTCTGCGCACTGAAACTATTTGCAGCATGTTGCTGTCACAAAATAGTCGTCGTACTTATTTAGCCCGTTGACGGTAGAGGTGGGGGAAATCACCAGAGACGTCGGCGCGTAGTCCCGCCGTGTGAACCCGCCGTTTCACAGTGATGCTCAGGATGATCCAAGGGGGCATTCCAGCATTTACTTGCCAAATTTTCACATCGTAACCGACAACCTCTGTTGCCTTCTTTGCGGCTTTACGTTTAGACTTGCACCACTGCATGTACAGCAGTATTTGAAAAATCCGTCTTATATGTGGCCGTGGCAGCTTCGTTCTACCAAAAATAAAAACGTTTTCTATGTTTCCATACTGTGACAATTACTCGACGATGCTCACTTGTAATCACTTGAGATAATTGCGAATCGGAGACGGTCTCGTGGGTACTTGAGATCAAGCCGACACCTCGGACTAATTCGCCCGTACCATGGTACATGATATGTCTTGTTAACCGCCCATCGGGGTCGAAGACCAGCTTGTTTTGTGTTACTGAGGATTATAGTAAATAGGACCTACGGTCAACGCAAAAACCTCTATGTTTACATGTTTCAACTAACAATATTTTGGTACTATTTGCTATCGTCCCCCGAAATAGATAACGACGCTTACAAAAATTACAGATCACGACGATAACTCGCTCGTCGATGTTTCCCCAACGATCCCCCACGAGTAGCAATGGTAATTCGTTTTTCGTCTTTTTTTTACTTTGGTCGTATTCTTGAAACGCCGTTCCCGGTAAAGATTCAAATTGGCACTTTTCAAGTTGAAAATATGACACGTTCAGAAAGTCACGTTCCACAGACACGTTGTAAAATTGCTTTTCCCGCACTCTAGTTCACTGCTACAATGTACTATGAGCATCCACAATTTGTCATGTAATGTATCCAGTTGTGATGGCGCTGAAGAGTTGTCAACGTTTTCGCAGTTTTTTCCGCCCCAGCAGTAAGACAAAAACGAAACACAGTCAAAAACGGTTCGTCGCCAGGTTGGCCTTTATTTCTATCTTTGGTACAGCTCCTTGCCGCAATGACGGAACAAATAGACGACCGTTCATGTTCAATGATGTCTCTAGTAAAAAAAGAAGTTCACATGTCGTCATTTGGTTTATCTGGTACTATCAAATTGTCGAAGTGGTATTCTGACACCGGGTAAAACGTTTTCCGGTTAAATATATATTTTCAATATTATGATAACAATATCCCATTCAATTACAAAACGGCAGAACAAATATACGTACAGAAAATCTCTATTATCATTATCCACTTTGGATTGTGTGACATCCGTTTTTTCATGGCACGGAAGGTATTTCGGCTAGTTTGGACTTTTCGTGCTGGCTGCCAACTTAGATCTCGTGAATTAACTTAATGAGTCCTCCCTGCTTGTCTATGACTGCTCTCGGGTTTGCCGGTAACTGCTGCACATTGTTATCCACTACAGATTGTCGCACATTTCAGATGGCTGGGTTTGCCTATAGGGAGTTGCCTGTCGCTGTCTGGAAGTGGATAAAAGTCGGTCACATCGGGCATTTTGTTTTGTCAGTGTTGATCTCTGCCGACATTATATTATTCGTCACCACTCTAGCGCCTCGAAATCGAAGAGAATGACTCTGTTTAGAAAGTACAGGGGATTAATCTGGAGGAGGTGACCGGCGGCTGTGAAATGACAACGAAGCTTATACACCCGCTATCTTGTGTGGTAATGAACGACGTAGAGTCCAGAGCCGAGCGTGCTAGACAGCGGCGAGACATACGGCAGAAAATATGTGTCAAGAAATCGGAGTGATCCGGAAAGCAGAGAATGAGGAGTGGATAACGTTTTCCGTGGCCTCAAACAATGGGTGTTGTGTATGGTGTTGAATACACCTGACGCGGCAATGTGATTCTAGAGCGTGCTCGGGAATACACTACCGCGAGGAACCACAATGACACCATATACGCTATTACGGGGGGTCCATAGTTAATAGGACCTATGGTACACATAAAAACCTATATATTTACCTATTTTTACTCAAAAAAAAATTGGTCCCGTTAACTATGGACCCCCGTAATAGTAACCTCGTCTATCCGAGGCCATCAAGATAAGAATCTGCAAAACGCTGTGCAACGCCACAGCTTTGCAGACCATATGTACCGTCTCGAGCAGTACAGGAGGCAACGAAGAGCACGTGACGAACAGTTTCCAGATCATGCCGGAAAAACTAACGTGTAAGTCCGGACCCAATACTAAAATAAGGTACCGATCGAAAAGACACACAAACAATTGCTACAATAGCTACGGAGCTATGCAACGGTCTGCCGTTCTCTCAATGTATTCCATTCACCTGGTTTACTATTTCCCCACCCCTCTACATAGCGCAGCATCGCACAGAACACAATTTCACATTATAGACGAGGACAACACTGTGTGCACAGTGCACGCAAATGAGGTAAACCCGTCTCCATCACGTCACGTTCCGACAGTCTTCGATTTCTGCCTTGGCACGACATCCATTTCGCTGGTGAGCCCTCTCATGCCAGCCAACAGAAATGTGATCGCGTAGCAGGATATATACGCATCTTCTTGCATCTGCCCCGAGAAAAGGTTGAGTGCAAACGTTTTTTTTTTCCGTTAAGTGTAAGGGCGACAGTAGCTTATTGCTCTGGTTCGCCATGCTTACCCGAGATGTTTCGCGTCACCTTGTATTTGATGGATTCCTTATAGCGGTCGCTTTAGCTGGCACTGTGGTTAATCTCGGGTTACGATGTTAGTATCAGTCTTTATCTGACAGCGGCAGTCCGAAACCATCAAACTCTGGCTTTAGACACCACATCGAGCGTCTAGAGTTGAGTGAGGAAGTAGACACGGTTCTACGTATACAGTTTGTGGAGATACTACAGTAAGCCGGCACCACTGCGAATGGACTCCATCGAAAATGAACAAACGCCAACAGGCACATCCCTTTTTCCACACGAAGGCAGTGGAAGGAACAGTGAGTGAAGACGACCGACGACAATTTCGTCCGCGCAGGTTTCGCTCAAAAGCAGCGACTACAACTAATGTTCATGACTGATAACGCCGGAACATTGTTGAGTTCAACGACGCGGACAAACAGATTAAGCCACATTTCGATTCCGACTATGTGAGTGTGATGGTTTGTTCGACAAAGATCCCCATGCGATACTCGTACGATGTAATCACAAACGAAACTTCTGGCGATCATGCTTGGCCACGTCTTATCTCCAACGTACCTATTTTCTGGGGCGGGGACGTGGCCCGAGATGTTTGCCATATGCCCTGCCCAAATTTGAACCGAACGCTAGAATTTGTACCAACGCGCCAAACGCAAACAAGCGCGTAACTATCGGAGCGTTTCGTCACCTTAATCAAGCTGTTAATTATCCGGCAGGTCGTGCTCGAAGGACGATGTCTTTTCCGTATGCATACTGCATCGTCTTCAACAAATGCAAATTCCAGGCGAACGCACGTACGCATCCAACTGTTGACGGACGTGAGCGCGGGACTTGAAGCAGGATCAGTACGGTAAACTGCATCAAATGGTACTCACTTGAGTTGTTTTGACTTGATATGAATACTTGCCGGCATCTGTGTGTACCGTGCTCACAAGAAATACAACGGTCAAAACCTGCTATGACAACACGAAATATCTATATCCACGTCCCCTTGTTCTCCGCCAACGAGTCAATCCAATGAGCACAGCACCTTTCACCAAAGTACCTACCAGAGACGAGACCAAGTTATTTCGCATGGCCCAGGTCAAGGACAAAATTGGCAACGTTGAACCTGCAACACAAACAAATATAATACGTGTCTTTCATCACGTGCACATGGATCGAAAGACCGATTGATCACGTAGAGTTGACGTCGGCGAGGAGAGAAACCGTGAGCTAGCTTTTTTTTCTGAGCTGCGTGTTATTATCTCCAACAAATATATCTATTTCATTTGCGCCATACGTTGACGGCAGCCGTAGAGATTAAAGCTCTTCGCGGCGGATACTTGAGCTGAAACCTGATTGAGAAGCCAAACACGAATGCGCGTGTATCTGCAATAATGTTTCCTGGTTATTGGGGGACCATAGTAACTAGGACCCAACATTGTCAGTAAAAATGGGGAAATACATTGGTTTCTGTTTTACCGTAGGTCGTATATACTATGGTTCCCCGTAATAGCTGTTAACAAAAAAAAAATCATGCCCACGAATCGTTTGTTAGGTATTGCGTTTGCTGCATATTCAAAGGAGTGTATTGCCTATGAAAGTATATTCCACGTAGATGCCCCGAGTCCCACAAATAGCAGGCAACGGCACATACACATGCGCATGAGTTGCGCCGCTGGCTATTATTCTTGTGGGCAGACTGGATTGGGTTCTCGCTTCAAGGGTCGACCGTCACACTAGCACGCATCTCCACTAGCGCAATCCGTTGTTCATGATATAATGTACTACGGTATCGAGTCCTACGGTAGCGGGTGAGGACGGCGTACGGGTCACATACAAACGCCGAAGTGGGCGTGATGAAATAAAATACAGTTGCAAGACGGTCGACATTCCAGATGTGCGTGCCACACCACACAAGGACAGCGCTCAGAAGTACCTGCTCGGTTCGTGTCGGTAGGGCATATTAGGTATGGCGATTGACGTGTGTACCAGCGCGTAGCTGATGTACACGTCGAGACTCGATTGCCGATGGCCGGTCAATACACAGTCGATGTTCGAGGCAAACACGTAGTCACTGTCAGGCGACTTGTACGTGAAGCTTCAACAGAAGAGAAGAAGAAGATATTATGTCGACTCCTGGCCGGTATTGATTAATTTGCTCAGCTGGAAGCTGATGATGGTGAGCAAAATAAGAGTGAGCTCAAAGGGGAGCGGTGCGCGTGTGCGCTCACGGCTCGAAACAAAGGACGACCCCTACAATTCGTGAAAAATCAAGAATCGGGAAAAACCCTTGCATTCAGGTCAATATAAAACAACACGGAGACCCGCAGTTCTACTGCTAAAAACTACATAACCTGGGGTACGTACTCATGACCCTCTTGTAGCCTATGTTGTTACTTCAACCACAACTGAAACTATGCTACTGGTCCCAGCGGGATACTGAAGATACCCTGTCCAATATTTACCAGTGCGCACGTACCAGGTACTGCTGTACATGTGCTGCTGTAGATTCTGTACGTATGTAATTCAGTAGATCCACGATGCTGCTTGTTATTGAGACCCATTGTGCAATGTGTACGAGTGCACAGCAGTAAATATTGTAGGACTGCTACTGCTGTATACTGCTGGTACTCACAGACTGGAAAACTGTCTGTTGTACTTAGAAATGCGTAAATGTATACCAGATGACGCAAGTGTTATCGAGGAACGAATATGATGGCTACTGACAAGTATCATCCCCAATACCTCCCCCCGTTAAGCATACACTTTCTTACTCTGCGTTACATGCTAAAACTTCTCCAAACGAAACACATCCAACATCAAGTGGTGATGTTGCTATTGGGAACAAACACTTGTACGTAATGTACCTACATGAGTTCCAAGGATAATCAGTTGTACATGATGTACCGACCGCATGATATCCAAGGAGTGAATTCAACACGTACAGGACAACAAAATAACCGAACATTGAATCGTTCTGTTCTTCTACTGTTGGAACACCTGCTTGCGTGAGATGGGTGTGTACCTAAATTATGGTTGCTACAGGAGTACCTGGTAGCCCTGTGTTTTGCAGCAGCGACTAGATGATACTGGCTTCTGCTGTATTAGGTGTCATCCCGGCATCTAACTGCGGGTCCCCTATGAGGCCGATCGAACAACTTCTACCAACTCCTACCGATTTTGGGGCAAATCAATGCCCCGTTTGTGCACATTCGACAGCAATGCCAGGGATAACATGATATGTACGGAACAGCGGGGCGCAAAGGTCAATAGTTTAAAGCCGTCAGACTCATGTAATGGTGGTCATTGGTAGCTCATACTTGTTTGTCGGTACTGTTGCGCAGGAGACGATATTGCTTTTGTGACGTTTGCGTTGATGGGTGTGCACTGATAGGCTGCACCAACGACATAGACAAATGAGGTTGTATCCGATATTTGGTGAGGCTAGTGTCAAACACGTTGTCTTTTACTGGTCCGCGGACTAACCGTGCCAGTAGGTAAAGATATATGCCGTTTTGCCGTCCCCTGTTCAATAATTTCGTTGTCTCAGCATCCCCGGCAGCAGTAGCACCCTAAATATATCGCGGCTACAAGCAGCCTCCGTCAACCGAGATCGATGGAAGACGAGAAAATGGAGGAAGGGAACATGGGTGGCAAGCAGCAAGGTGAGCGTCTACATCGGCTGCTGCCGCTGTTAACTAACTATTTGCTCGTTTGAAGAGGGTTTGCTTTATGTCGTTTACCAATGAAAATGCTACATGCAGTCTCTTCCAGCGAACCTGCCATTTTTTTGTGGTTGCGAAAAATCCGTTTCTCAATGAAACCAACAGTTTAAACTCCGACTTACTGTTTAGCCGCGGTTGTTTCGAGCAGATGCCCCACGACATGATGCATGATATATTCATAAATATTTTGAAGTTCTTCTGCACGACCAGCATGTGGAGTAGCGCAGTAGACAATTGAAAACGCTACGAATAAGATTGGATATTGTATCATACGCATATGATACCGTATTACGTTCGAAAATATCTGCGTATTATTGATGATGTACATATACACATATTGAGTAGGAAACCCTTTTAGAACCGTACGTTCTGTTTGGGGGACAAACCATGCCTGGAAATAGTGGGATCTGCTACGATGGACTGAATAGCTTTTACTGATTTTCTTGAAGATTCCTATGAACATGGTATCGTATCAGTTGTTTTGTTGTTCGAAGTCTTTGTCGTGGCGCTCACTGCGAAAAGGTCTCTCCCGCACCAATTCAAGGACCGCCGACAAAAACAAATAGGGTTTAAAACCATTCCACGCGTGACACACGGCACACACCGCTAACACACGCCGTGACAACTGAAAACAGCAGTACAGTAATGAAATAACATTTCACATTTCGGATGTTGTGGCACTTGACGTTTGACGATACTGCAAAGCGTCAGCGAGAAACCGCGCAATATTTCGTTTCGTTAACTACTTTCTGGGTTTTGTGGGAACATGGTGATAATCTGTTCTAATTTTAACGGGCGATCGCGTAACAGAATGTTGGAGTGGTACCCTGGTTTTCTAATGGCCGCAGTATATGTGTTATTGTGTAAGAGTAGCCATCACACAGCGTGTAACACCGTGATAGAGTGTTAGCGTGAAATGGAATTCATGGTGGTTAATATATAATATAGTTTGAACGATAACGTGCACGACCGACCAAACGTCAACATTTTGTTAAGCATAATCCTGTAGCGAGTAGCGTTATATATTATGTTAGTGTGTCCATGGAAAATTGTTACTTGCTACAGCAGTAATCCAAATTGCACGGGTATCGAAATCAAGCTTGCGCAACACCGTGTTCGTGTATTAGCTGAACTATTAATGACTATCGTAACACACGACAGAGGGTGAACGTATGTGGGCAATATACCGTTAACATTACGTTATCATATCACCACCCGCAGGAGTCCTTATCGAGAAACGTTATGTTAACGGAGGTCCTGTTATCATCACAAAGGTCAGATGGATAACCAACATGATCGATACAACACTACTGTAGCATAAATTCTACTGTCAATGTGTCATTGATAGTTTGTATCCAATGTATGTAGTAGCACAAGATATCAGACAACGTACATTTCCTATCCAGAAACAACAGGTTAGTAATTTACCTGGTGGCGCTGTGTCGGTTCGTATGTGCGAGTGTGCAGAGCACGTGGTGGATGGGTAACGGAATGGTGTCATAATTGACAGCGTGCTGGCTGGGTTTCGTACCTTAATGGTTATTGTTTTGCCGACATCCCCCGATAAATCCCCTGTGATGAGGTTTCAAAATTTTGGAGCAATTTGTTGACAGGGGATGCTATGTTAGCTTCGGCCCCAGGGCAGAAGTTGTAGGCGTTCCCCACTGGGATCTCGGCGAAAGTGGGCAACACGGCTAAATATGTTACTTCCCGACGCCGCGTTGCTCCTGATACAATAGTTGACACATGGTACTATGTCGAGAAGAATCAAAGGGTAAACATCACGAAAAAAACTCCAGCCTCAACCGTACGTAACGCAGCAATATAGTCTTCGGCCCGGGTTGAATCTTATAGTTTCACAGCAGTAACGGAAAGTACAAATACTATACTTTCGAGCTGCAGATTTGTATTTTTTCCCCACTAACATAAAAAGATCGACTTGTAGCCCGAATTTGCAAAATCTGGCCGGATTTCATTGGATTTGAAGATCCGAGGGCCCAAGTCGTCAGATTTTGGCCCAAAATCCAACGACTTGGACATCAGGTTTCCAATTCGAAAGATCACATGGATTCGAAATTCAAGCTACTATCCTCGACAGGAAGCAGCACCAGATTGATCGATTAGTTAGACGGTGCCACCGCTGGGCAGCGACGTTGCGTCGCATCTGACGGGCAGTTGGAGGGTGGCGCGTCTCTTCGCAGCCAGACTAGTACAGTCGGCTGGCGCGGGCTCGGACCTAGACACAAAAAAGCGTGCTCGACGTACTCGTAGACTCCAGGAGCAGCACTCGGTCACATTGTGAAATATTGGTACAAGAGACCACGACAGGGTGACTCTAGCGCACTCAGCACGTCTCTTTGCCGCCAGACCAGACCTAATCAGCGTGGGCTCGGACGCTCGAGTACTACGCGCAGTGCAACGCCTCAGCGCGCCCCTTAGCGACGCCAGACCGCAACAGCAGCTGGTGCCGGCGTTTTCTCGATTCTAAGCACATAATATATGTTTTTTCGCAGAGGAAGATGGTTTCGATTTGTCTATTACGGGGGTCCATCGTTAACGGGACCAAATTCTGTTAGTAAAAGTAGGTAAATATATAGGTTTTTATGTACACCATAGTTCCTATTAAATATGGACCCGCGTAATAGTATAGATCTGAAAATGTGATCGAGTCAAAATCAGAAGCTCAGAAATGAAATCGCATAGGAACCAACCGTAGAGAGTTCTCTGAATTTAGGCTTGCATCCCAACATATAGATACGTACCGGCCGGGTAAGACAGTAACGTTTCTAAAGTAGGTAATATAATATCTTGTCCGACTAGAGTAGCAGCCAGACTGGGGTCCGGACAACGTTATGCTTGTAGTGCTGGCCACTACGTTATTGTATGATTGTGGGTTATTTGTAGCATAATGTTCTAAATGTGGGTGCTGACCAACATGGAAGCGTTTTCTTACGGTGTTATGTGTAACCCTCTTGTTAGAGGTAACGCGGTGTCAGTGTTTTATGCCTAACGCTGCGTAGACAGTAACATTATCTCATCATGTTAGAAAAATTTGCGTATATCAATCTGGGCATGTTGAAGCGACATTGTACGTGTTTGGTCAAATCTTAATATTGTGTTATTATGCTTTTAAAAGCACCGTTCACGGCCTAAGATGGTCTTGCTGTAGCAGAGCTGAGCAAGATGGGGAAAAAAACAACAAACATTCAGGCGTGTGCACGTTCGTGGGTTTCCAGTTAACACTGTGTTGCGACATTAGCGCAACTGCTCCTGCAGTGCAGGCACTTTGTCATCACGTGGCCACGTCCCTGCCTTAGGCCCCACAACGCAGATAAGAGTTACCCGAGTGTTACATTATACGAGATGTTTAATGTTCTAAAAGTATCTAAACGGATGCACTTAAACAAGGGCTGGAAGTTTAGACCACACTCAGGTACGCACGAAAATGTAGTTGTAGCAGGAGCGGCGTCAGAGGCACCTGTGGCAGGGTACATGTACAACACAACAACAGAGACCCCCCAGCCCTGCAGGTCGCAGCATCTGCAAAAAAATGAAGTGTTCATAAGGAGCCACAGCAATACAGCGCGGACGACCTATCATGCACGCGTGGTATTGCGTTCGGCCCTCCTGTCGGGCGGCAGGCGTGTGTAGCGTCATAGCCTGCTCGCTGCAGCACGCGGTCTTCACTGCTCATGTGCTGTGTGTTGTATGTGGCGTCTGAGTCACGTACATGACACAAACAAGTTGAAAAAACGTAACATATACGAACTAAACAGACGTGTCTTTGCGAGGATCGAACTCGCGCCGAGTTGAACAAAAACAAAATTAGAAAAAAAACGTGACCTCTCCGAGGATCGAACGCACGCCTTCACGCCCAAATCGGGCATCGAAACCATCTTAACGTATCAACACAGATCCAGATTTGGTTATATTATTCTTAGAGGTGCGCACGACTCACAACGCACCAGTGTACAGCACCACGACAGGAATGAGAGGTGGTGGTGACAGATGACGGACTGCAGCCGTTAATGAAGCAACTCCTCAGATCGGTACTCCACAGATCTGAGACGCGCGGGTGGTGTGACCCACTTCTGCTCGTTGTGGTGATAGCCGGGGTTGGACGTTGTTCGTGTCATTCGCAAGTTGTTTGATGTCTGGACTTCCTGGAGGTGCCTCCGGTAAGAAACACACAAACGTCGGAAACGTTGAGGTATTCATCCTTGATCCAAAAGGTCCTTAAATTTCCGTCCGAAGTGTGCATGGATCTGTCACACATAGAGCAGTAGCAGAGAGAGATAGATGGTGGATTCCCGACCGCAGCCACCGGCAAACACAACCAGTCAGCGCGTATGGGTGTATTGTATGCGTACGGAGTATGGGCGGTAGCGTCGTACCGTTGTGCAATGTTGTGTTTTGTCTGTTGCCTACCTGATATACGTTTGCGCTGTGTCCTCATGAGAGCCAAATATAAAAATCAGCCAGCATTTCATCGGGATGTACGTACAAAAAAAGGGGTCTCATATTTAAACCAGGAAAATCGTCTTATTCACTCTTGCCCAAAACAATTTATCGAGGACTCGCCGCGCGCTTCAGAGTGCACGCATCTCGCCCGGACTTTGTCCAGCACTGTGTCCGGCCGGGCTTCCCGTGTTGATTACTCAGCGGTTCGCCAAAATGTTCTATTAATAGTCGGAAGATAAATGTTCGAAAATGTACGAAAAATTCACAGACATAGCTCCCACTACATGGAAAAGATATCATCTTCTAAAATATGGCCAGAAGTTGTGTTTCTCGTTGATGAACAAAAAATCGAGGAATTTTGCAAGACGGTAAGAGAAACTTGGTTGAAGAATGACACGTCTGACCCATCGACGGGGCTCTCTTCGCATTAGCATCAGGAACACATAAATATTTCTTGGTGGTCGAAACGTGCTACCACGTATAATTTGACGGAGTAGTGACGTTATGATTATGCGGCACAGATTCGGTCCATCACTACCTGGTACCTGGTAGGTATTCGTATAGACTGTCCAAACATTTCAAAACCAAACTACTCTTTCAATCTGGGGCCTCTCGGGAATATATATATATATATATAGTCGTGCTTCTCTTTTGTTATAATGCCAAGAGCGCCCCGTCGACGGAGAAGGCGTGCCATGCTTCAATTCGAACTTGACCACTTTTCCAACGAAATATTTGCCATCTTAAATTCCTGGCCATGGATCTGCAGATATTCATTTTTTCTTATCACTAGCTCACAAACAGTGCCCCAGGCGGACGAAGAGCTGCTAAAAACACCACGAGTCAATTCGAGTTATTGTCATCGAGATCCTGAAGACCGGGAGGTTGAAGTGGGAGGACAGAGCGAAACTCTACGTCGGATCGACCACATGCACCCAGGTCTAACCGTCGAAGAGGAAACGGGACCACCGCTGCCTCAGCACTAGCGAGCTGCTACTATCACCATCTTTTGAGCCAGTTTTCTCCACGTGCGCGCTCTCACAGGACTAAAATATACCAGAACGAAGCTAGTTTGGGTAAGACAACGCGACCCGCGGCAGGTGGCTAGTCGTGAACAAAGAAGCACAAGGAAGTTTGGGTAGGACCATCGCCCCGGGACGGAGACCTTATCAACTCTAACACTCGCATTGAATGGTCGTTGGCAGGGAGAGTATATATTCTGTTGAAATCGTGACCCAAACCATCCATGGAACCAACCTTTGGTACATCGATATGAATGCAGGAACTGCTTGATTTACTCAGAGGTAGAATGCACAAAGCGATCAGTCTGTCAAAGCTTGGCCTCCCCTGCGAGGACATGGTAATAGACAGAGGGGAAAATAAGATCTTCCCAAACATTTTACAGGCTTGGTAATATTAGTTTTCTGCACGGTCATTTCAACACCAGGGATGAGCGCCTCGCTGATGGCGCTTTCACCGCAGGGTTTGTCCCGGGCGCGTCCCTCCTTCTCCGCAGCGCGAGCCTTAATATAATGGAATATTTCCATTTAATGATTGTTGGCAGCGTGTCATAATACCGTAGAAAAAATTATTGTCCCCCAACAAAAACAAATCATCGGGTTCGCTGGCATAGACTGTAGTTTATTTTGCCTTACATTACCCGACTCACACAAAAGGTGAACGCTTTTTTTTTTGAAGTTTGCATGGAGCATACAACCCTCGGCCGTTCCGAGGCCGCTTACATGACATGATTTGGCGTAATTTGTTTTTCTAAATGAGTGTACGGCAGAGCAACGGTGATTCGGAGATTCCATTGAATTTACCATAAAATCGGATTTTATTAATATCGTGATATCAAACAAGCAATTGATGCCGATGTCCGGTACTTCGTACGTTGTCGCTATTCATCTGCACGTTCGTCACGACATCGGTGGAGGAGTTGACTAGCCACCCGACTTTGTGGCGACGTTCCGCGAACATACGTCAGGCTTACGAAAGGCCATCACAGCACCCGAGATTAACGGGACATTCGTCGACTAACTGTTGTCATGTCATATATATCGTGCGTTTGCGTGCTTGGCATTATATATCTATATATCCAACATGTCAGCCAACATGCATTTTCGATCTAGTGAGTGAGGGTTTCTGTTGCACGCATGCTGCAGGACCCTCGACACATCTCGTGCGGGCTGGTAGCGGTACGGTTTGAAATAATGTATACTTACGCAGTTCCAGCACAACAGTCACCACGACCTCACTATACCTTTCATGAACCAGATAATACATGCCAGGCGTACCTTTGTAAATTTTACATGCTGATCTTCATCATTTTTTTCATGTCTATGTACCACTACTTAACCGTCCACCCGGCGTGTTGCTCGAACAGTCCACGAACAAGACCATGTGTGGATCTCTGCAGGAAACATTTCTCCTCGGATGCGTCGCCACCTTTCTGACCCAATTTACCTCTGGGCGTGCGGCGAGAAAGCGGACGACGAGGACGACGACCTCAAGTTATCCGATAGGCTCATCGGTTGGATCATACTCTTTGTGAGTGAGCAAAAGGTGACGGGTGTCAGCATTAGGTCAGCCTAGGTTGATAACTTATCCATGGCGAAAACAAACGATGTTCAAAACAGCAGTTGGATGCTGTAATGTCCCTTAACAAGTGTGTCGCAGCAAATTTGTTGTTTTCGTCTGTTTCCTGTGCAGCCCTTCTGGGGCGTGTGATGTTCTTGGGTGGGTGTGGCCGAGAAACGAACGTCGCAGATATTGGGCATGCTTTTAAAGCAGGTTATATCATTGATGCAGATCAAGGTGTGAGTAACGCCTTTCCAGGATCAAACCACACTGGGGCCGGACAAGGTGTGGTTTGCCTATCAACTTCACCAATGGATTCCCTATTCGGCTACATATTATATATTTGACAACGTATATGTGATAATATCGCCCAACCGATTAATTCTTTTCTAATAATAAGTTCTGAGTGTTCTCGCATATTACTACTCTCAGCGCCGAGATGTAGGCTGTCTCTATCCGAGTGCAAGAGGCCGTCAGATTTGGTGATTGATGTCTGCACTAGTTTCCCTGATGTAATTTTCCAGCAACGGGATGTTCAGTTCAATATGCCTGCTCCGGGTTCGCTGCACCTCATCGTTTGTCAGAGTCCCCAAGGAGGGCGTTCGCTCGTAACCTAAAAGTGATTTTAACAAAAAATGAACGCAAAATTGAACGAACGATATCATAGAGTAGGTACTTTAAGA
Source organism: Macrocystis pyrifera (assembly GCA_031763025.1). Lineage (NCBI taxonomy): Eukaryota > Phaeophyceae > Laminariales > Laminariaceae > Macrocystis > Macrocystis pyrifera. The sequence continues at coordinate 13,113,397 of JASSKH010000008.1, forward strand.
CACAGTAGTCTAGTACTATCCGTGTTCCAAACAGTTACGGTTAGTTTCTTTGTCAAGAGGCCCCGTCGGTCAGCAAATGATTTGCCTAAACGTGTTACCCCCTTCATAGCCCGCGTTCAACGCGTATGTCTCCACGTTAACGCCGAGGCGTCAATGAAAAACGTTGCCATTTTAAACCCTTTTCCGTGTCGGTAGGTTGAACCTGTATCTAACCAGATGCGAGCTCACCGCCGAACTTGTCCTGCGTTCAGATGCAAGGGTTTGCTTATACCATGCTCATCGAGCTTGCTGGAACTGCGTCGGACGAGGACACCGGCAGCTCTGCTGACCACAGTAGGGAATCCGGCTATCTTTTGCCAACGGTGACCGGGGCCATGTACCTGTTGGTGGCTTCTACGACTCACGACTTGTGCGCTGGCTTCTCGCTGCTGGTGGATGGGTCATGTCCTGGTCATCGCGCGTTCGGCGTTGGCCTTCTCATCGTCCATGGAGTTATGGTGGTCGCAGCCATGACGGTGCTTGTGTCAACCTCGGACGACAGTGCCTCGGTCGTGCTTAATGCAGTGACCGTTCTCTTCATCGCAGATCTGGCAAGTAACGGAGGACCGCAGATACATATGCAGTTCTACCTTTCATCGTAATTTATCACACGAATACGCGTTTTGACGTGAACACATATCGCATTAGAAAGAAATATGGACGTCGTCCCGAATCTTCTTCAGTCCTTTTGTACGAGTTTCATGATACCGCCAAGAGAATATGCTTTCTCTAGACGCTGTGCGTATGAAGGTCGGAACCACAGGGTTGATATTTTCCGTCAAAGAGCGAAAAGGTTGAACGGTGTTCCACCGAGCCCCGATATTTATTTGTTCGATCGTTGAATGTATGTATTCAGTGTTTTGAATAACGTCGTACGTACCTCGTTTTTAGCGTTTGAAATTGAAGCTGTGCGTCTCGCCGCTGCGTCGACACATTCAAACGATCAAATGCACCTAGCATACCCGTGTTGAAATCTCTGTGATCACGAGATATTGGGAATTGGCATATAAAATCGACTGTAGCCGATCTACACGCCGTTCAAGAGCTTATATCAACAATCATGGTCAACCTGTGTGATCGTCACCTGCACGCCTGCCAACGGTAGGAGCCATCCCACAGTAAGGGTGCTCCCGACGTTCCTGAGCCCCTCACATTAGGAACTCAATATCTCACCCGATACAATACTTGGAAGAAATTCGTTAGGGCCATCCGACCGGCACTTGTATGCGCTAGTCCTAAAACGAATATGCGAGTAAATCGTTCATCCTAACTAGTAGTTCCTCACTTAAGGAACTCAATTGGTCAGAAACCTTTCGCCCAAAAAGTGCAACCCCTACCGTGGGGTGACAGGACGTAGTTAAAAGTATGGGTATCTCTTGCTCTGGGAGCGGTCATCGTTGAACTAGTTCAATGGTGACAAAAAACTGACACGGATGTCAAACGTTGATCAGCGACCTGCCTGCAACATAAATACATTCATTGCTCTATCTCTACATGTGAGCGAGATAGCCTGTTAAAACATTTCACAGTGTCCATTGAACTTGATCTTGATTGAATTGCAGTAGGAGTGCGTGCGTTTGGCATTTCCCAGGAATTGTATGTGCGCCAAGGTATAGTTGAAATGTGTTTTCTACATTCATCTGAACATTAAACCGTCTACCCTTCCCCACGTAATCCGTCGTTCAATATCCAGGATGAAAAGGCGCTAAAAATATTTTTGGCAGTTCCTCAAAAATGGCGTATGTTTTGGGCGGTACAGTCGATCTCGGTCAGCTTTGCTCTGGCGTTGATCGCGATCTTGTACGTCGGAGGTGCATCACCATTTCTAAAGAAAAGCAATGACGTCGTCGAAACATTCCCCACGTGGTTTGTTTGGGGAATCAACCCAGCAGCCGTTACGCTGTCCTCTGTTCTATTGAGCTCAAGTCTGGGCGCTGCTTGCGATGCATTTAGTGAAGCAATAGAAGACGTACCAAAACCAACTGTGGGCTTGCTATTTACTAGTCTTTCGAAGGGTTTGAGAGCCTCCATAAAGACAGCAAAAGAACGCGTCAGACGTGAACCGTGTTTCTTTCTGAGCTTTGCCTTGTGGGCGGCTCACGGGATCTCTAGCGTGTTTTATTTCAGCGACGAACATGGGTTTCCTGCTGCTTTGACGTTTTCCGCTGATGGCGCTGGAGACAATGAGTATAGTCTAGTCATTACTGACAACAAACTGGCCTTGGCTTACGTAAACGTAGTGCTTGTTGCTGGGCTTGTTATGAAGGTGGTCTGTTGTGTTCTTCCAGCACGTGGTTGCGTTACGGGCATTCCGCAACCAACATTATCGTCGGTAGAAAAAGGATGGAGTAGAGATGTTTGGGGGAGTTTCAAAGATTCTCGGGTGCCTTCTCTGCTCATCGGGTGGGGAATTGGGTACTGGCTAACGTCCGCACTTTACGTGCTTGGCTGTTCTTGGCCTGGAGGTGGGTGGGACAACGCCCCTACGCTTTTAACAATAGTTGGATACATAGTCTCCCCGTCGTTCTGGCTTGCTTGCGTGTTCATGCTGGCTGACCCTAAGCTCCTGGGCACGAGATTTGAAGAGTTTTTGAAGCCTGCATCCGACATGTTGAGAGATAGGCGAAGGGTCGAATTCTGGACCATGGCGACAGTCCTTTGTAATATCTTGACCTTCTGGATAGGGTTCTGTACTTCATTTGGATGGATCCTCAACTACTACTGGTTGTAGCTCCAGCACATCTGGGTACAAGCAAGAACTTGAAGCACGAGAATTGGGCAAAGTATGCTGGGCAACCAGCCCATTAATGAGTGAACACGGATATTTTGGGCAGTTCGAAATAGGCAGATCGGCTAACTAAGCGAATCGCTTGAAACTTGTGTTTCACATCAGTTCGAGGCCGCCACAGGATAGGAGGTATCCATGTTGTGTGGATGCCGTTTAGACGTTGATTTGTCGTAGACCAGCTTGTACCCCAAATCTTCAAATTTTGTCGGGCAGCAGAGATATACTCGAAAAGCTGTATCACGCGGAAGGTAGTGTTCTCTTATTGTGAATAGCGTGTGTTGTGATGTGTTGGCGTGTAAAACGACGCGTTCTGCGATAGAGTTGGTGCATTTCGTCTAAACAATCTCATGAATGACGGGGTTCACGAACTCAAAATCATCGGAATGTCATTCGTGTTTCGAAAAATGACGTTTGCGTATAATTGGTCTATGGGAGTAGTCATGGGGATGAAATTTTATTTTTTGCTGGGGTCAGCTTTCGGGTGAGGTATGGAGGCCCCTACATGAGGAGTCTCCGAAATATAATTGTGATCCTCAGTCACCGAACGCCTCAAACGTATCTTGCAACGTCCGATTGTGTCACCAATATATATATACCATGTGATATACCAGATAACACAGTTGACAACCAAAATCTAGTTTCAATGCTTGCAGCCGTTGAAACAAACATGAGCGCCATAGAATCGATGACACATTGACTGGGAGCTGCAAAGGCAAGCGCTAACCGGAAACAACAACAACAAACATTAAGTTCGTGTACATGAGCGGGTAGATTAAATAGGTCAACGTCGAGTCCGCAGTACCAGCTCCTGAAATTTAGACGTCAACTCCTTTACAACCTAACGTTACATTCCAACTAAACACATATGCGTTGAATAATTTCCCCGTTAAACCACGATGTTGTTGTTCTCGAGCATAGGCTCGACATTTTGGTTGTTGCCCTACATCGGACTTACTCGGTTATTTTGTAACATTCGTACGAAGCGCAAACATGAACCGGAACCAACCTGACATGGGTTGGTCGCTTGTATTTGGTACATGTTCGTTCTTCGAAGCGGGTCAGAGATACATCTTTAAATTAGTCACCCGACAATCTAAGTCATCGCGGCTGAGCACAGTATTTCCAGATGTCCACGGTTGGTTCAGCTACGTCTCGGGCTAGCAGAGTCGGAAACTAACAGCGTTTTACTGCCGAAACAGGCAAGGCGACGGAACACGCCCTCCTACATGGTTGACATGCAAGGGCAGGAAGTGATGCGGGACCACTGGGCAGGCTATGTATCGCTGTGTGTTCTACAATCAAGTTCCCGCAACGCGTTACTAAGCGCCATTGAAGCCGTGTGACGATCGGAAATATAAATGAATCACCAACCCCCTCCCACACGTGTGTTGGTAGCACACACATGGCCATTATTCCGTTCGCATTCCATGACGTGAGATGGTCGAGGCAGCCTGTGCTGTTGAGGCTTTTATCGCACGTAAAACGCAGGCAGGCTTTACGTTTCTTCAATAAAAAATTACGAGATATTCACAGAAATTCGCGAGCATCTGCATGATGCAGGATGCATGCTCAGCAAGGATAAAGAGGCATACTGTGAAGTTTACATGGAGAGACAAGTAACATAAAAAAACAACCAACAACCAACACCGAACCAAACAGAAAGCAAAACAGACCACAAAAAACAGCTCGATGCAGCAGCCAATCCGCGTTCCGGTGCCTAGTACGACGTATCGTATATGCCTCCTGTTCGACGTTCTACACATGAAAATCACAGACGAGGCATCAACTAAGAAACAAAGCACATGAAAGCGAAGATGATATTTTCGGAATAAATGGGAATTCAGAAGCCGATAAATTGAAATTCGGGCTAACCGCCAATTTCGTCGAAGCACAAGTCCAGGTATCGCCCTGTGAACGAGAGTAGGGCGTCCCGTTTGTCCAAAGCACACTGCTTATCGAACGCAGTTTCTACGCAGCACACGAGTTCATCCGTGCTGCAAGTAGTGATATTAAAACATTCTGTCGAATGGACCCTATCCATTTTTCAAGAATGTTGACAATCGAGGGGTGGCACGAACGCTTAATGTGGAACAGACTAACACAATCTTTTGAGTTGGGTTTATAATCTTCAAACTACTGTCCTCCTGCAGCAAGTGACTGCAGTCTTGAATGAGAGTTCTACAAAATGAGAGAATTCTGCCAATAAGGTTGCGATTACCGCGAAAACTATAAATTCGCCAGCCACTGAACTGAAATGAACTTAAGACGATGACCGCGTCCTGCACCAAGTCTCATGCTTTCCCATTTTTACCCACATTCGGAAGTTGCCGTTGTCAGCAACAAACGCGGTAACACCGGAAATAGTAAGCAGTCGAAGGGACCATCTGTCCTGGATCGGTTCGTATGTCAGCACTCTACAAAGTTGTTTGAACCGTTTTTCTAGAAGGTTGAAGGTCGACGGCCGGATCTTTACTTCTCAAGTGGAGAACAAACACACGCAGATATCACACCAGGTACGCACGAAAGGGAACGACAATATACTGCGGTCACGTTGTTTGATAAACATACCACTGTTTGCGATCACCTATATGGGATCTTCCTATAGCTAGGTCATTTTTAGTACGTGTACTGACTGTAGTGGTGCACACACACTCAGATGGTACATGACCGTAGTAATCTGTTTTCCAGTGTTCCTTGTACTCACACGGGGGGCAGTACGGGCGAAATTTTGATCAACGCAACAATGAGAAGGCCAGGTTAGAATGTAGAGATTCTGCAGCAGTTGTACTGTAGTTTGAGTAGAACGCAACCGCCGGCAGACCGAAGTAGCCAGCTTGGGTTAAGATTTCTGTTTATACATGTTTTGTCATCAATAATGCTTTAGTTGGCGTCTTATCGAAGGCTTTCAACTCAACGATACCGAGGCAACATCGAGGATAGGAATGGAGCGTAGAGGGAGGGGACGCAGGGACAAAGGGGGCGGTCGAAAATTTCGAAAATCTCCGACGTGGATAGGGTAAAGCAGAACCTCAAGTAGCTTGCAGTTCACCGTAGACTTGAAACATGAATCTGTTATCACAGAGGTCTCGTCGGTTGACCGGGGAGCTGCTGTGCATAAGGGTGCATACATTACAAAATATAGAGGAAAGTCCGTAAGGATGTCTCCAACGAGGAACTACAGCAGTGAGACAGGTCATCCTTCGCACAGGCTGTACTAAACAAGCTCATACTTGGTAGATATGGTCCGCTATTGTGTTGTAGGCTCCGACGACACCTTCCCTGTCCTACGTCTACGTCCCTGATCTAGGAACAACACAAAGCACACGAATAATGGCTCGCATGCAAAATCAAGTCCGACCCTGTTGGAGTTTGGGGTCTTTCAAAGTTATCAGTAGTGGAAGCTGGTACACATGTAGACAGATGTTGACCCAAATGTCGAGGAAATAGTGGCGACCAAACAGAAACGTAACAACCTAGCTGCTCCGGTAAAACCGTCACGAGGTTGTGCATGGGGCAATCAAAATGAGCGCAACCTCAACATGTCGATGATCCAAGGAATCATTACGCAAAGCCTCATGAGGAAGGCGAAGAAGGAGGGAACATTGGTATAGTGGGGTCGACCGGAACCGAGGTTCAGTAAGTGTGAAAAAGGAAGGAAATGGATGATCATCGGAGAGGTATGTTCGTTGTACTCGCGACAGCACTCGAGAAACTATATACTAGGTACCACAGACGTTTGCAGTGATGACGGCACACGTCAGCACTTGGTACAGCAAGACTAGTCGTATCGTTCAGCGTGGTGAACAAAACGCTACCACGAAAGGATGAGGGAAACATTCGATGCATGAATATATTGCCACACTACTACAGCCCTGGTGCGTCAAGGCAAGACCCTACTTCGTTTCGAAGGCAAGTTGCAGAAACGCATGGACCCGTTATAACGTGTTTCAATTATTTCATCTTCAAAGTTAATATCAACTTGTCGCAAGCATCGCCCCTGTGGAAACTACCCCATCGTATAGAGTTTGCGTGATATCTATTCAATTATTTCCGCGGACCAGTGTATATGAATTGCGACTCTGTATACTGTGTATGTTGATAACGTCGAACTTGTTCCCATCGTCGTGCCAACGTATCGAATCTCAATCAGGCTGCGTGCAATCGTGGGCCAATAACATCCACACAATCTAGGCTACTGCCCAAGCAATGCATTCCTCTCTCTCGAACGTGGGTCGCCCAGAGCACTAGGGGACGTCAAGTGTCACTAACATGGAAATGAGAAAGCTATCATTTGCCAACACCTCGAAGAGCTGCTACCAGGTAACATGCTAAACGTGTCCAGTTATGGCTGGCGATGAGAACGTTATTCCTTCTAGCACCACACCTATTTACGCCCCATACGCACGGGTCCAGATACCCGTACTAATAATCGACAACGCAATATCTGCCACCAACATCCGCAAATACATTGCAGGATTGGACGTGTAAATATCATGTCCTGCAACATCGATGGTCCCAACAACCGACGCCTGCCTCTTTCACTTCTCATCACATACTGAGTTTCTGATTTCGCAGCACGCCCCACTCTTCAGGCGAGATGGAAATTAGTGCCGGAACACTTATACCCGTGGTTGTCTCGCTTTGAGTTTGAGTTCTGGCCGAAGATTGCTGAGATTATCTTATCAAATCGAGAGGGCTTCTGATATTTTCAGAGTTGTCCGAACCAGTAACCCCTTTTTAAAATGCTGCTAACGCTAATAATTTCGATGTTTTTTCGCAAGCTGAGGAAAGCATTGTGAGTTTTGGTAAGATCCCCCAAATCTCTGAGGTTGCTTGAAAAGACTTACAGAAAGCTCAAGGTGCCCTGACGACGTTGATGTGTGCAACGCCGTTACGCAGGTTAATGAAGGTGGTTTCACCTGTAAACACACCTAACTTCGTCATGAGTGTGACGATGAGAGTCGAGTCAATTGGTTCAGTCCGATTATATCTGCTAAATATGCGTCCAACTGTCAACGATGTTAGAACTGGCAAGGCCTTCAGGGAAGGCGGGCGTGTGTGTCTCCCAACATTTTTAATCTAACCTTTGCTTTCATACTCGCCCGCTTTAGTAGTGTGTCGGAAGCAATGATCATATTACATTGGAACTACAGTATATCAAGGATTTTCTTGTACCTCGCTGTATGTTGTCAATCAACGGGCGTCCTGGTTTGGCTCAGGTGTCATGAACTCCGTCCCGCAAAGCGATTTTTCCCAACTAATGCGTGATACACTACACAGTCAGCGCCCGCGATTGGACGCCGCGGGATATGTTGACTATGTCAATTTTCGACTGAGCATTATCTTATGTATCAAGAAACTATCGACGATTGGATACCACAACGAAATCCGCAAACACGACTTTTCACGCGTCAGACTAATCGACAAAACTACAAATATCTTGTTTTTCAGAGATATCGTACTGAGTGCGTAGTTCGACCCATTAAATTTCGCTGGATTCAAACCGTTACCCTCCATACTTACCGTTCATACCCAATAAGTCGGCCTCCTGTAAAACACGTCGTACGGTAGAAGTCAGGGGTTTTAGCTAGCACGAGTGCAACGGTGATTCCTACCTCAACAAATCAGCGATGAATAGAACAGCTACGGCGTCTGTAACGGCGGCGGCATCGTCGTCGTCTGATGAAGAGAGGACCTCAACGGCGGCATCGAGCATGAACGCAAATAGGGCTAGCTATCGGTGCGCAAAACAACAGGCGATTATTCCGCATCCCGTCGAGCAAGAAGTAGCAGCCAGTGTAGTGATCAGCGACAGTGTAGACGGCGACCAGATACGGCTCTTGTGGTTGATGTCCTTGAATAGCCTGAGTCATGAATTTTGCGACAATGCCCATCCTTTTCGGTCTCTATCGAGCCATCGACTCGAACAGCGAGCGTTCTGTAGGGCAAGTCACTGCAGCTGAACGTGAGCGGGGTACGGGCGTACGACGTGTTAGTTGCACGTTTGGCAACCGTATGCACGTATTCGAAACGTTAACCTCGTGAGCCTATGTATACAACGAGGTCCTTGATTGGACAATAGCGAATCGCGTGAAAACGGAACCATCTATCATATACAATTGAGAAAATCAGGCTCTGAAAAACCTGTTCAAAGTTATGTTGAGTTGACAATGATAGTTAATAGGGTCTGTCGACGATCCCACCGCAACCGCATACCCGTGTGGGAGCTGTCGGGGCTATACGACCGTGCCAAATCTGGACCCATGTACATGCGCTCGAACGCTCGGCAAACACTCCAAACGATCTAACTAGACGTTTGGTGGGTTAAGCTGATTACTCTAGTATTTTTGTGCACGAAAACTTACCAAGTTCCAGATAGCTGAAAATACTGCTTGGTGTGCTCGGCTTGCGCAACCAGGCGACGCCAATAGGTATCCGAATGCATACTTGTTGGACCAAATTCCGGTCTAAATTATTTTTTGGGTAAACTGACTTTGACTTCGAACATGACGATAACATATTATCGCCTCAGATGAATACCAGGATGTCAACATCGTGTTTTGCCCGTGCAACATAAAAACGCTGACTCATCCCTTTTCTAGAGAACATTAAACTGCATTGTGTGTCAGCAAACGTTTAGATCTGCGTCAAAATTCAAGTCAGGCTTACCCTGTCGATCGTTTATCGTACAATTAAAGTAGGACCTTCTTGGCCAACGGATATCCGTTTGACGCAACTCATCAAGGGAGACACTGCCTCCAGTAGTCAGTATAGCTATCGCTAAACGTAGCATAAATCGGTTTTAAACGAAGCAATGGGATTCGTCATCGGGAACGACTTCAACATGTTTTCGAAAGCAAGTTGCAGCCAAGTCTACAAGCTGTTCAAGTAAGGTTTGTCCGTTGTAAGATGTTCTATGATAATACAATGCGCGCCTTAAGGCTGATGTAAGCGCTTCATTAACAAACGTCATGCCTCATCCAAAAACGTCTCACACACCAAGAGTGTACGAGAAGCATGATTCAGTACAGCAATCACGCGTTTAGCCTACACTCCTTATCACCTATGATACCGTCGCATGTTATTCTTCTGCAAGAGGTTGCCCTTGATGTTGACAAAAAAATATATATATCATATCCAAACTGCATTGAGATTCAACTGTTTGAGAGTTCTAAAACCCAAGTTTCCCCTTAGAAACTTAACCGAGATATAACCAAATTGGTTCGGCTGCGCCACCGTAGAAGCTACACTGTTTGTCCGTATCCAATATACTTGTCTAGGCCCAAACTGTCGAGTTCGCCAATACGGCTTGATTATATTTTTTATTCACATTCACGAAACCGTTCGCCAGACGCCTAGACCATGGGATGGAGTACCGGACTTTGCCTGCAGCATTTTCTTGAACCTGGTTGATGAGCAAAGTAGAATAAAGATGTTTACAAGTGATGAGACATTGATTCGTCAATGCTATCTATAACGTAGCAAGGTGGTCAAAGTCCGTACGGGGTAGCCACACAACTCACGAACATAATATTCCATCAACGAGTAGGTCGTACAGCTCAACGTCGGCGTCCTCATCGTTCCTCTCTTCGTTTCACGACCAGACGTGGATAGAGACGGATAGATAACGTTTCATCCAGTCAGGATTATCCCCTCGGATGGTCACGCGTAGCACTTCAACTACGTCAAGCACACATACAGACCGGTGTACGCCAGGGGGGGGGGTGGCTTTAAGCTGATTGTCCCCGTCGACACTTGGGCATGCTGGACTCATGACACGGAAGGACTTCTTTTTACAAAAATATGGCTGTCCTGGGCCCCCTTTCCTATTTCTTATGAGGTGCATTTTACGTGTGTACGAACGAAGTTTGACAATGACAAACGCGAGTGATGTCATCGCATGCATGTGTAGGATAATACCCGGTTCCTGTAAAAAGTCAGTGTTCAAATATTTTGCCAGCATCGTAGCTGGATGCAACAGTAGGACCGTGTTTTACGCTATGATTCTATTGGCGTCTTACCCCGTAGCCCCGGTAACAAATGATGAAGAGTCGTGTATACTGGCAGGTTGTTGTGGGGATTAGCTTTAGCGACACAGCAGTTTACGGGCGTCTTCGATTGGTGAGAGCGACGTGAAGGTTGTGGTGGCTCGTTATGATGAAATCCAGCGTATCAAAGTCTCGTCAGTTGGTAAGAGCGAAGGAACAGTGATTGGGTGGCTCGTTTCAGAATAAAACACCTTTACCGGGATCACGTGTTGGTGTGTCCGAAGTCGCAAGGTTCTGACGGTTGGTTTGGCAAAAATAACGTTTGCGAGAGTCGTGTGTGGTCAAGTGTACTCGTGTAGCCCTTATTGAAATATTCATTTACCGGTCCGGTTTAACACTGAAAGAGAAAACAGACATGTTTTTACTGGTTCTGTCCAGCGTGGCCTATGCCCACGAGACACTTAACAACTGACACGTTATAATATCCTGCGCATGTTGAGTGCCCATCAATGATCTCGTCATGGCCCAAGTACGTGATTGTTGGCAGAAGATGCCGGTAGACTGATTGCCGTGCCTGAGGGCTTGTTTGGTTCGAGGCGTCACACCATGGAGGCACGTGCAAGCGAGGTGCAAGAAAGGAGCACGGCAGCTGGCCTTGCGGGGGAGTTCACAAACCAGTATAGGTGGAAGGCCGACGCGGTCGAGGGAGCCAGTACCCAGGAGCACTGACCGAGTCTCCGCGTGAGAAGGTTGGGGGCAACCTCGCACAAGACGAGTTCTACGATAGAGGTATTACATTGCTGCTCAAATGGTTTTGAATGATGGGATTGCTTACCCCAAAGTCGTCGGAATGCGAATCTTGTTTCGAAAATGACTTTTGGTGCACAAGGGCCATGAGATTATTCAACGGGATGCAGTTTGATTATTGCTGAAAAACGTTTTCGGGTGAGGTATGGAGCTCCTTAGGTGAGGAGTCTCCGGAAGTGTAGGGTGAACCTCTGTCGTAGAACGCCTCGCACATGGAACCGACGCTTGCTGAGATATACGCAACGGCCCGATTACTGGCGGGTATCGCGCGTACGAAACAACGGGTCACACGGCCGAGAAGCAAGAAAGTCTGCTTTTACGGCCGAAAGGGCGACTCAATGGAAGTTTCACACGGCACGGACGAAAGGCAAGCCTCGGAGAAACAGGCCGACAAAGCCGGGATAAATCAATAAGCCCAACTGCAAACGTTGCAAGACAAAGTAAACGGCTGCATCGGACGGGAACAGCAGCTGCCCCGACTTCAAACGCGTTGGTTTATCGCGTCGGCAAACCCCAACCCCGCCGTCATGACAGAACAGATATATATTTTCTTTGGTCGAGGCCGGTCTCGTCTGAAGCCATGTCGTTCACACGAGACGAAGCGCTTATTGAGACCAATAGCCTCATCCCCACTCCTAAGAATGCAAATAGACGTAGTCGGGAAGAAGTAGACTATCACTATGCGGTAGCTAGGGAAGCGGTGGCCACTTAGGCCTTTGACCGTGTTGAATACGCTCTTACCGAAACATTCCTGTTCTAGTCTGGCAATGGCACCGATACGGAAACACGATGCTCTCAACGACGACATTGACCAGCAATCAGACAGTGAGGAATCGATAGGGCCCACAATGGCTGGTGGCGAAGAACCCCCACCCCGTTTGACAGGGCGAGCCTTATCGGGGACAACATGACCTGGGCAGGCATCCATCAGACAGATCGCGAGGCAAACTTGCACATTCTTTGACATCCATCGTCCGACTATGAGGTTGACAAGAATATGTAGCAATATCATGACAGCTTGACACTAGATCCAGCATCGGGTGAACGAAACGTACTGGAAGTCGATATGAATATAGGGCGACATGATAAACTGCTCGGCACATAATGGGGTTGCGGCCAGAGGTAGTGAATCTGGTGAGACGGGGGCATTCCCAACGCCTCGGTCCACGTCAAGACGGGAGCACGTGACAAAGTGAAGTAGGCCACTTAAGTACCACATATCACCAGCCCGGCCAAGCCTGGGCGGTCGGGCATCACTAACGACAGCGATAAAATGGATGCACAGCCAATGCTGGACCGCGGAGCAGCATAAGCACGCAGGGTGACAGCTACACGACCAAGACTCGGTGGACAAGCGGCAGCAGCAGCCACAACGACAAAAGCACGTTCAAGGCTAGGCGGCCGGGCGACAGCAGCAACGATACTAGCAGTGCGCTCAGGGACATGGGTGGGCCAAAGAACAGCATCAACTGGGTCGACGCCCTGAGTGTTGTCGCTTAAGGAATCACCAGGTTCGGGCAAAGAATTAAAATAGCTCCAAGCAAGTCGCATGCGTTGACGGGGGGGGGGGGGGGGGGGGGGCGTACTCGTTTGTTGTTTGCCTTTGTCTTGTGACCATTGACCACGCATCCCTTTCAAGACGGAGCGCCATTCCTACTCCTAATCGAGACACCTCTAACAATTGGGCGCTCATTACGTTGTTTCCATATATTACATAGAAACGTTTTGCTAATCTTATCTCCTTCTTGTTTGGCCTCCTGTGGCCACCATCTATCTCCTAGGATAGCGATTGTTTTCTCGCAGCTATTCATTGTATCAAACACCTACATGTCACATTCGTCTATTTTCCTCATCTTTTCTTCTAACACATCCCGTTCCTGCTTGAAAATTTCACATTCTCCTACTATGTGAGTTCTACTCTCAACTTCTTTGCCACACGGGCACATCTCTGCATCTACTTCCTCCTCCTCTCGACTACTGATGTACCTGTCTTCTTTCAGGCAGGTCCAGGTCCCCTACACGAAAGCGCAGTTTCAGCATTTTCGCGAAGTCCATTGGGCCAATCATAAACATTTCCATTCCTATTCCTTCCCTCAATCCCCCGTATATCTCTAAGTGTTTTTCAGATTCCACCTTGTTTTGTGCGCTAGCCTTTCCCTTCTTTCTATCCTTTTTTCTTCGTATGTCTTGTACCTCCCAAACGTCCCGGCGGATATCATATCTTCTTGGTTTCCCCCTATATCCTTCCATACTTCCTCAACTACGCCATCCCACCTTATTCCAGCTAAGGGCGGGGGTAGAGTGGTGCATGACAACCGCTTTGTGGACACTGCGATTCATCCCTCAATTAAACATACGTACTCTTCTCCTCACGCATAGAATGCTTGCCAGCCCCAGGGCAGCGCGCTGGCAATCCACTGTGACGGCCCAAGAGCGAAGTGCTGGGTATGTGACCAGATCGGCCGCTTCGCGATACTAGGCCCGTGACCCACCACTTTGAACCCCACACCGGTGCCTCAGTTGCGACGAGATCGGCCACATGAAAACCTGATTCCTTGCAATGGTAACGTTCCCTCGCGATCTTCACCCACCTCGCCGTTTGCTTTCCAACCAATGTCTCGCGACGACGGGTGTCGCATTACTTCAACCCGGCCAGACCCCTCTTAAGTAGAAACAGCCACCAACAGTAACATTCAAGTACGAGGAGCAACAGCTACAGCGGGAGTACCAGGACCATCAGCAACAGTACGAACGACTGACGCAACTCGCGCAGCAATTACATCAACTCGCGCTGTGGCAGCGACATAAATCTCCAGGAGTACTAGCAGCACCAATCTCAACAACAGCCGCAGATATTGCCATGAAATCACAACAGTATCCATCTTCTACCTCATGACGCTACTTTCTTCATCTTTCGGCCTGAGTAGGCTGGTCAATATATTGGGTGGGGTAAAAAAACGAACATGAATCGCGGACAACGTGGCTACCGCGAACGTGTATGGTTTATACAACCAACGTCCCCCGTTCCCCGATAACGCTAAGTTGTATCCTGGGGATGGAATTGGAGCTTGCATTCGAATATGACCCTTGATTAAATTTTCAACAGCAGGAAGGACTTTCCGATCCATGTAGAGAGTGTGGCCTACCTTCCCAGACTTAAAGCCAAGTTAGTGTTGTACCTCCACATCATCCAAATGAATGACGAAATCGTTCTGAATGCAACAGGCTTTGACGTTTTGGGCACTCGATTATTTTTTCCATTGGATAGAGATTATTCCAGCTGACAGCAACGATACGTTGGTCCCCCCCCCCTCCTCGCCCTGATTTGCCACTACCTACTCACCCGGTCAACTACGCCTCGATTTGCCCTTTAGTGACCGCCCCCACTACACAATCCGCCGGGTCTGATATCAAGCGGCCAGCATTGACGCCGACGCCACCGAGGGTGCCACTACGACCGTAGATAATGGGCGCAGAAAACAACCCCCTCGTCCGTTATTAAGCCTCCCCCCCCCCCCCCGGGGACCACCTCGGTAAAGTTGCAACTTCCCCCCACAGCTAGGTGTGTTATGGTGACCCTAGCGATGATGACGGCGCTAGATAGAGTGTCACTGCTACCGGGGGTGATGGTAGCAGATATCGACAACCCCTCTGCCACCTTTGCACCCTACACCCCGAAGTACCTCTTGGGGAAGTCCCTTCCCCGACATGCGCCAGTTGTTCTTTCACCCTCATCCTCACATGACTTTCTTCAGGCAATCTTACGCTGGTGAATAACAACGCCTCGGTCGTGTCCAGCTCGAGTAAACTGACATCATCGCTAACCGCAAAGTGGCGGGTATTTAGGTGCGCAAACAGCACGCGCTCGATGATGCTCGCATCTGACTCCACGATTGTGCGCAGTTCGAAATATTCAGGGCTTTTCGCGGGTCACGGGGTGTTCAAAATGTCACGGGTCGGGTCGGGTCGGGTCAGGAAGTGTTCGAAATCTCACGGGTCGGGTCGGGTCGGGTCGGGTCAAGAGGTTTGCAAATCTCACGGGTCGGGTCGGGTCGGGTCAAACGTTTTTCAAATCTCACGGGTCGGGTCGGGTCGGGTCGGGTTAAGAGGTGATGAAAAGCTCACGGGTCAGGTCAGGTCATGACCCGCGTGAAACGGGTCACTCGCGGGTCGGCCCAGCGTGACCCGCGAGTTCTTTTCTGCTGACCCGCGGGTCGGACCCGCGCATCCGGCCCGCGGATCCAACACTCAAAGCACTTCCTGCTTTCTTACCCAAAGGCTTTTCTCGTACAATTGCTCAATAGTACTCCTTTGGTATCTTATTCACACATTAAAACACTGCCAAATCCATATACGCATGCCCGCATCCCTTTATGCCCACTACAGCCAGGCCACATATCGCTTGTGGGCACAAAAATGAATAATAAATTGTATTTGAAGTGTCGACCCACGGGCCGGATCCACAGGTCGGACCTGCGGGTCAAGATAAATAGTATCACGGGTCAACGTGACCCGACCCGCATGAAACCCGTGTCTCACGGGTCAATCCGAAGTTGGCGGGTCGGGTCGGGTCGGGTCGGGAGGTTGTGAAATCTCGCGGGTCGGGTCGGGTCGGGTCAGGATATTTGCAAATCTCACGGGTCGGGTCGGGTCGGGTCAACAACTTTTTTAATCTCGCGGGTCGGGTCGGGTCGGGTCGGGTCAAGAGGCTTTCAAAATCTAGCTGGTCGGGTCGGGTCAGCTGACCCCACCCGACCCGACCCGACCCGTGAGATTTGACCTGACCCGCGAAAAGCCCTGGAAATATTCAACCACCACTATATCGTGGGAGCAGGAGATTTGTCTCCAGCACTTCGGATGGAATGTCCGCCGTTACTGAGCGGGGACACACTTGATGTTCAGCCGGTGAATAGTTTTTACTGTCACATGCGTGTAAGTGCCGCCAAGCGAGAAGTAGCACAAAATCAAGACGCTTGGTTGGTATCAAAGGCTACCGCTTCGTGACGCGCCGATAATGGACCAGTCGTTTTAGCGGGACGCGATCTTCGGGTGGCGCCCACCTATAGTACAAGGCCTTTCATTATCTGCGGGCTCGGCAAAATCTCAGTTAAACCCAGGACGACCACGAACTGTTGTACATCGTCCGCATTTTGGTCTATCGCGGACGGGTCAAGTTCATGATCTCCCCTTCTAGATCTACTGCACCTGTGGGAACGGAGCGCACCTCAATATCTTGACACATTCACGCACGTGGAAATGTCATGCATGGATTCTTACGAAACGAACAAGAATCCCCCCGTGGCCAACGTTCCACCCTTGCAACCGCAACAACATGGTTTAGCTGGTGTTAGTGTCCAGTGCGAATTAACATTGATATTTAGGTTCTCCGTTTTCCGAACCTAGTGGCTCACTCCCTCGTACACGTCTATTTATAGGGTGATGGCCTTTGTCTATATTTTTGAAATCTCCATCTATTTCGGCATTCCGCGTGAATACCAAGTCGGTCTCATTCTGTTTCTCTGTTTCGTAAGTATTTCCGATTGTCAGCCGTCTGTTTACAACGATGCCAAGACAACGAAGATCCGCTTTCTCACAGATATTTTTTTTTCGATCTTGAGCGTTTGAGGTAACTTTGAAGTTCGAAATCAGACAAGCATTGAACATATTGGTAGCTAATTTCAATTCATAAACTTTCGATGCACTCCGGATGCCACATGAGCCAGAAAAAGCGAAATAAACAAAATAAGCACCAGCGCCAACAACACTGGATATGTTTCAGCATAAAATTTGAATGACATCGCTACCGTCCCCAGGGAAAACATTGTCAAGATCGTGTCTGAGATATGGTTTTCTCAGTGTATGGAATCTAAACATCTTGGAAATGGCTATTTCGAACTTTGATCTTCATTTCGTTCCTAAGGTTACAACAGGTGCACCAGCAAAAAACGTCGGCAAGAAAGCTAATCTTCATTATTGCTCCGGGGATCGTCGGAAACGGACGGCTCGAAAAATGTTTTTTACCAACTTGTCAATCGGCAGTACCTACAAAAGCACTTGAAGTTGTTCAACAAGTAAATAATGCTGTCGCGTCTTCTCTCCCATGGCTACGCTGTCGACCTGCAGGTTGATACGGGATGAAATGTCCCACACATTACCCGCAGCTATACCGCGCTCGGGGTTCGGATTTTGTTCTATCGTTTTTGTATTTTGCTTTATGGTCATATTCCGCCTCTATAAAATATGTGTGTCATCTCGGACGTTTTGCACCTCAGGCCTGAATCGTTTCTTGAGTCCGGACAAATTCTACCATACATCGCTCGCCCCCGAATATGACTCGGGTGCCTTGTTCTCTTGTCAATGCCGTAATTTCGTGTGGCTCGTTTTTCTCTTTTCTTTTGCCTCTGCCGAGTAAGCCCAGAGGCCATATCGACATCGCTAAACGTTTCTCGTATGCCCTGCGCCCAGTGTTGACGGTATTGTTCAGGTCTCGGTGTATGTTTGATTCCTGCAGCGTAGCTGGTAAGGCATTCATCACGCCCCCCAACACTTGGTTCCATCCTCCCTACGGTTGCCGAGGTTTCTCTTTTGGACTATTGTTTTCGTCATCACCTTTTCTTGCGTGACACGTGCAACTACTGTGACAACCCTTGTATGGATAATACGTTTCGATCGGTTGGCTTCACGCTCAGCCCTCTGGCTTATGAGGAGTCGGATCGTGCACCTCATAACACATTTGCAGAGTGTCTACCCCCCTCCCTCCCCTCGCGTTTATGAGGGGGGGGAGCGACAGGGACAGCAATCTTTATTGTTGTAAGGCACGAATAGTCCACGCCACGACGTCGTTCGGCTCTAAGACAAATTCCGCGGTCGTGTGGCCCTTCTGCCATGTACCGTTTCACGTACCAGCCTTGATTGTTTATTTTCATTTCCACGTCCGGATCAAGTCGTGCAGTGTGTCGTGATTTTGCGCAGACCTGGGAGTCTTTCCTTAGGACTTCCTCCGTTGTAATTTTGTTTTTTTGTACCAGCGTATAGAATATGTACGTATTCGTACGCCTCCGGCTCTTTGCCGGGAGTAACCATTGAATCGTACAGGTGATTCCCACGTGCGTGTCGAGTGTGTTTTCTTTACATTGTTTCAAGCGAAAGCTTGAGGATAAGCCACCCAATTCGCCTAATCAGGCATGAGTTGTGAGTTCCTTCCCGCCACTCTTGTTTGAGTGTGCCGCAAGTCGTTCCTAACCCCTTTTAAGCTACCTTGACTCCCGGGCCCACGTCTACGTTTCTCACATGGGACATGCTTCTCGGACACGGTAACATGAACGCGGCACGTGTCCGTTGCTTCTGGACGAGTACATCCAGAGGGCGGGAAATTGTCAGGCGAGTCCCAATAATTGGAGGTTATGCGATCATCAGGAAAACCTCCCATTTACGAGATGTTCCACCAAAAAGAGTGCGAAACGCCAACGTTATCGAGCACAGAATCCAGCATTATTTTTTGTTTTCTGTAATTTCATGTCCCGTCTTTTAGGACCAACCTTAGCACCTACGGAATTGTCACACAGTCGACCAGTCTACTTGCCGCGAGAGGGGTTGCAGGTCTACGTTCCACAAAGAGACGAACAAGCAGCAGTACACATTGTATCATCTCTGGGTAGATGTTAACGACAAAGGACGTGCCATCTCCCTGGGACCACGAATCAGCACCAATACCGAGTGCGCTGACTCTTGACACAGACTACAGGCTTTCTACGCTAGAGGTTTCGCATTTGTGAAAAACTCTCTCTGAGCCACCACGCCGTCGCGACCGTTTGCCAGTTGAAAGGTGAGTTTATAACTTGTGGTTCATGTTGTGAATAATGCGGACCTATACGTACGCGATGGCGTGTAACATTAGCCGCATTCACATGCTTGTCCCCGTTAAATTCCGCGTTATACCCTGGGGAAACACACGAGCCACATAACAATGAGGTGAATCGATCGTAGAACGCCTCGGTACGACATTCCGGATAAAGTTTTTTTTATTGCTTGTAGCCATATTATGAGGTACAGCCCAGCCGGTAACCTACACCTGGTATACATGCGGATTTCGTGAGTCGTTATCCCGTACTTGTGTGAATCGAAATCGTTGTCAGATAAACACGTCAGTTTTGGTCAGTATTTTTGCTGATCTATTGGTGCCAACAATAGTCTGATTGACATGTGATTACGATAGTCCAGTGCTTTTGAGTTCAACTGGAAATATAGACAAAGGAAAATAAGGATGGAGCGAGAGAGCGAGGGAAGGATGCAAGGGGAGACGGAGGACCCACTATCTGAAAGACGCCAAGGGAGACAGGGTGCTTAGCGAGAAGGCCCGGGCCGGCAGGTCTTCGTCGTGGGGTTGGAACGTGTGTCATGATCACAGTCGGTATTTTGCCCTGACACCCGAGTTCTGCCGTTTATCTTCCGTACATCAACAAAATCATTTAAAATTGCGTCCAAAGGTGTGTCTATCCAGAAGGAGCAGCGAAGCATAACCCATTCACGCAGACAGCGCTAACCAGCCTAATATTGGCGGGGAGGAATACCATTGTGTCTCGCAAGAAGCTCTTTTACATTGAAACACGTAAATATCCGGACATGCACCAACTTCGCCCCGAACAAATTCCTGGCTGCCTTTTCGGCTGATGCCAATTTCGTTCTCTCAGTCGCCAAGGCCGCTGCAACAACAACGTTCAGCTCAACCGCCGCTTTGGCCAACACTCACATCGATTCTGTCGACTCACATTTCGCTCAGCCGCCATCTGATCAGGCTGCGGCCAAAGCTCGCCTTCTCTGAACATCAAAATTGCAACAAATGTCAGTCTTCCTATGACTATAGCTGCTTCTGCTGCTGTTGCTGCTGCTTCTAAGGTTGCTGCTGCTTCAGATAGCTCTAGCCTCCACTCTACGCCCCTACTGGTGTCTACTAAAGTCATATTTCCGCTGGTGCGACATGCCAACAACTCCGTACTGCCGCTACTACGGCTGCCTGGCAACTTTACCCCTTTGCCGCTTTTGCTGCTGCGGCCCGGCGTCTCTATCTTACCGCGGCTGCTGCTGCTGCTACTGATCTCAAGACCTTGCCGTACGATCCTTCAAACGATCAAGTTCGTCAGTTTCATGTAGGTCCTGCACTTTCCAGAGCCGCTATGTATTACCACAGCCACCCTCGCGGAAATATTATTTTTCAACACCGGATAGCACATCAGAGACACCTCCTGCTCAGACAAGCTATACATCATATTTTGTTGCTAAACCGATAGCGAACGTCCAAATGGTATGCACGCGGTCGATGTAATCATCGCGGAGGAGAGAACGCGTATACGCTACCTATTCCGGACACACACTAAACACCGTAGTAGCCGCACCTTACTGTCCCGTCACACACGATATGAAGTCGGTCGTACTTAGTTGTCAGGGGCTGGCCCTCTTGCGTAAATACGGGCGGTATCGTTGTATCCCGCACCTGGCTTAGATCGTGTGACATCACAGACTGAACACCCCGCAGGGTCCGCCGATATAAACCTGTATTCATCTTCAACATGTCAAACCTACAATCTCTTGTCGAAAGATGTCAACAACGAATCTCTGGTGATCCGTTACAAAAACGTGGAATACCACAAGCAAACATGTTCCCATATATATCTTGAATCAGTCCCCGTTGTTAGCACTACTACACTGGTGAAACTCACGTAAGTAACACATATCATACCAATCCATCCGTCTTGGGTCCTTCCAATGTCTACATTCCGCATAGTGCGTCGGACCCATCTTGCCGGAAATGTGGGCGCACACGGTAAGAATCATCCTTCATATGTTTTTTCGGCGTGTCGATGTCGAAATCCCCTTGGACGCTTTCAACACTTTCCGCGCAGTAAGAGGGGAAATGTGATTACCTCTTATCTGTACTTGTTACGTGCAAAACTTTCCCCCCCCCGTCACGACGTACCAAGTCGAAACCTGCCTGTGCTTGATCGTGATCGTTCACCAACAAAACCAAGATCACTGTGCCAGGATTATACCTCATTTATAGTTAAACTACAGGGATCATCGGAGGTAGCTGTCAAGTACTATATTCTACTGTCATCTTGCAATAGCGTTAATGACGAACCTTGACGTGCCATCATGTGCAAGGCTTGAGTTGTGCTTGACAACGATATCATTTGTTCCCATTGCATCAACGCTGCTGACACCCGGCATTCAGATGATCAGCAAGCCAAATGGTGCTATCGACACCCGCTAAAAGGTCACAGGATCGTAGGTGTCAATCACCAAGTTACAGCACATCGAACGCCCAACGCCGTCGCCGGCGTCTTTCAGTACCAGATCGCCCTGGATTTTACTTGTCACTTATGGTTGCCGCGTTTGCGTCCGAAAACGACCGGCCCTAGGGCCATTGCATCTGCGGCTGTATCCTTCCTCTATTTTTAGGCTCGAGTTGATATTTTTCAGGCGGCAGCACCTCATAAAAGGAGCAGAACTCTCAATATTTTCATGGTTGTCCGAACGCGTCACCACGATGTACGTTGTTGGTGGTGTTGCTGTTTTCAGTGCAATTGGACAGGCGGAGAAACGAGTTCTCGTCATCTGTACGATCCCTCCCGAAATCATTCTCGTGGTTGGAGAGACTTCCGAACACTCAACCCCTGCGGATGAGGTAGATAGACCCCATGTCGTTAAGAGGGTGAAGTGACGCCTTCTCACCCGCTGAAATCCGCTGTGTATGCCAATCGGTTTAGACGAGAGACCTCAAAATAATCTACATGCCTGGGCGTTGTGTTAGATTCTTCTGTCCAGAGTCGGGCAGATACGCAACAACGTATCTGGCACACAAGTCTTGCGTCACATTACGACTGAATTGGCTTCCGACAATCCCCATTTAGGGTGTTGCGTAGAGACGTAACCACAATATTGCAACAATGCTCTCAAAGCTACCTTTGACATACGCCCTAAACCCCCGTCGTAATGCAACACACAAAAATGGTCTGTTATATTTGTTTTAGCGACAAGCCGTGTCTGACCACCAACTCTTTAAACTAAATATGGGCACCTCGCTTACCCAGTTGACTGGCTAGTTGCAAATAGACACACTACGTTGCTGGCGGTGTTTCCAGCTGTTTGTAATGTATCGAAGGTACACCAGGTGAATATGCAGGGCGCCGGCTGCAAACATTGCTAAGCTCGCACCGACGTTGCCTTTGTAACCTAGGATAAAAAACGAGGTGTGTCCTCAAAATATCGTCAAGTAATGCATCAGCACGAACCACATCACCATCCACACGAGGAGAACATCGCATAGCACGGTCGCTATAATCCAATACCATACCGTTCGTCTGTTTTGGATAACGTCAACTGCAGGTTTGATCAACGATCCAAATGTCGCCCCCAGAAAGTTCGAGTCGGCGACCATAAACACGGCCACGAGGAAAAAGCACGGCAATACCACGTAGGCCACAATGGCTACCTCGGTCGGGGCGTTGTACCATCCACCGTTAGACCACGAGCCACCCAGTAGGTACAACAAAGACGTTACCCAATACCCTATACCCCATCCCACCAACAGAGCAGGCACACGAGACGCTTCAGTGGCTACAGAGCTTACTGAACTTATGGTTCTGATCGAGAAAGGTTGGTATGTCTCAGGGAGGCCGAATATCCACCCTTGGTTCGGCACGAATGCACGAAGCACCATCATTGCAAGCCCTGCAGCAAGCGCCATGTTCGAAAACACGAAGGCCACAATATTCTCAGTCACCTTCAGGCCGTCATATCCACTTCCGCCCTCGGACGTCCAAGGGAAGTTGACTGCAACTGGGAACCAAAACCAGAAGGCCAAGCACCACCAGCCTACAACCCCATCAACAAGCCACAGGATCATAACCGCGAAGAAAAATGGCTCAAACTGTATTCGCTCCTTTGACCGATTCATGCCCGCAGAAACACGGACGTACATCATTTTTCCGATAACGCCCCATGTCAAGATACCCGCGGCTTTTGATTGCTCGCTGCATGCGTCGGAGAATGCCTGGAGGCCAAGGCTGAGCGTGAACGAGCACAGTGTCACAGCTCCGGGGTTGACCATCCAAATGAACCAGCTGGGGACGTTATCAAAAACGGTTATACCTTCGCTGAATATTTTGGTAGAGTCTCCGGTGTACTCCACTGCGACTAGCGCCAAGGCGAAGCCCATGGCCATTGACTGTATAGCCCAAAACAAGCGCCATTTTTGGGGAACCGTCAAGAAGAACCTAAGCGCTTTTTCGTCCTGGTCAAGAGAGAACGGGTTGAGACAACTAGATTAGTTCGACTTTGCCTGGAAATCAATGTGCCAACGTGTTGACGTTGTTGGATTGGCCTTCTTTCCAGAGAAATCGGGCAACAGTTTTTTGTTACCGGTTATAGGTTATTTTTACCACCGTTCTCTTCTGCAGCTTGTGAGGAGCATTGGTGGTATACTACTGTGACGTCACGCATCACAGATGCTTCGCATTTATTGTTTATCAGCCTTACCCAACGGGGCGGCGAAGTACATGTAGGAGGTCACGAGGTTCTGCCCTCCCAACGTATGTTCGCAAACTATTGAGTGTGGTATCTACATGGAAAGGGCTTGGTAACAGGAATCGGAGGGGATGTTGACAATGATAATTAGGCATCCGACCAATATCATCGCGACATTATCGAGCGTTAGTTTCTACCACAAAGGCTATGTTCAGATGGTGAATAATGAAAATCAACAATGGGGTGAACATGGCTCGTTACACTTCACGTGAGTTTTCAAAACCACAACTACTTTGATTAACGGAGCCTTGACACTGATTTGCTTATTCGATACAGATATAACATCGATATACCCACCGTTAACATCCCGACTCAACTCTTGCACCCAATCAATCGTCTCCGGCAGACAGCGCCGTAGGACCGGCGTTAAGGTTTGAGTTACCGCAGGCGTCACGATGTTCACAACTCACCAGGTCGGCGATGAAGAGAACCGCTACCGCATTCATCACGACGGAGGTATCGTCGTTGGCCGAAGAAAAAAGGACCCTCATGGCGGCGCCAAGCATAAACGCATACACCGTCAGAAGGCTGGCACCGAACAATCGGTGAACAGTCCGCGTTCCGTCCACCAACAGAGAGAAGCCGGCCCTTAGGTCAGGGGTGGTGGAGGCAACCAGCAGATACATGGCTCCCGTGACTGATGCCATCGAGTACCCTGAGCTTTCACCGCCCCGATCATCGCTGTCCCGGTCGGATTCCGGCGAAATACCAACCCTAATAGCAAGCGTGGTGTAAGCAAGCCCCTGCAACTGAACATGGTCGGCGTGCGGGCGTGCAACGTGTCATTTGCGCCATTGCTCGCGACATGCAGGTATTTAAAGCAGTCGATCTTCCCAAACCAAACATTCGACGCGGCCACATTTCGACAATACCGACGACAGAAAAACGGAGCAAATCACGTACACAGTTGAGCGCGTCAGGCTCATATCGTGCAATAATATGTTTTTCATCGAGGCCACGAAGAAGCTCCACAATGCTAGTCTAGTTTGCTTTCAAGTTATTTTGCGCCATTGAAGCGTAAATCTTCCCAAACAAAACTTACTCCGCCACTACAATTCGACAATACCGACGACAGCAGGAAGCAGCAAAACACCTATACAGTCGAGCACATCAGGCTCAGATCATGCCATAAGATGTTTTCATCAAGTCCACAAAGCTAGCGCCACAATGCTAGTCTAGTTTACTTACGAATTATTTGCACCATTGCTCACAGCATGTCCTATAGTTCAGGCGTAAACCTTCCGAAACAAAACATACTACGCCACCACAATTCGGCAATACCGACGACAGCGAATAGCAGCAAAACACGTAAACAGTCGAGAACGTCTGGCTCATATCATGTAAAAAGATGTTTTGTCGGCTTCACAATCCTGGCTCCACAAATTTACAGAAGTCTATTTTACTCACTACTCCACCACCGTGTGGTGCCCGTTGGGGTTTCACGACCTTGCGGAATGGAGATTTTTTTCGTACATTTGATTGTATGCGTGCCACAAGTGCGCCACAATCCAACCATTTGTTCGTGGGTCAGGTCAACCACGTTAATGCATCCATACACGGCTATGTATTCAGCTATACTGTTTTTGATAATACCCCGTCGTGTGCTCCACGCGTTAAACATGATGGCCCCAACTTTTCACCCAAACGTACTTCATGCAGATCGATATCAGTTGTGATATCTACTCGGGGAAATCCCGAGAGTCGATGTAGCACACGAAAACGATATCCCACCGCGCCAGCAGTGCTTCGATAAGAGTATTCCGTGAGCAAGAAGAGAAGACACTGCTCCCTTCTTTAGCGAATGGGTTCAGGCCGAGCAACATTGGAAATCTGACAACATATATTAAGAACAGGCGAAATGTTTAGATCAGGCCGGCATTGTCTAGATCACCCGCCACAATATGTGTAGCACTTCTAAGTCAACGATGACCTTACTGACTTGGCTCCGCCACCGAGAAAATAACCCCAACGTGTAGATTCGCTCGTTGGCAGGTGCAAGAGTAATCGCGTTAGCCTGAAGCGACGAATTAGCTCCTCGGCAAGAACTCCATGAAACTTTGAAATATGGGTTACGGGATTCTTTGAGCTCCTCCATTGAGGATAGTTTAAAGAGTTTGGTGCACTCCCTACTTGTGCGATGTGCATCAGGGCGAATATTCGTGCATGCTCGAGTTTTTTTCCGCGTCCACCAGCGTCTAAGACGCGTGGAGTATAGGAGGAGGGCTATTGACAACAAACTTTGCAGTCCTTTACTCACCCATGAAACGGACGGTGATACCACTCAGACGTGCAAATTGGTGAAAACACGAAACTCGTTTACTTTAGCAATTTGGTGGGGCCGTCGCAGCGCGGAAGCCATGGTGTACTGGATGTTTCTTATAATTTGACTGATCTCCGCGATCTTCGTCGACTGTACTAGGTCATGCGGACTTCGTGACAACCACACAGTATGGGAGGGTAGGGCAAGCGGTCGAGGACGGAAGCCTAATCTTGTCGGTTCTAATGCATCTCAGTTGATTTTCAACGGGTGCGCATTTTTTTTGTCTTCTATGCCAGGTCCAAAACACAGAAACTTCAAGCGCATTCTAAACAGATACTGGCGTTGCCTTTAGTACACTTTACAAAGAAACGGACAGTTTTGAAAAGCTGTGCTAGCGTATTGCTTGCACGTTTCGACCGTAACCCTGATTACTTCGCGAGGATCCTTGGCAAGAATACAGGTGAACAGTTTTGAATGCGAAGTGCGTTTCACAATATAAGTAGTAAGACGCCTAGACCCGGTGATAGCGCATCGGCATTAGCGTACAGAGTTTGTCCAACACTGTCTGAATGAGTTATGTTATGCAGATGCCCAAGTGATACGCCTTTCACAAAAAAAAATCCATCCATACTGTGGCATCGTGTCAACCCTCCGGTGCTCTACGTACGTAGAGGGTGACTTACTAACTCACAATTAGAATAATCCAACCGATGAGCCGATCGGAAAGCTCGCAATAGTCGTCCTGATCTTCTGCCTTCTCTCCGCATGCCCAGAGGTAGATAGAGCCGGACAGATAACGACCTACCCAGCCAGAAGTCGTGGATGGGGCGTTCCCTCGCCCTGTCGAAACCTCGCCGGGCGCACTGAAACCTGTGTATGCCAGAGGTGTGGATGTGTATGGTGATACTCGCGTCCACACCCACGTTTGGAGGTGCTAGTGAGGGGTGTGATGTTAAGCGCCCACATCACGATCTTGCTCTCCCACTGAGGAACTATATAGCCACCCATAAAATATGAGGGTTCAAACAATGTACCAATAGGTAAAATTCATGGGCTAGGTAAATTCATGGACAACTCCAAGGCCTCAGGGTAAAATAGTTCCCACGACATTGGGTGGTTGCTCAGTTTAAGGCAGCGGTCTACAATATACATCGGCTTAAAAATGGCGTTTTCGTGTCATGGCACTCATGAAGTGGTGGACATTAGATGGTGTGAAAAACGATGTTTCTTCAAATACGAAACCGGCAACATACACTGATTTTTATATTTCGATTACTGCACCTTCGACATACTACAACGAAAAGCTGCGAGTGATACCGCACTGCGTTTTGCGCGATATTCATAATCGAGCATACCCCGTTAGTTTGAAATGCGTCAAAGGAACGTACATAACTAGAGTGACGTTTCTGAAAACACACAGACCCGGCATGTACAAATGCCGGTGATCTCAGGTGCGCGCAAAGGACGTGGTTCGACGCATGCCGTCTCGAGTTGGACACGGTTGCGCCGCTGCTATAAGTTTCGAGCGTTTCTTGAATGTTTGTGGGATCGGACGTATTAACGAGTTTGACTTGCTCCGACTACACATCTCTCACGTATCAGACATCCTCGGCTTCGACAAGCCTGGACTATCCACAGCGTCCATTCGTTGCGGGTTAAACACTGACTCGTGCTCTGCCCAAGCTGTACGTAGATTATTGCCTCGAAAACCATGAGCCTTACCCACATTCCGACTTACCGAAGCTGACTATGGAACCCCATGAGTGTTCTTATTTCTACTGCATGCAAAGAAGCATGTAGTGAAACGTAAACGCAACTCCAATGGCATTGGGTCGATCAAGATGTGAGGGATCACCGTCGGCCAAACTCGTGTTGGCTAATATGTGCAAACCAAATCCACGCTGCACACGTTACTTGTAAGGGTATGGACATCACATTTGCCAGCACAAACTGATCTACACCGCTCAGCATATATCCCGCATGTTTTTCATCTGACGACGGGCGTACCTTGCAGACCAAAAGCCATCTCTTCGTTCTCCATGTTGTGCTAGGATATGGGTTGAGGGCAGGTGTAACTACAGCCACCTGGGATTCAGCTGCGTAAAGGCGAGAACAAAGCGAGAAAGAGAATTAAAAGACATTTTCAGTAGACCTGGGGAAGAAGTTTATGTTCTTGCCGTGATCGATAGAGAAAAACACCGTTGATGTACTGACAAAGTAGGGAGTTTCATATTGACATGATACATATTTTCAGCCTCCTGGGACCACCCGACCGACTGACTACCCGACTGTTGTGCAGGCTTGACCATTTACGCCTTTGGGGTATGCGATACGCACGTCTTGGGAATGTTATGCTGGCATAGTGTATCCGCGTCGACGTATGGGTTAAGTTCTACTCCATAGGGTAAGATAGACGCGGTCATGAAACTTATGTTGGTACGCCTTCAATCGCGGGAACAATCATCGACGCTAGCTAGGTTGATTCCTCGCATTATCCACGTATTCAAGTGCAAAATCGACTCAAGCCCGAATATTCTACCAACGGCCACCCTCACTAATTGGTTCAGTTTCACGGATACGTCGGCGGCGGTCCCAGTGTTGGCAGACCTAAAACACCAAGCCGCGAAACACGACCCTCAGCTGACTTGTCCATGGTAAAGTACATGATACGGTCACGGTGCACCTAACGTTTCCGAGGATCATCACGCAAGGCGTTCTATACCTCATCCTAGACCCGAAGTAGATGCACAATGTACGCTGAACTCGGGAACAAAACGCACGGGACAGGAATATTCGAAGGACTTGAATCAGCGACTATATTGCTGTACATGGTTCTTCTTTCCAGGACCCCCCGCCGAGCTATGCCCGGCCTAGGTACAATTACGCTCCGACTGACGGACCGTGATTTGCTCGTCAAACGGAATACATGCATCTCAATTTCACGCACTGGTATGGGGGCTACCCTCATGTTAACTACGGCGTATTCGCAACCCGGGGGAGTCGCTCGTTCGTATTTTCACCTAAGGTCGACATTAATATGCTTTTGTTTTGTGAGGATACGGCATCCAGCTACCGAAGATGTACACTGTCAAACGATAACGCAAAAGTCGCGTTGGGAAGCCTTCCGCTTTCGGGTCGCGTGGATTTGACATGTTTCCAGGGTACGTCGTTGATCACACAACCAGGCGGAGCTGGTGGGGCTGCCTTTACATGATGCAGCAGGATATATTAAGCACCTTCCGTGGCGACGTTGTTTGCTCGCAGTTCGTGCATGTTGGCCGACCTATCTTTTGCGCGCGCCGAAGATTTTTGTGCCGGTACTGATGAGGATATGCAACCTGCCACCAGCGCCAATGCTCAACATTGTTTCCCGTGAGGGGCTTGCGATTAGAATATGCGTATTCCTTCCACTAATATAGCGCTGATATATCAAATACTAGCATTTGGATGCGTGTAGGGCTAACGCATATTGATGTTTGCGCCATGTCTCCCTAGTTCAACAAACTGCACCCGTCATCAACTCAACGCACATGTTGCCCATCCCCTCTGCTCAAGCATGCCGACTATAAAAATTCCTCTCCACAAACCCCATGTTTCCTCCGTTCAATCCTCTACATATAATTGCTAGAAAAACAATTGAGAAATCCTAAAACCTTCAGAGAAATCAGGAACGGCTACGAGCGTT
The DNA here is from genome assembly GCA_031763025.1 of Macrocystis pyrifera. Lineage (NCBI taxonomy): Eukaryota > Phaeophyceae > Laminariales > Laminariaceae > Macrocystis > Macrocystis pyrifera. The sequence goes on from JASSKH010000008.1 coordinate 13,143,546, forward strand.
TATATGTTGAACAAAAAACATGATATACCTGCTGAACTCAAAACTGTTGATAGGAAGGTTCCATCAAGGGCTTGTGATTGGCGTGTTGTATCCTTTTATCGCCGTGTAGCATGACACAACAGCAGTTTTCATGGGTGCAGGACTAATTGTTCTTGATATTTTTGCCCTGACGTTCAACTTTTTTTGAGGATAAGAAACCCTAGAGAAATTCCGCAACCTTGGCAGAAATCAGGAACGGATCCGAGAGTACCCCCGTTTATTATCAAAATACGGTATGACTTACTTGCACAACTAAACAACAAACATTATAATATTAAGGACGAAAACACGGGAAACACATGTAAAAAAAGTCGAGCTAACTCAAAACGTTTTAGAGCACAAAACATGGTTCTTCGTCAATATCTCCCTATTACTTTGAAGAGGACAGCAGTGGTGGCTGGTGTCGGCATTCAAAAGGGGTTTGGTATTTCATTAAAAAAAAGAAACACTGCTCGCCAACATAACACGGTTATTGGCGGAATTGAAATTTCAAGTCCATCGTAGTAAGCTACACATAGAGCTCCAGTGCCACTCGAATCGGTGCTTTGCCAAAGACAGAACGTCGCAACGTGGCAACAAAATAGAGAATGCCGGTTAGGGACCGATGCCTGTGCAAAAAGCTACAGAAGTGAACAAGAACCAATCACTGTACCGGGAAACCAGGAACCATAATATTGATGATATGAGAAAGGAGTTCCTCTGGCCTACAATCGTTTTAAATCAGAAAACAATGTCGTGCTTAAATGGTTTAACTTCTCTGCGGGGTATAGGAATGTGTCTTGTTGTAAGCGTAAAAACACATCCAGGATATTCAGCGACGCTGCTGCGGTGTACTGGAACCTGGTGTAAGTGCTTAGCACTCTCTCAAAAAGGTCAACATATCCAGGTCGTGTCAACGGGTGTGATACGGAAACATATCTAGGGAAAAACTCACGAGGAACAGAAACATGACGAGATATTTTAGGATGCCACGTTACCCAAGTATGCTAATAACATTTGGGTTGTATTATACTCTCCGGTAGTCTGTCTAAAGACGTGTTTTATCCTGATCAATTACGTGAAGCTGGTATATGTGCAAGAGCCAAAACATCGTATTTTGACACGAGTGAAGGCACACATTGTGATGACGACGGGGAAGGAGCGTCCGCCATTTCACCTGTGAAATAAGCTATAGCCGGGAGGGAATATAAAGTAGAAGAAACCAATGGGATGAAGAAAGAACAATGAACAAGCGATCCAATGATCATCGTTGGAGTACATAATGACATATTATCGCATCGCCGGTTGGAATACTATGCCGTCTCACGTCGGGCAGACGGGTACGGCTTGGGACGCTTTATCAACGCGTTTAGTTTTGTCGGGTGCAGCCAAAAGTCGGCGCCCTTTTCAGAAGAAATATTTTCAACCAGGTGCCTGGAAGCCTGCCCTATCACCAGTCGGATTGATTTCATAGCTTTTGTTCTCTTTGGAGTATCGCGAGCGAAAACATTCAGAGAACTGTTGCGGGTCATGCTCGCTTACATTCTACGAGGTCGCGCGCTAGGCGCAGTAGTAACAGCAGCTGCAACACGGCAGTCATCCGAAATTCAAGAGGACTTCAAGTTTCTCTTGTGTTGCCACCGTGAGTTTATAAGGGTTGACATGGCATTAAAAATACTGTCGAAAAAAACACATTCGACGAACCTTGTCCAAACGTCTTCGACGTCATGCGTGGGTCGGATCACTCGTTTTAAACGTTGTGGTTGAAAAGCTATTTTCAGTACCTGAAAAAATCTCATTTCGTCTGCGACAGCAAACTGATCCTTTCGTTAAAATAATTCGACGGCGATGAAACTAGCCCAACGATATATATGAGCCGTGAGACCTATGTTAAACGAAACCCAACGTTTCCGTACACGTTCGAATTACAAAGATACCCGCCAGAGATTTTCATGTACGGCTCGATATGCGCAATCATTATTCAACCCGAAAGTTCCGAGCTTGAGAGAAACTCGAACACAACGATCTGGGGCGTTATAATATTGAACGAAAACGTTCGACGTTCGCGTTGTCATTGTCCTAAGTCTACGTTGTCGGAACATTTCATTATACCAGTTGCGGTTACACTGTACCTTCCTTCGCCTGCCCCATCCTTGGGGTGGGCCGAGGAAGTCCGCCAGAACCTGCAACGGTCTAATAGCGAAAGCCACACGAACAACGAGCTTCGGGCTCGGCAGAGAGTGAACCTTGCCCGCTCCGGCTGGTGACCTGTTCGCTGTAAGGACCGCGTGGTCCCCTAGCAATGGAAATGTGCGATCATCAAGGGCCTTCACAAAAAGAAGGACCGATCTGATTACAACAACAAAAGAGGGATTTCGCTCGTTGCCCACGCAGGCAAAGGTTTGTTGAAATTCGTCGCGTCCCGCATCAGCAACTACTGCGAGACCGAGGAATTACTCCCGGAGGAACAGTGCGGCTTCCGCCCCGTACGGTCAACAATTTATAGATTGTTCGTCGTGCGCTGATTAAAAGAGCTTGGAAGACAGAGTTAAATGCCCCTGTACTTGTGCTTCATCGATCTGCAGAAAGCGTACGACTCTGTCGACCGAGAGCTGCTACGAGACGTACTCACACGTTTTAGCGTACCAACCAAGATGCCGAGAATTATCCGTAATTTCGACGACGGCATGCGGGCTCGCGTGCGCACGGGTGACGGCGAGCACTCGGAATGGTTTGATGTCACGCAGGGGCTGCGGCAAGGCTGTATGCCTTCAATGTTTCTCTTCAACGTACTGTACGCTGCTGCGTTACACGTCGTACTAATGCGCTTCGGCCAAGACGAATCCATTGTCAGGGATTTGGTCCAACTCCGTGATTCTGGAGTACTTGGAACAGAGGAGCAGGAGCCGTTGGCGTGCGTACGAGGGGCTGTATGTGGCATGTTGTACGCCGATGACGCAGGAATTAGCTCGAAGTCCGGTGAAGGGTCCGCGCAAATGATGACAGTTATTGCGACTGTCTTGGAAGCAGGAGGTGTCACCGTGTCCGAAAAGATAACAAAGATAATGCTTCTACAAACACCGGACCAGAAGACCCTCGCACCACCGCTCGTCATCAAAGGAGCAGGCCATAGTGTAAGCAGACGGTCCAGTTGTTGTACCTAGGCGGCATTATCCACGAAAATGCTGACTCTCGCTCGAAATCGACCGACGGAAACGTCTTATGCGAGCATGCCTCAAACGGTTCGGCCCGGAGGTGTATGACAGGACGACCGCCCCCCTTAGCCTGATAGCCCGAATGCTGAGGGCAAAGGTGATTGAGACCCCGCTGTGCGGGTGTGACGTGAACCCTCAGAGCGGAACAATTGCCAACCTTCGAACGGCTCACCACCAAGCCTTTTTGCGAGTCATTGTCTTCCAACACCGACTTCGTATTGACCACACCACCCTCTCGTACGCGAAGGGCCTCAAGATGACACGTTGCGAGAGTATCGAAATGACCATTCGCAAACTACGACTCTTCTCGAAGGGGGTGACACGGAAAATCAAGGAGCGATTACCCAGTCGGGTAATGTTCGGAACGACGGCTGGCGCAAAGAACCCGAGACCTGGAGGACGATGCATAGTCGAAGATCTTAGGGGGTTCCGAGCCATCGAAGGGTCGACGGAACTTGCCCCCTTGGTGTTTAGAGTTGAGACAGCGCTGTGGTCCACTGCTGCAAAAAAGCGGGAAAGTGGTACCGGGGATCCTCGAAGCAGCCGCACGGTTCATGGTGTGGAGGCCCGACGCTGAGGCTGAGCTGAGTAGGCATTGCCGCGCATCAGCCGTAGGTAGTGTCCAACGGAAGGGGGGGAGGGAGGGCAACAGGAGGAATGACAGAAAACCCGACCAAGAGAATGCGGAGAGGGGGGGGAAGAGGAGTAGAAGGGAAACTGCAGTGGACGAAAGTAGGAATGAAATGGCAGACAGGGGAGCAAGGTACGGGGCAGACTGGGAAGTATTAAATGTCCATACTACTCGTGTCACCTACTAGTGCAGCTGGTTCGAACGTAGTCTTCCTTTGTCTGTTGTTTTTAGTTCGTTCCCTGATCTTCTGTGATTTTCATTTTCTATATTTTCTTGCCTTCTGCGATTGAGAAGCCGTACTGAGAGAGTCATGTGGCGTGAGTGGATGACAAGCTTGCTTTGCGTCTTTCGTATTGTCTGACGCCGAAGGTCCGGACATAGTTGACGAACGCTGGATGGAGGCGCCAAACATGGTAGCAAGGTACCACGTGGACCAGCAGGGACAACCTGGCTATGTTTTCCGTACCACAAATTGCTGCCCCCACCTGGAGGATGCTTTGTGCCTTAGTTTGCCTGTTTCATTTCACTTGGTTCGTAGTCTTACTCTGCTTGCGACGAGCAGAAGTGTTTTTCTTCTTTTTTCCTTTTTTTTTAAGCTCGTTCTTTGCAAGAGTCTGCGACACCCCCCGCGGGGGGGGCACGACAGTTTGTTTCTTTTTTTTCTGTTTTTTTTCTCTTGGGATTTGTCTTCTTTGTTTCTCCTTTTTTCCTTTGTTTTGTTTCGTTCCTGTATTTCACGGAATGTGTGTCGGGCCTGTCGTATCCGGTATGATGACATGGCATTGCATCGCCCACTGCTGTGCTTACGGCGACAGCCAAGTATGTCTGTAGTGTAGCTTTGTGACCACTAAACGTGTATCTCTAAAATAGGATTCAAGAATCGGAACGGATACTGTTTGTGCTGCATGTCGACGGGTAGAAAAAATACGGGTTATTGAGCAGAAAAAAAACATATATTTATTTCCCTAGATATTGTTTTCATATTTCATCCTTGTCCTACGTCGCATTGACAGGTGTCTTGTGGCGTATGTAGGAGACGAGCTTGCTCTTCTTGTTTCGTATTGTCTGTCGCATTCTCTCAGAGGGCGGGCTACAGCTGATAAACGCAGGACGGAGACGGTACACAAGTACCAGACAGAATACAGTAGTAGTAGCTCAAGACTGGCCATGCTACGCGTACCATCAATTGCCGCGGCTACCTGGAGGGTGCCTCTTTTGTGTTGTTTTGTCTATTATTTCCCTTAATATAAATAGTTAACGACTTTACTGTTTATACATAGTAGTGGTGTAGTTTCTCCAGCTCGATATCTTGAAGAGTGTCTGACACATCCTCGCGGGGGGGGCTCGACAGCAGTTATATCTACTGTACATATTTTCTTTGTCATATGGCCTACTCTTTGTTATTATTATACCTGCCATATGACAATGTGCAGCATGAATGAGATTGAACTTTGATCACTGAAAGCATTCCTAAAAACAAAGGAAACCTATTCAAAAGGTCTATAGTTGACTTTATGTCTACTTTCTCTTACGCAAAGCACTGCACTCTGTTGTCTTCTTTCCCTCCCCTTTTTATAGGATATATATGTCGTAGTTTTCACAACAAGTTGTTGTTTTCAAATTAACGCATAATGACATGTCATTGCATTATCTGTTAATACTATGCTTACTGCATTACCAGGAAGTGCAGCATCTCTGTGAGGTGAGTGTGTTTACCACATCACGTAGTTTTCCAGGTATCTGGTATCTCTATACGTCTGAATCCTCGCCACAGACAATTGTGGTGCCGAAGGTCGACCGTAAGTAAGAACGGTCCGCGTGAAGAACACAACACACACGGAATTTGTTTCGTTTACGTCAGCTCCCTGTCTCTATCCTTCAGTTGTGTTTTTTTTTTTTTCCTTTAATTGTCGTGCAGGGCCTTTTTACGTTGGGCCACCAGCTAGGGATGTATCATGATACTGATGGTACCAGCAAACAGGATGATTGTCCTCGGCGTCTGGTCTGGGCCCAGAGCGCATATTTCCTTTGACATTATATCGCGATTGTTTTTCTTTCCTATTGGTGTTCGCTCTTGGAGTTACCTATTTTATCGCGCCCTGAGCCCATATTTCTTATTTTTAAAATCGCTCGTTTTTCTTCCGTATTTATGTTCTCTCCTCTCCTCTGTTTGTCAATTATATATATATTTTTCGAGTGTACATACGTATAATACGTCCCATAAATATGTTCCTGGTGTAATTTGGTTGCAAGTTGTACGGGTTTACATACGACAGCTCCTTGGTGCCTGCACTCTCCTACAAACCTATTTCTTGCAGCCTATTTCGTGACCGCAGGCAGGATTTGAAGGAGGTGAGCTAATGTGAGACGATTAAAGTCATCATGCTAGCGGGAACCCACCGCCTAGCATGATATATGTGTGTCCTTCACACTTAGCCGTTGCTTCCACCGCCTAGCATAATATATGTGTGTCCTTCACACTCAGCCGTTGTTGCCACCGGTCGACGTCCAGCACAACCCAATTTTCAATGCCAGAGAAATGCAAGCTCTACGCCACACATTTACTACACATACACGAACTGGTACGCAGTAAACAAAGTTGACAATGTAAAACCCTGTAACTGCGTACTTGACACAGGAACGACTTATATACAATCTATGTACTAGATAAAACAAAAGAAACCAGAGAAACAAACCGAATAAACATCAATGATGAGAATTAGGTTTCACGCCCCCCGTAGTAGACGTACCAGCCGCCGCATGAGGAGGAGGGAAAACAATACCACTGCATTATAGGCGCGCCAGTATGAAAGTGCCCAGTGTAAACAAATTGCTCAACGGTTGGAACGCTTAGAAGATAGGCTTAAGAAACACATCTCAGAGGTGAACTCTACATTAAATCCTATGTTTGCGCCTGTGCTCAATGTTGCTCGAATATGGCGCCCCAATACCAATCTCAATCTTGCGCATTTTAGGTGTGTCCTTTTGGCGGGAGCTTGCTACAGTCGTATACATCATAACAGTACGACAACCTAAAAGAAAAAGCCAACACTAACAAGGAACAAAACAAAGGCCCCACAGGCAGCCGCCGCAGTTTATTGTACGAGTAGCACATACAGGTTATAACTACTGGTCCGTCTGGGACCTCGCCAATCTATTCGCCGTCTTCGCCCAGGCATTCGTCCACTGCGGTTCGCCCACCCCCCTGGTCCCTTTTTTTAATCGGGTTTTCATTCCCATCCCCCAGCTGCCCCCCCCCCCCTCTCATTTCCCTGATGTACCATACACACTGGATGCGCTACCTAATTAGCTGTCCGTTATCCTCTTGCCATTTCACCATGAACTGTTCGGCTGCTTCAAGAACCTTCCGGTATCAACTCCTCGTGTTTGTTCCTGCAGTGGACCACACGACGGGCTCAACTCCACGCACAAAGGGGAGTCTTATGTGGATCCTTCGGTGCCTAGGAGCTCCCTAAGAGATTGGACTAATCTTTGCTAGTTTCTATACGGTACGCCAGGTCTCGGGTTCTCTCCAGCGACTATTGTCGTGAAAATTACCCTACCGAGTAATTACTCAATGATTGTCGCTCCACGCCTCAAGTGAATATAGAGCTCCCATTCACGGATCGTCGTTGCTCAGTCTGAGGATTTTAGGGTACATAAGCGTGTGTTGGGCGGTGTGAGGTGGGCGCTGTACTTCAATGCTTCGACAGGACTTTGTGGGGAGTCGTTCGACGATTGGCCAGGTGTTCTGCGCTGAGGGTCCTCGTCACACACCCGTATAGCAGGGTCTCAATTACCTCGGCCTTCAGCAGTCGTACCTTGAGACAACGCGGGGGGGGCGGTCGTCCTGTCATACAACCCAAGGCCGAACCGTTGGAGGCATGCTCACATGAGACGGATCCGTTGGTTGATTGAGAGCAGGAAAATCAGCCACACCGTGAATAATGTCGCCATGGTTCAAGGCCTTGGCCCTTTTTTTTTCGTCTTGCCGTCTGCTTCGATGACCTGCGGCGGGACAAGTGTTGTCTGGTCTGGTTTTTATAAAATCATTTCCTTCGTTTTAATTTTCTATACCGTACGGCCTGCTGCTTTGAAGGCAGCGGAAAAACGGTCATCATTTCAGCGAGTCCTTCAGCCGACGCCCCAACTATTTCTGTGTCATCAGCGTACAACACGGATGACAACGGCGTTTGCGGTTGTTGCTGTTTTCTTCACATTAAACCATTCTTTCTACCCGTCGACATCCAGCACAACCAGTGTCCGTGCCGATTCTTCAATCCTAGAGAGATACAAGTCCTGTGGTGACAAAGGTACGCCACAGAGATACTACGTTGCCACGTATGCAATGCAATGCCATGTCATCGTACTGCGTACGACAGGCACGACATACACATTCCATCATCTAGAGAAACGAAAGGAAACAAGAGAAAAAACTAGACAATTCGAAAGAGAAAAATAAACAAGAAAAAAGACTAATATATATACCTGGTATATGTATATATAGCAACAAACCATCGTGCCCTCCCAGCAGGGGATCTGGCAGACACTTGGAAAAAAGGAGCAGATAAAAATGGAAAAAGAAGAAGACACCACTATTAATAGTCGTCAACAGACTACACTAAGAACCAAGGGGAAAAAACAGGCAAACCAAACAAAGCACAAGGAATGCTCCAGGTAGCGGCAACAGTTCATGGTACGAGTAGCACAGCCAGGGTCTCTCAGCTGGCCCACCTGGTACCTTGCTACGCTGTCTGCCACCTTCGTCCAGCGTTCGTCAACTATGCCTTGCCCCTCTGCGTCAGACAATACGAAACAAGAAAAGCAGGCTCGTCAAACCACCCACGCCACACGACTCGATCACTAAGACTTATAAACCGGAAAACGGACTAGAAATAAAATAAAATGAAAATCACATAGGGTCAGCGCAAAAGAAGAAAATAAAATGAAACAAAAATAAACAAAAACAACAGGAAGACATAGGAAGACCACGTTCGAACCAGCTGCACCAGTACGTGGTACGATTAGTACAGGCATGTTCTACTTCTTAGTCTGCCCGGTACCTGGCTACCCTATCTGCCATCTCCTTCCTACTTTCGTTCACTGCAGTTTCCCTCATACTCCTCTCCCCCCCCCCTCTCCGCATTCCCTTTGTCGCGTTTTTTTGCGACTCCTCTTGTTGCCCCTCCTCTCCCCATCCCCTTGGACACCACCCACGGCGTATGCGTGGCGCTGCCTACTCAGCTCAGCTTCAGGCTCGTGCCACTATACCATGAACCGTTCGGCTGCTTCCAGGATCCCCCGGTACCACTTCCCCGCCTTTTATGCAGCAGTGGGCCATCGCGCCGTCTCAATTCCAAAAACCAAGGGAGCAAGTTCCGTTGACTCTTCGGTGGCTCGGAACTCCCTAAGGTCTTCGACTATCCATCTATGACAAAGCTTAACCTGTCCGCCAGGTCTCGGGTTCTCCCCACCAGCAATCGTCCCGAACATTACCCGACTGGGTAATCGATCCTTGCTTTGCCGTGCCACCCCTCCCGCGAAGAAGAGACGCTGTTTGCGGATGGTCGTTCCGATGCTCTAGCAACGTGTCATCTTGAGGGCCTTCGCGTACGAGAGGGTGGCATGGTCAGTACGAAGTCGGCGCTGGAAGCCAATGACTCGCCACAGGACTTGGTGGTGAGCCGTTCGAAGCTGGGCAAAGTGTTCCGCTCTGAGGGTCCACGTCACACACCCCTACAGCAGGGTCCGACTCACCTCGGCCTTCAGCATTCGGATTTTCAGGCTAAGGGTGGCGGTCGTCCTGTCATACAGCTCCGGGCCGAACCGTTTGAGGCATGCTCATATGAGACTGATCCGTCGGTCGATTTCGAGCGAGAGGTTAGCGTTTTCGTGGATAATGCCGCCTAGGTATCAGAACTGGGCCGTCTGCTTGTACATCTTGCCTGCTGCTTCGATAACGAGCGGTAGTGCGAGGGTTTTCTGGTCTGACGTTTGTAGAAGCATAGTCTCTGTCTTCTGTTCCGACACCGTAAGGCCTGCTGCTTCGAAGACAGTCACGATGACTGTCATCATTTTCGCGAGCCCCTCAGCCGACCGAGAGACAATCCCTGCGTCATCGGCGTACAACATGCCCCATACAGCCCTTCGCACGCACGCCAACGGCTCCTGCTCCCCCGTTCCGACAAATCCAGCATCCCTGAGTTGAACCAAATCCCTTACGATGGCTTCGTCATGGCTGAAGCGTACTAGTACGACGGGTAACGCAGCAGCGAAGAATACGTTGAACAGTAACGGTAACAGCACACAGCCTTGCCGCAGCCCCTGCGTGACATCAAACCATTCCGAGTGCTAGCCGTCATCCGTGCGCACGCGAGCCCGCATGCCATCGTGGAAATTTCAGAAAATTCTCAGCATCTTGGTTGGTACGCCAAACCGTGTGAGTACTTCCCCTAACAGCTCTCGGTCAACAGAGCCATACCCTTTCTGCAGATAGATGAAACACAAGTACAGGGGGATTTTACTCTCTTGTCCAAGCTTTTGCAACCGGCGCACGACGAACAACAGATCAATCGTTAATCGTGCGGGGCGGAAGCCGCACTGTTCCTCCGGGAGTATTTCCTCGGTCTCGCAGTAGTTGCGGAGGAGGGACGCGACGATTTTCAACAAGACTTTGCCTGCGTGGGCAACAAGCGAAATACCTCTGTAGTTGTTGAAATCAGTTCGGTCCTTCTTCGTTTGTGAAGGACGTTGATGATCCCATATTTCCATTGCTGGGGGACTTCTCCTGTTACCCAAACATTGACAAGGATGTTGTGAAAGCACTGGGCGAATGCGGGGTGGTCCATTTTCAGTATTTCGGCTGCTCTGTTCCGACTACTTGTTTTTAATACAGCATAATAGAGTTGAACAAAATATCTAACGATTGCTTCGTTTTTGTCGTACCAGCACGACGAGAGAAGCAGCAGCCAAGAACGTGTCGATCAGTAACGGGTGATAGCACGCGGCATTGCCACAACCCCTTCGTCACATCGTACGATTTCGAATGCTCGCCATTATCCTTGCGCACGCTAGTCCGTATATGGGCGTGATCACATCCACGTGAGAGTTCAATCAATGCGGCACACGTTTATTCGAATATATGTATAGCAAATCATAACTTTCGTGAGGTTCGCTACATCGTTACATCCATTCTCAAGATTTGGTTTACGCCTGCCTCCATTGAGGTCGTGGGCACCTGCGAACTGAGTGATGCGCGTACGATGAAACATTTTTTCATACGAGAGGTATTGGGGTTCTGAAATCCGCGCACTAACTGTGGTGTATATAGATGCCTTTAAAGCCTGCCTAACAATATAACCTTCTCCAAAAAGTGCGTTTCGCTCGACAACTACTATTTTACGTACGGGGGTCCATAGTAAAAGGGACCAAATATTGTCATTAAGTATAGGTAAATATAGTGGTTTTTGTGTGCAACATATGTCTTATTTACTAATGTCCACCGTATTAACAGTAAGCCGTTCTAGCGCGTGCGAACTGTTTTTGGTGAGGTGACACGACGATGAGGAACAGCTGAGTAAGCAGGCGCCATGTACCCGACGTGGGTGATTCCCAAGAGGATAGGGTAAGGGCGGGCAACAGGAGAAACGGAAAAAACCGACCTGGGGAATTTAGGGAGGGGGAGCAACAGGGAGAGTAGAAGGGAACTGCGGTGGGTGAGAGTAGGAAGGCACCTGGGCGACTAGTGAGTAGAACATTCCCAACTGTTCCGTTCTTCTCGTGCACCCAACTGCTGCTGCTGGTTCGAACGTGGTCTTCTTTTGTCGTGTTATTATTTTTGTTCTTTACCCTCGTGAGTTTCTTATTGTTACATACCTGGTACCTGGTAATATTTCTTCGTTCTTGTCCTTACGACAGAAACCATGTGGTGTGGGCAGATGACGCGGCTACTTTGATTGTTTCGTATTGTCTGACGCATACTCTCGGGAAGTGGGGCGTAGTTGACGAATGCAGGACGGAGATGACGGACAGGGTAGCAAGGTACCAGAGCGACCAACTGGAAGGACCGGGCTATACTCGTACTACAAACTGCTGCGACTTTTGGGAGGATGTCTTGTGCTCCGGTTTGCCTGTTTCTTGCCTTGGTGTTCAGCCTTACGCTGCTGTATATATGTAGTGGCAGAGTAGCAGGGATACTGTTCCTTGAAGTCGTTTCTTCCAAGTGTCTGCCACATCTCCTGAAGAGAGGCACATAATTTCATTACTATACCTGGAATATATATATTTTTCTTTCGATAATTATTGGGTTGTATTCTCAAACGTTTGTTTGGCTTGGTTGTGACTTAAAAATTCCCTCGCTTATTTTTGGGCAAATAAATGCCAAAATCAGATATACCTAATGCGTTTGAGCCGGAATCATGTGTATACTAAACCCAAGTAAAAAAGAACACCACGAGCGGTGTTCTGTTCATAAAACCCGGTCGAAAAAAAATGCGCCCAAAGCCTTAAGCGTGCCCCATGGCCTCCAGAATCTTAATTGTATTGGGTTTTTTTTTTTACCGTGTAAGGTACCACGGGCTCCACATACGTACTTGGACCTGCAGAGAGGCAATATTAAAATGCTCCGTTTGTTTCGCCACGGCGAGAGCGCCAAGAGTATTTACTCTGGCGCGCCCCCCCCCCCCTCGTTGACAGCTTTGAAGCATCTATACGGTCCTGGCGGAACCGCCTGCTTGGCACGAAATTCTCTCGCCGTACCTAACGTGAGACCACCTCGACGCGGAGTGGTGCAGAGGAGAGGGCGTGCGACCATGGTCCTGTATGTGTGTGTGTTTTTTCACATTCAACCGTTCTTCTACACGTCGACATCCAGAAAGCCCAGTGTCCGTGCTGATTCTTCACCCTAGAGAGATACGAGCTCTGTGGTCACAGACTACGACAGAGATAACACACCGTAACGCATTAATAGCCTACGCAATACCATGCCTTCGCACTAGGTGCGGCCGACACAACATACATACATACGCCAGCAACCAAAATAAACTATAAAGAAAGAGAAGCAACGAAGAAACCAAACTGAATAAAAATGAGAAGAATCCTTAATAAATAAATAAAATGGGAAGCCAAAGCTCAGACACATACTTACCCCGAGCATGAGCCAAAAGGGACGTGCAAGGGGGAAGAAACGGGAAGGAAAAAAATACATATGCATCCCGGGAGACACTTAACTAAGTATAAAGCGAAAGAATGAGTGGGCCAAAATACGCTCGTCACCCACCCACTATGTACTACTTCTTCCATAAGGATAAGAAGGGGAAAATGTAGGAAAAGGTTAAGTCATGGAAAAAAAATCTAAGCATCAAGCCAATACATTCCGAACGGCTGCAGCAGTTGGCGGTACGAGTAGCAAAGAAACGTCCAACCTATTAGTCGGCCTGGTACCTTGCTACCCTATCTGCGGTCTCTTTGCTACTATCTTCTACCGCAGTTTCCCTTCTACTCCTCCCGTTCCCCCTCCTGTCCCCCTACACTTGTACGGTGTTCCTTCTACCTCTCTTGCTGTTACCTCTCCCCGCGTTCGCTTCAACACTATAGACTGCTGTGACCATAGAAAAACAACACAACACATCACAACAACAAACTGAGGCAGAAAAAGTGAAGCCACCGTACGCATGTGGTATGCATGTAGTGATACGTACTTTTATGTACGACGTACGACTATAAAGAGTTTAAACAGAAAATATTTCAACCGAGGGAGGGCAGATTCAATACGGAGAGAAAAAACTGTGTGCGTAGTAAGGGCTCTCTGATTGGTTTAAAGTTGGCCTAAATCAGTTGAATGTTGAAAGCTACCTGGTATAACGTAATTCGTGTTGGATATCGAAACCATGAACGTTTCGGTAGGACAAGGCCAAAATAACTTCGATAACGATAACGATAACGATAATGGATGCGAAAAACGGCGCAAAAGGCCCTTTTTCTTTGATTTTGGGGTCGCGTCGTCACCACGAGGACCCGTAATACAAGTGAATACAACACCAGCAGAGGGTTCCCAGGATCAACAACGTATTCCAGGTTGTTGTTCTCGCATTAACTCATCGCCACAATACAATGCAGGCAAGCTCCCATAACTCTGGAGTAGAAGAAATACCTCGGTAGAAATAAAATAACCAGAGAAGTACACACACATGATAACTGAAGCACATTTACACCTCAGACAAAAATAAAAGTGAGGTTCGCGCACGTGCGTATCAGATATATGCGGTAGGCTGCATAAGTCGCCACGGAAAGCGAGAATACCACATACTACCCACAAGAAACGGACAGGATGAAAAAAACAACTCGACGTCGAAAAATCGAAATCAAAATCAGGGGAAAAAACAAAAATGGAAAAGGGACGAGAAATAAAAAAGTTCAATTCAGGTAAGAAAGCAAAAAACCAAGAATGAAAACATACGAGAGAATGCGCATGTTCTCGCAGATTGCGGGCTCGCACACTACGCGAGGGGTGTAGAACAGCGATCATAACGAAAAGACAAACATACGTACATACGTACTCTGCTACTAAGAACACCAGGGAAGCACAAAATAGACTATTAATAATAGACAAAAAACAAAAAGGAAGACAGGTATTGGCTACCAGGTATCCCAGGTATTTTGTATTGTGTACCATGTACGTATATGAAAAAAGAAAAAATACACCTGATCAGGTTTATTATGCTGTATTAATGTTGCGGGCGACCATACAAAGAAAATAGGACATACGGTACACATAAAAACCTACCTATACATTGCCCTATTTTTACTAACAATATTTGGTCCTATTTACTATGCCCCTCGTAATATTAGTAGAAGGTATGTAGCTGTGAAGTACCAGGGCGCAGCGACAACCACACAGCCCAACACAAAATGTATCTAATGCCGCACAAAATGTATATCGTACACAATGCCGTACCCACGAACCCAACCGTCGGCGCCACACAAAAAAACAAAAAATCACTTGTCCTTCCTGCCGAGCGCCTCCTGTGAGATTCCGCTTGACCATGGCAATCCGTGCGAACCGTCCAAAAACACGAGGGCATCGACAGCAGTAGAAGTAAACAAAAATAAATTAAAAAAAAACAAAAAAAAACGAAATTCCGAATTTTTTCGGTTTGATCAAAAAGAAATTATGGAACGATATATCGAAAGTTTCGGTACGGTATTCAACACTAAACGTAATAGACAGAGTATAAAACAGAAAAAGTCGGGTATATCTTGGCCTTTCCGAGCATAAATCAGTTACGATGTCAGCCTGGCCAATAGCAGGGCTCCTGGGGTGTGTTTTGTACTAGTTTTTAGGATGTAAATGATGTTGGCCGAAAAGTGGCCAGGTATACCATATTAAAAAAAAAAAAAAAAAAAAAATGTGTAAATTATGTTTACAGCATATATATACAATGTATGACGTGCCTGTCGTATGTTGTGTGTTCTTCGCATTTAACCGTTTTTTCTACGCGTCGACAGCCAGCACAACCAGTGTTCGTGCCGATCCTTCAATCCTATAAAGGTACAAGTTATCTGGTACGTGGTTACAAACGTACGGCACAGAGATACTACAAGTACATCATTGTTACCAGGTATGCCTTTACGGGACTATAAATAGGACATGGCTTATAACCGTCCACACTGCTGCATGCAGCTGGTTCGAACGAGGTCTTCCTTTGTCATTTTTTTTTTTTGTTTTTGCGCTTCATCCTCTGTGATGATCCTTTTCCTTCGTTCTTTTCTTTTAGTCGTGTGGCGTATGTAGATCACGAGCCTTCTTCGAATGTTTGGTATTAAATATTATTGTCTGACGCCGAGGGACGCGGGGCATGGTTGAAGAGTGCAACACGGATACGGCAGACAGGATGGCAACTTCCCAAGCGGACTACTGCTGTAGTAGATCTGGCCATGTTACGCATACCACACACTGCGGCCGCTACTTGGAGGCTACCTTGTGCTTCGATTCGCCTGTTATTTTCCCTTGGTTGTTATTCTCAGTCTGTTTGAAAGTAGAGTGGCGCTTTCTCTTTACCACGCTTTTTTTTTTCAAGTGTCTGCCACATACCCTGCGGGGGGGCACCACAGGCAGTTTTTTTTCATTATATTTCGTTTCCTCTTTCCTCTTTCCTTTCTTTCTTTCTTCCCGTATGTTGTTTTTTTTTTCCTTGTTTTTGTTTTTCTTTGCATCTATTGATTTCCCCTTGTTTAAGAAATTAGGATGTATTGCCTGTCGTATCCAGTACCGTGACATGACATTGAGGTCTCTACAAAAAGTGCAAATAAAATTCGTAACACTATATGTATGTATGTATGTAGTAGTATCTTTCATTGTGGCGTGGCTTTGTGGCTGACTCTAGAATTGAAGAATCGGCACAGACACTGGTTGTGCTGGATGTCGACAGGTAGAAGGAACTGTTCAAGACGAGAACACAGACACATTCCATTGCTTAGTCAGAAGTGCTCACTGAATACCAGAAAACGTCGTAGCTGTGTACAGTTTTTTTTTTTCCAGCTCGTTCTTTTCAA
Organism: Macrocystis pyrifera; assembly: GCA_031763025.1. Taxonomy (NCBI): domain Eukaryota; class Phaeophyceae; order Laminariales; family Laminariaceae; genus Macrocystis; species Macrocystis pyrifera. Next base: position 13,159,962 of record JASSKH010000008.1, read on the forward strand.
GTGTCTGCCACGTCCCCTACGTGGGGGTACGATGGTTTGCTGCTATACTGAAGTATATACATATACCAGGTATATTTTAGTTTCTTTTTTTGTTTCTTTTTTCTCTTTCGAATTGTCTTTGTTTTTGTTTTTGTTTTTTCTCTTTGTTTCGTTTTTGTTTCTCTAAGTCATGGAATGTGTATGTGGTGCCTGTCGTACGCAGTATGATGACATGGCATTGCATTACATACGTGGCAACGTGGTATCTCTGTGGCGTAGCTTTGTGACCACAGAACTTGTATCTCTCTAGGTTTGAAGAATCGGCACGGACACTGGTTGTGCTGGATGTCGACGCGTAGAAAGAACGGTTTAATGTGAAGAAAACAACAACAGTGTAGCTTTTTACAACACATCACTTTTGTATCGTTTCTCTAAGATGGAATATTCGGCACGGACACTCTGGTCGTGCTGCATGACGTATGATATGGGTAGAAAACGGAAGGCTTGTGGGAAACTCTGGAAAAGATCGAGAAACAACCCGTGTTTTGTTGTGAACGGGATGATTGCGAATTCAGAGGTTGAAACGGTCTATGATTGATGAGCGAAAAATACCCAACGTACTTTATGTGCATCCCTGAGGAGTGAGGAGGACAGGGACTAGCCAAAACGAAACTAACCCTGAGACGTCAAATTATTACGATTTAATAAATTTTAGTCCAAGATTTACATACCTTGTAAACAAAGAGAGAGCTCGCACACGAGATCATTCTCACACAATTCGACAAGCACATCAATCTCAAACGAGAAGCGCGCGAAATCAGCTGACCTACGAACGACGTGATCAAGAGCAAAGCAATCCTTCAAAGACCATTCTACCATAACTTCCGTAGTTTCTTCCGCCCACCCACCCCTTTTCTTTCGAAGGTGGAGAAAAACGTTGCTACGAGGCAACAACATTCTGTTAATCTGAATATTGTCGGGAGTTTGAATCGTCGAACACTATTTTGGGATACTCGGTCCTCCGAGACCGCACAGCAGTAGGCCCCAGTCGAGGGGGCCAAAGTGCGTCCCCGGTGGCTTGGTAGGTGGTCCGCGTGCCTGTCAAGATCAATTTCGTGGGTTCAAGTCTCACCGAGTGCATGCTCATAGGGACTTTTTCTTGCATAAAAAATTCATAAGCGGAAAGCGCGAAAGCGTGAGTTGGCTACATTCGATGAAAATCGACGAGCAGTGGGAATGCTGAACCCTATGCGCGACAAAAAAAAAGGCACGTACCGGGGGCAGAAGGGACGACACCTGTGATCACGGCTTGTCCAGAAGATCGTCGAGGGTCAAAACCTCCTGCGAGTGGGCTGGAAAGTAAACGTGATGGGGGAAAAACAAATGGGAGAGAGGGAGAATAAGACTATTACATGGAGCAATAGGGCTGTTACACGGAGTAACAGTGTGTCTGTATGCGAATGGAAAACCGTCAGCGACGTCGGTTGCATGCCGAACAATGGAAAACTCCCGCTCACGTCTCAAAGAAAATAAATAACAACCGAATTCGAAAGATAAAACATCAAAAGAACGGATTACTACTGCGAAGAACAGGAGGACACTTTAGGGCCTTCGTAGGGTTCGTTTTTTTATATTAGAATATACCAATCCGTTTCACTGCTCGTAATCTGTTCACCGAGCAAACCGGGCTCGGTCGAGAAATAATAGTTGAAATAGAATTTAGTCGGAGTTTTCGCTGGAGGATTGAGTGCCGAAGCTAATCCTTGTTCCCTGTTGATACTATATGGGGAGGGGGTGGAACAGGGGTATAAGGGAAACCGCGGTGGACAAAAGTAGGAATGAGATGGCAGGCGGGATAGCAAGCCACCAGGCCGACTACATACAGCAGTGGTAGGAGGTAAAACATGATGATACTCGCGCTGCCAGCTGGTGCAGCTTGCTCGAACGTTGTCTTCCTTCGTCTCCTTTTTTTCTTTTTGCTCTTGATCCTCGGTGATTCTTTCTTTACTTCTTTCTCTTCATTTCCACTATTGATTAGCCCGCACTCCCAATGTGGGGGCAAACCAGTTCAACTATAAGTGTGTCCCCAATTCGGGACTGTTATACTTGGGGTTAAGAAAATAGTCCTATGGCGTCGGTGGATAACGAGCCTGCCTTGCTTCGTCGGTATTGCCTGACGCCGAGGGGCGGGGCATAGTTGACGAACTCAGACCGAGACGGTAGAAGGGTACGGAGGTCTCAGGCGGACTAGTTTGAGAACCTGGCTATGCTACTCGTACCACGAACTGCTGCGGCTTCTTGGAGGTTGCTGTGTGCTTCGGCTTGCCTCTGTTTTCCCTTGGTTCTTAGTCTCACTCTGTTTATAAGTAGAGTCGTGTTTTTTCTTGAGCACGCTATAACATACACATTACAGCGTGACATGTTATATGTAGCGTTTGGTAAAGATCGCGCGTAGTTGAGTCCATACTCCTAATTTAGACGGTTCCAGCGCTAATTTCACGCTATGGGCAGTTGGGCAAACGCGCGTAAGAAGAAGCTACGTGTTTTATTCATTATTACACGGGGCCAGGAAATGGGTTATGAACTACGATCGTGTACGCAGCCTACCGTTACTCTGAAGATTTACCTTCACGCGTTATGCGACTAGTCGCCAAGTGCAATCCTTTGCGACGAGGAGATGTAGTTCGGTATTGCTTCGTTACGTCATTAGTACGTGTTATGACGATAAGAGTTGAACACTACGGGCTATTTATAGGTCATCAGTACGTGTTATGACGATGGGAGTTGAACACGACGGGCCATTAATATTACGGGGGTTCATAGTAAAGAGGACCAAATATTGTCAGTAAAAATAGCCAAAAATATAGGTTTTTATGTCTACCATAGGACCTAGTAGCTACGGGCCCTCGTAGTATTTTGTATTGGTTTCCGCAGAATGCAGAGTGTTTCACCTCAGCAGTTGGCAGTAGCGCTCAGCGAGAAACGCGACGTGAATTAATACCATGTAAACAATAGAAGCAACAACAAGCCGATCGTGCTCCGCGTTGGATACCGGTATGCCGCGAACTTGTTCAATCAAAGCAGAAGCCTTATGACTGATGGCGCGTGATAAAAGCCCTTCGTACCGTATCGCTACTAATAGAGGTACTTCCGAGATGACACGAATCGCTGTGTAGCAGAGATTGAGCAATCTGTATGTTTTAAGTTGTGAGCCGCAGCGTCGGCGATTTAAGAACCGTGGCCTGTGTCCTCCTTGATACACTATTTGTTTGGGCGCAGTTCGCACCTTCAATCAGCAGCACAGCAGTATCTTGGACTCACCCAGGCACAAACCCCTGCAGGTCGTCGTTATTGTTGTTGTCTAGGTAGTGATGCTGGTTCCGCATGGGTTTTTTTCAGCCCTGTCTATTGTTAGACGCGTAAATATTTGCGTACCGTACGGCGTAGGCCTTGATTTTTCGGCTGTTGTCATTGCTATCACCAATGGATACTTCTGTCTTACAAGCGACAAGGGTTGCTCGTTTGCACCACCGCATCAAACAAATGCAAACATCCAGTAGTCACGTGTTCGCGTATTCGTAGTACTGCTGCCTGCGTGTAGATAACCAATAACACTATTAATCTTGTTGTCGAGGGTTCGAGCGCCTCCTTCGGTGCATCCAGTTTGGAGGACCAACGTCCCGACGGGCAGGGTGGACCGTAACTGTGGACCAAGTCCGGCGGGAAGGCCTCATAACCTAAAACTTTGTGAGTGGGTGAACTCGCGCAAGTCCCACACTACACGGGAGAGATGACCTCCCAGGGTGGCTATCTCCACCGCACCTGCTCCTCTCGAGGGTCAGGTCGGGTCAACGTGCCCAAACTCCAGGGGTGACAACAGCCTGTTGTGATGTTACAGCGGGAGCCATGAGATAAATTGACACACAACAAAAAAATACGAACGAACGTGGGTGTGTGGTGAGCTGAAGCTTCATTTTTACCGATCCGCCGCAGGGTATATGCCTAAAATATTACCGTACCAGGGTATATGCGTCATCCGCCTGAAAGCCAGCACTGTTTTCTCTGACTAGTACGACACTCCTTCGTCCAGCGCATGATACCTGCACACGTCAAAATATTATCGGGTTCTACTGGCTGTCTGCCTGTGTACCTCGATCTAAGGGCAAAAGCCGAAATTAGATAAACCTGTTATTTTTCGAGCGACGACGGTATACTAAAACACAGAGAAAAACGCACACAACACGACCGGTGTTTTTATGCATGATATATCACAATCACTGATTTTGCGCCTGGGCATTGATCGTGTTGCCTCCAAAAACAGATTTTTGTTTTTTTTGTTTTCGTTCATTTTTTTTTTGCTTTTTCATCACAACGATTACCCTCCTTTTTAACTCGTACGAGTTATTTCCCTCAGTAATCCTTTTTTTGGAGACAGCGTGGTCGCAGATGTTGCCCTTCTCCCCTGAAATGTGTTCCTTCATTTTTTTCGCGCACCGGAACCAGCTATCGTTCATTGCCACTTCTTGTCTATTTCAGAGGAAAAGTGGCCAACTCAGTGATCACGCTCTCTCGCTTTCTGCCTCCTAGGTGTTGTGTACGGAATAACATCCTGACGAGTATGCACTACATAGGTGAGACTCGAATCCCCCAACTTGATCTTAGTAGTCACGAGGATTACCTACCAACTGGGGTAGCCCAGGTGTCACGGTCTCCACATGGATCTGCAGAAGTTCACAGCTCTTCCATCACTTTCACCACAGCGGACGCATCAAGTAGTTAACTTTATCAAGCCCCACCTCCCCTTGTTGCCACCTTGCTTGGAGCCCCTAAAATATCCTCTATCGCGGAACCGCGTTCTCGGCGCGAAACTATTTCACGTACCAAACCTTAGACTGCCCCAACGTAGAGTGACGCAGACAAGCTGCCGTCTGTGCCAACACAGCGAGTGCTGTAGTATAACTCATGTGGCAATAAATACATATAAACGAAAGCGGATGGAGCATATCTACTGATGAACATCTCACGCCTCAGAGCCCAAAATAGGAAAAGGTGTAATCAGCATAGGCACGTTAGGCCTGAACACGTACCAGGTATGTTGTTGTTGTTGTTGTTGTTTTCTTCACATTAAACCGTTCTTTCTACGCGTCGACATCCAGCACAACCAGTGTCCGTGCCGATTCTTCAAACCTAGAGAGATACAAGTTCTGTGGTCACAAAGCTACGCCACAGAGATACCACGTTGCCACGTATGTAATGCAATGCTATGTCATCATACTGCGTACGACAGGCACGACATACACATTCCATGACCTAGAGAAACAAAAACGAAACAAAGAGAAAAAACAAAAACAAAAACGAAAACAATTCGAAAGAGAAAAGAAACAAAAAAAAGAAACCAAAATATACTTAGTATATGTGTATACTTCAGTATAGCAGCAAACCATCGTACCCTCACGTAGGGGACGTGGCAGACACTTGAAAAGAACGAGCTGGAAAAAAAAAGAAAAATAAGAAAACACCACTAGTCGTCAACAGAGTAAGACTAAGAACCAAGGTAAAAATAACAGTCAAACCAAACAAAGCACAAGGCATGCTCCAGGTAGCGGCAGCAGTTTATGGTACGAGTAGCACAGCCAGGGTCTCCCTGCTGGCCCTCCTGGTACCTTGCTACTCTGTCTGCCACCATCGTCCAGCGTTCGTCAACTATGCCCGGCCCCTAGGCGTCAGACAGTACGAAACAAGCAGATCAGGCTCATCATCCACCCACGCCACACGACTCCTTCAATAAGGCTTATCAATCGGAGAAAGGAAGAGAAATGAAAATCACATAGGGTCACCGCAAAGAAGACAATAAAATGAAACAAAAATAAACAAAAACAACAGGAAGACAAAGGAAGACCACGTTCGAACCAGCTGCACCAGTTGGTGGTACGAGTAGTATAGGCATGTTCTACTTCTTAGTCTGCCCGGTACCTGGCTACCCTATCTGCAATCTCCTTCCTACTTTCGTCCACTGCAGTTTCCCTGCTACTCCTGCTCCTCTTCCCCCCCCTCTCGCATTCCCTTGGTCGGGTTTTTGCGACTCCTCTTGTTGCCCTCCCTCCCCCCATCCCCGGCTGGGTTCCCTTGGACACCACCCACGGCGGATGCGCGGCGCTGCTGCTGCTCAGCTCAGCCTCAGCCTCGTGCCACCTCACCATGAACCGTTCGGCTGCTTCCAGGATCCCCCGGTACCACTTCCCCGCCTTTTATGCAGCAGTGGGCCATCGCGCAGTCTCAATTCCAAACACCAAGGGAGCAAGTTCCGTTGACCCTTCGGTGGCGCGGAACCCCCTAAGGTCTTCGACTACGCATCTATGCCAAGTCTTAACCTGTCCGCCAGGTCTCGGGTTCTCCCCACCAGCAATCGTCCCGAACATCACCCGGCTGGGTAATCGATCCTTGCTTTGCCGTGCCACCCCCCCCCGCGAAGAAGAGACGCCCGTTTGCGGATGGTCGTTTCGATGCTCTCGCAACGTGTCATCTTGAGGGCCTTCGCGTACGAGAGGGTGGCATGGTCAGTACGAAGTCGGCGTTGGAAGCCAATGGCTCGCAACAGGACTTGGTGGTGAGCCGTTCGAAGCTTGGCAAAGTGTTCCGCTCTGAGGGTCCACGTCACACACCCGTAGAGCAGGGTCTCAATCACCTCGGCCTTCAGCATTCGGACCTTCAGGCTAAGGGGGGCGGTCGTCCTATCATACAGCTCCGGGCCGAACCGTTTGAGGCATGCTCGCATGAGACGGATCCGTCGGTCGATTTCAAGCGAGAGGTCAGCATTTTCGTGGATAACGCCGCCTAGGTACAAGAACTGGGCCGTCTGCTTACACCTCTGGCCTGCTGCTTCGATAACGAGCGGTAGTGCGAGGGTTTTCTGGTCTGGCGTTTGTAGAAGCATAGTCTATGTCTTCTTTTCTGACACCGTAAGGCCTGCTGCTTCGAAGACAGTCACGATGACTGTCATCATTTTCGCGAGCCCTTCAGCCGACTTCGAGACAATATCTGCGTCATCGGCGTACAACATGCCCCATACAGCCCTTCGCACGCACGCCAACGGCTCCTGCTCCTCCGTCCCGACTACTCCAGCATCGCTAAGTTGGACCAAATCCCTTACGATTGCTTCGTCATGGCTAAAGCGTACTAGTACGACGTGCAACGCAGCAGCGAAAAATACGTTGAACAGTAAGGGTGACAGCACACAGCCTTGCCGCAGCCCCTGCGTGACATCAAACCATTCCGAGTGTTCGCCGTCATCCGTACGCACGCGAGCCCGCATGCCATCGTGGAAATTACGGATAATTCTCAGCATCTTGGTTGGTACGCCAAAACGTGTGAGTACTTCCCATAACAGCTCTCGGTCGACAGAGTCGTACGCTTTCTGCAGATCGATGAAGCACAAGTACAGGGGGATTTTCCTCTGTCTTCCAAGCTCATGCAACCGGCGCACGACGAACAACATATCAATCGTTGATCGTGCGGGGCGGAAGCCGCACTGTTCCTCCGGGAGTAATTCCTCGGTCTCGCAGTAGTTGCTGAGGAGGGACGCGACGATTTTCAACAAGACTTTGCCTGCGTGGGCAACCAGCGAAATCCCTCTGTAGTTGTTGCAATCAGTTCGGTCCTTCTTTTTGTGGAGGAACTTGATGATCGCGTCTTTCCATTGCTGGGGGACTTCTCCTGTTACCCAACATTGACAAGGATGTTGTGAAAGCACTGGGCGAATGCGGGGTGGTCGATTTTCAGGAGTTCGGCCGGGAGACCATCTGGCCCGACAGCTTTCCAGTTTGACATCCCCTTAAGTGCTTCCGTCATCTCGTCCATGGATGGTTCATCTCCGAGCGACAGTTTAAGCGGTCGTGGTGGCAAGAGGTCGATGATCGTGGAATCGAGTTTAAGCGATTTCGTGTTCAAAAGTTTGTGGTAAAACCTCCCCCACCGTTCACGAATTCGCACCTTATCCCGCAACAGCGTGCCATCCTCGTCCCTAATGAACTGTTCGCTTCTCGCTCTAGTCCCTTCCAATCCTACCGTACTCTTAAGGTGCTTGTAAAAGCCTCTCTGGTCGTTGTTCGCTAGTAGTCGTTCGGTTTCAGCGAGGTACGCTTCGAAGTACGCATGCAGTCCTGCGGCAATCACCTTCTGCAGGTTCGCACACGCAGATCTCAGTGTCTTCCACGCGGTTCTATTCTGGGGGTGGGCACGCAAGAATTGCCGTGCATCCTCCCTCGCTGTCCATGCTAATATGAATGCGGTCACGGTTTCGGCAGACTCACACCATCCATGTCTGCGGTGGCGACGTGGAGGGGGTGGTACCTCTTTTTCGACCGCATCAATAATAGCCGCAGTGAAAAACTCAACCATGCCAGACGTATTACGGGGCTGGTTAGGCTGGTTGAGAGTGGAGATGACCCTCGCGACTTCTCGTTCACGACACTTTCCATCGGACATAAACAGCTGCCTGTCGAACTCTCGGCGTTTTGTCGGTCTACGTATTTGTCTGTTGGACGCAAAGTGACCACTGAGTCGGACTTTGACATACAAGATGTTGTGGTCTTAGCTGGGGCAGGAGGCTGTGGGACGACTTTAACATCTTGTACTCTAGGTCGATGGGCTTGACGGGTTAGGATGTAGTCGATCCGCTTACGATCACTCGGGCTGGTGCCGTTGTGTGTATGCGAAATCCCACCCTTGCGCGTGCTGAAAAACGTGTTGGTGAGAGCTAACTTGCAATTGGTGGCGAACGACAGGAGTCGTCTGCCATTATCATTACGAACATCACGCCCATATGCTCCAAGCACTCTATTTTCATCATCACACCCCTTCCATCCTCTGTCCAGTTCGCGCGTTGGCATCCATCAGTACAAACAGACACTCTTTCGTCGGGATCTTTTCCACCAAGTCCTCCAGCTTCTGCCAGAAGCTACGTTTCAGTCCAGCGTCTTTGGTACAATCAGTTGGAGCATACGCGACGACGAAATTAACTGCCTCGTATTTGCTAGCCAGCTCAAAGCGCATAGACATAAGCCGCTCGTCAATGAACTGATGAGTGTACACAGCCTTACTGCACAACGATTCATTTACAGCTAGACCTACTCCGTACAGCCCTTGCCTAGCAGCTGTTGTTTCCTGACCTGAACAGAAAACGCCATACCCTGCCGCACGAAACGTCGTGCTACGTGTCCTCCGGGTTTCCCGCAGGCCAATGAAGTCACAGCCCAGTTGCCGTCCCTTCGCCAGTACACTCTCGGCATGTCCGTACCCGTTCTTCCCCTTTACAGCCAGGGTGCGCACATTGTAGGTCGCTACCGCGACCAGTGCCTCCTTCTGTCTCTTACGAACCTCGCATGCTGATTTCTTTGCCAGCCGACGTGAGGCTCGTCCCCGCCTCCTTTTTTTTCTTCTTTTGTTTCTTTTTCTTCTCTATGGCGAAAGTGGCTCTCCGTTTCGTAGCCCGGTACGCGCCTTGGTTTCCGTTGGCTGGGTGCAGCCGTCCCAACCAACGCCGACATTCCCATCCTTCCTGTCGTGCATGCATACCCACGCTGTGGCCAGCCTCTCCACTCCCCCGACTGCCCGTGTAGCGCTCTCTGCTGTGGTGATGTACCCGTCCCGCCAGAGGGATGAACTCCTTGGCGTCGGGGTTAAGAAGAAAAAACATCACCACCACCCCACGCGGTCCTTAAAGCGACCAGGCCACCAGCCGGACCGCGCAAGGTACCCTCTCTACTCAGCCAAAAGCTCGATGTTCGTGTGACTGTCGCTAGACCGTTGCAGATCCTTGCGGACTTCCTCGGCCCACCCCAAGGACGGGGCAGGCCGACGACAAAGAGGCGCAGTTTAGCTGGTACGTACATACTGGTACGTACATAGATTATATTCAAGGATTGCAACTTGCAACCGAAGATCCGCAGACCTTTTGTTTCTTCTTTCTTGTTTCTTTTTCTCTTTCGAATTGTCTTTTGTTTTTATACTTGCTTTTTTTCTCTTTGTTTCGTTTCGTTTATCTAGGTCATGGAAAGTGTATGTCGTGCCTGTCGTACGCAGTATGATGACTTGGCATTGCATTGCATACGTGGCAACGTAATATCTCTGCGGCGTAGCTTTGTGACCACAGATCTTGTATCTCTCTAGGATTGAAGAATCGGCACGGACACTGGTTGTGCTGGATGTCGACGGGTAGAGAGAACGGTTTAATGCGAAGAAAACAACAACCGACCTGATACCGCAAAACACAGAGAGCAACTACTGTACCTGTCTACTCCCTGATTCGCTTCAAAAAATTAAAATAAAATCGAAAGCTACAAGAAATTCGACAAATCCATGTGTGTGCGTTCTTCACATCGAACCGTTCCTTCTACCCGTCGACATCCAGCACAACAGCGTGCTTGCCGATTTTTCAATCCTAGAAAGAGATACAAGTTCTGTGATCACAAAGCTACGCCGCAGAGATAATAAGTTGCCACGCATGCAGTAAGCACAGCAGCAGTGGGCAATGCAGTGCCATGTCATCATACCGGATAAGACAGACACGACATACACATTCCATGAAACAGAGAAACTAAACGAAACAAACAAAAAAAGCAGAGAAAAAGAAGACAAATCGGAAGAGAAAAAGGAACAAGAAAAATATATAAAAGAAAATGTCGTGCTCCCCTCACAGGGAATGTGGCAGAATCTTGCAAAGCACGAGGTCCAAAGAAGTGTAAAAATAATTGATACACCACTGTTGTGTTGTTGTTGTCTCCACATTAAATCGTCCTTTCTACTCAGCTTCATCAATACACTCAGTGTCCGTCTTGATTCCCTTTCCTAGAGATACTGATTCCGTGGTCACAGACTGTGAAGAAGAGGAAGACCAAAAATAAACAAAAATCGCAAATTCAAGTGTCAAGCAAGTGAAATGTCCGCGTACCGGGTACGAGAACACAACAACACAAGCAGGACCAAAACAATAAGAGCAAAGAGACAAAAAAAAAAACAAAAACATATGAAATAAAAACAGAATGCAACGACGCAAGGACTTCAGGAAGGCTGCCAGACGGACAGCATACATACCCAGGGAGGACAGATATCTGCTGCGCGGATGAAGCGACACGAAAGAGAGGGAGCTACTGGCAAAATTCTATAAGAGCTTGTCGAACCGATACCGCGCCACCCGATCTATCATTTCGTTTCTGCATTCGTCGACAGCTGCATCAGTACGGCTGCCTTTCCGCCCTCCCCCCATCCCGTTGTCGCCGTTTTTAGCGTCTGCAGCTGCGTGGCGTGGCCGTCTCCTCTGTGCCTCGTCCCTGTGCCACCTCGCCATGAAACTGTCCGCCGCGTCGAAGACCCCCCCCGGGACTACTTCCCGCTCTTCTTAGCGGCCCTCGGCCATAACACCGTTTTTACTCCGAACAGTTGTAATCACAGAACAGAGTAAGACTAAGAACCAAGGGAAAGTAACAGGCAAACAAAGCACGAAGCACTCTCCAGGTAGCGGCAGCAGTTTGTGGTACGAGAAGCACAACCAGGTTCTCCCTGCTTGTCCGCCTGGTAGCTTGCTACCCCGTCTGCCGCCTCCGTCCAGCGTTAGTCTACTGTGCCCGGCCCCTCGGCGCCAGATAATGCGATCAAGCAAAGCAGGCTCGCCATGCACCCACGCCACACGACTCTTACAAGATGGCTTTTGAATCGAAGAAAGGAAGAAAATATATATAGAATTATACTCACAGAGGATCAGCGCAAGAAATATTAAAAAAAAACAAGAGGAAGACAAAGTAAAGGACGACCACGTTCGAACCAGCTGCACCAGTTGGTGGCAGGAGTAATATAGGCATGTTCTACTTCCTAGTCTGCCCGTTGCCTTGCTACCCTGTCCGCCATCTCCTTCGTACTTTCGTCCCCTGCAGCCTCCCTTCTCCTCCTGTTACTCCTCCTCTCCACATTCCCTTGGTCGGGTTTTCTGTCACTCCTCCTGTTGCCCCCCCTCTCCCCCATTCCCACCTCACCCTGTACCGTTCGGCTGCTTCGAGGTTCCCCAGGTACCACTTCCCCGCCTTTTTGGGAACAGTGGACCACACCGCGGTATCAACTCCAAGCATGAAGGGGGCAAGATCCGTTGACCCGTAGATGGCTCAAACCTCCCTACGGTCTTCGATCATGCATCTATGCTACGTTTTGGACTGTCCGCCATGTCTCGGGTTCTCCGCGCTAACCATCGTCTCGAACATCAACCGACTGGGCCATCACTCCTTGTTTTACCGTGTCACCCCCCCCCTGCAAAGAAGAGTCACCGTTTGCGAATGGTCGTTTGGATGCTCTCGCAACGTGTCATCTTGAGGGCTTTTCGTACCATCGGGTGCAATGATCAGTTCGAAGTCGGAGCTTGAAACGAATGACTCGCAACAGGTCTTGGTGGTGAGCCGTTCGAAACTAGGCAAAGTGTTCCGCTCTGAAGATCCACGTCACACACCCGTGCAGCAGGGTCTCAATCACTTCGGCCTTCAGCATTCAGACTTTCAGGTTAAGGCGGGCGGTCGTCCTATTGTACAGTTCCGGGCCGATCCGTTTCGGGCATGCTTGCATGAGACGGATCCGTCGATCGATTTCGAGCGAGAGGTCAGCGTTTTCGTGAATAATGCCGCCTAGGTATAAGAACTGGGCCGTCTGCTTATACCTCTGGCCTGCTGCGCCGATGACAAGCGGTGGTGCGAGGGGTTTTGGTCTGGTTTTTGTAGGAACATTGTGTCTGTCTTCTTTCCCGACACCGTGAGACCTGCTGCTTCGAAGACAGTCACGATGACTGTCGTCATTTTCGCGAGGCCTTCAGCCGGCTTCGAGACATTTCCTGCGTCATCGGCGTAGAAAATGCCCCGTACAGCCCTTCGCACGCACGGCAACGGCTCCTGCTTCTCCGTTTCGACTACTCCAGCATCACTGAGTTGAACCGAATTCCTTATTACGATGGTCTCGTCTTGGCTGAAGCGTACTAGTACGACGTGTAACGCAGCAGCGAATATACGTTGAACAGCAGTAACGGTGATAGCACACAGCCTTGCCGCAGTCCCTGAGAGACATCAAACCATTCCGAGTGCTCGCCGTCATCCGTTCGCACGCAAGCCCACCGTGGAAATTACTAATAATTCTCAGCATCTTGGTTTGTACGCCAAAGCATAAGTACCTTCCATAACAGCTCTCGGTCGACAGAGTCGAACGCTTTATGCGGATCGATGAAGCACAAGTACAGGGGGGTGTTCCTCTGTCGTCCAAGCTCTTGCAACCGGCGCACGACGAACATCATACCAATCGTTGATCGCGCGGGGTGGAAGCCGCACTGTTCCTCCGGCGGTAACTCCTCTGTCTCGCAGTAATTGCTGAGGCGGGAAGCGACGATTTTCTACAAAAAATTGCCTGCCTGGGCAACAAGATAATTTTTTCCGTATTTGTTGCACTCAGTTCGGGTGAAAGCACTTGACGATCGCATATTTCCATTGCTGGGGGACTTCTCCTGTTACCTAAACAATGACAAGGACGTTGTGAAAGCAGTGGGCGAATACGGGGTGGTCGATTTTCAGGACATGCCCCTCAAGTGAATTCCGTCATCTCGTCCATGGATGTTTCATGTCCGAGCGGCAGGGGTGGTGGTCGTGGTGGCAAGGGGTCGATGATCGTGGGATCGAGTAAGTTATTTCGTGTTGAAGAGTTTGTGGTAACCCCCCCCCCCCCCCCCATCGTTCACCGACATGCTCCGTCCCGGCATTGTAGGGATGCGAGGGTCTATGGTCATACGACTACGGCCATGCACGAGATCGAGTACATCTCTCCTATCGAATACACCCCCATCGTTTACGAATTCGCACGTTATCTCGTAACAGCGTGCCGGCCTCGTTCCTAATGAACCATTCGCTCATCGCTTCAGTCCCTTCCAATACTACCCTATTCTAAAGGTGCTTGTAAAAGCCTCTCTGGTCGATGCTCGCTAGGAGTCGTTCGGTTTCGGTGGGGTACGCTTCGAAGTACGCATGCGGTCCTGCGGCAATCAACTTCTGCAGGTTCGCACACGCAAATCTTAGTGTCTTTCACGCGGTTCTATCGCGGGGGTGAGCGCGCAAGATTTGTCGTGCATCTTCCCGCGCTGTATATGCTAATCTGAATGCGGCCAAGTTTTTGGCACACTCAAACTGGCCAATTTCAACCGATAACAGGTAGGATGTGAAGCTGACCAATGAATGACAGACTGCCTGGTGTACAATTTTACCTGTTCAGTTGTATCTATTTATAATTACACTGTACAATAGACCAAACATATAAATATACTCGATAAATAGCACCCTGAGACCAACCGCTAAGGGAAACAAATAAGGGCTTTCAGAACTTGTTTTGTTTGCGGAAAATCCGCTATTTCCTCGACGGGACTGTCCAAATCACCGGTATATTCTCGTTTTTTCTTTCTATGGCTTTCTGGAGAAGGTTTCCGTTTCACCGGAGTCTTAGTTGGTCTCCTCGTCCAAATTGTCAGTTCTCGTGAGATGATGATATATCACAAGTATCTTCAAAGATCTATTATATCTGGCCTCAGTTCTGTCAGACATGTTTTTGACCATTTCAGAGAAACCGATTTGCTGTTCGAAAACTTAAACTAGGACTCTCGAAAAACAGGAAACTGTTCTTGAAAGCTTTCGGGAAAAGTTTGGGCGTATTGTGAGGAGTCTACCGGTGCTTGTTTGCTGTTGCGCCGAGAAAAACGCGTTTGTTCGGTCTAAAAAAAAACCCACTGCTGAGAGCCCAGAACTATTTCCCCATAAGACCTCGTCCCCCAACTGATGCAAAGAACAACCACAAGGGTTAGCGTTTTGCACGAACTGCGAAAACGTAAAACCATACTCATTAAACACTAAACGGTAGTAAACGACGCGTCAGGAGGAAATAATTGTATTTCTTAGTTAAGGCTCTCGTCTTACTCTGATTTGAGTACATGCCCTCTCCGCTGTATACGTATCAAGAGTGCCGAACCGTATCGCATATGCACCCTTCTCCTTTAGCGCCTCCAGTATAAATATGTTGCAGTTATTTTTTTTCTCGGAGTGGATGCAGGCGTTTGAGTCACCCCACGGTAGGGGTTGCACTTTATAGGCGAAAGGTTCCTGGCTAATTGAGTTCCTTAAGTGAGGAGCTACCAGTTATGATGAAAAAAAAAATACTCGTATATTCGTTTTAGGACTAGTGCATACAAGTGCCGGTCGGATGGCCCGAACGAATTTCTTCCAAGTATTGTATCTGGTGAGATATTGAGTTCCTAATGTGAGGGACTCAGGAACGTCAGGTAGATCACTACTGTGGGATGGCTCGTTTGTTGGGGGAAAAGTGTGCTCTGCCCTAAACACCGTGTGTGTGCTTCACTGCGGGTACGGCAAGGCAACTCCGACTAGACTACGCCATGTTTACCAGTATCAAGTAACTACTGCTGTAGGGTCGATGTGACACTTCTCGATACTGCTACTGTAATATACTTCAGCGCTGGTCGCCGTGATTTCGATGGCGCCCCCCTCACCGCTATCAATTTTGCTATCTTGAACTAGTTAGTCCATTTCCACTATAATCCGCCCCCCCCATGTCAGAAGTTTGGGAAGTACAAGGCTGAAGTAGAAGAATGGATAGAACGAAGGGAAAGGCTAGCGCTGAGAAACAAGGTGGAATCGAAAAAACACTTAGAGATATACGGGGGATTGAGGCAAGGAGTAGGAATGAAAACGTATTAGCATGGCCCAATGGACTTCGCGAAAACCCTGAAACTGCGCTTTCGTGTAGGGGACCTGGACCTGCCAGAAAGAAGAAAGGGGTACACCAGTAGCCGGGAGGAGGAAGAAGTAGACGCACACATGTGCCCCTGTGGCAAAGCAATAGAGAGTCGAACTCACATAGTAGGAGAATGTGAAACACACAAGGAGAAACGGGATGTGTTAGAAAAGGAGATGAGGAAAATAGACGAATGTGGCGTGGAGGAGTTTGATACAATGAATAGCAGCGAGAAGACGATCGCTATCCTAGGAGATAGATGGTGGCCACAGGAGGCCAAGCAGGGAGGGAATAAGATTAGCAAAACGTTGCTATGTAATACATGAAAACAACGTAATGAGAGCACCAATTGTTGGACGTGTCTCTATTAGGAGTAGGAACGGTGCTCCGTCTCGAAAGGGATGCGTGGTCAATGGTCAAATGACTAAGGCAAGCAACAAATGAGTACCCCTCCCCCCCCCCTTTTATCGGCGATGACTCAGAACTGAAGTTCACAGAGCACGCTCTAAACTCACATCCTCACCCACGGTCCATGCCTTATATTTTTTATAGCGAATATTGTACTGCGGTATCTTGCCTTCTTCCCTCCGCGTCCTAATGTGCCTACGAACACTTTTGATTGACGCTGCTGCTGTATCTAGCTCTTGACGCTGATACTGCTGAATATGGCGAAACAGGAGACGATAAGTACACATCGGATATTATAAAAAGACACACATGATGAGACGTTTTATGATAGAGAGATTAACCCTAAACTATCTGAGGCTCCTCACATAAAAAGCTTCACACCTCACCCGAATACCGACTAAAGCAAAATGCTTGTCGGTGAATAATCTCGAGGCCCAAGTATACATTTTCGTCATTTTTGCAACAAGATTGGCATTAAGACGAGTTTGGGGTAAGGATCCACGTCATTCAGAAAACATTTCATCATAAAATGTGCTACGTCTGTCGTAAGACCTAACACACTCACTTCTCCCTACTGCTGTCGGTCGTTGTCGTCTAATTGACGTTCACTGAGGTTTGCGTACATACTTCTTCTTGGTCTCTGTTATGTAGAGTCAAAGCGACAACAAACAACAGATTAGTTACGATACTTGCCGCAGCACAGCAGCAGCAGAGGTAGGTGCACACTATTACCGTCCGCAGCAGCACACGACCGCCGGACCAGCACCACCACCACTTGGTGACCGAGTGTGGTGCATGGCGTAGAGAGAACTACTGGTGTGTACATACATTGAGGATGCTGCTTGTTCTGCTGTGTGCGTTGTTCTTGGGGGCCGTACTGTTGTGTCAATCAATAACGGCAAAAACAGTAACAGGACCCTTGCGTGTATGTTGCCCTGGGGGCAGGCTGCGTTATGCTATGCAGTACGGCAGCACGAGCCTATTTACACTATTAATCGTACATCAGCATCAATTTTGTTTGTGTGTGCGCGTGTGATCGGCTACGGTTTTTCTTGGTTGCTTCTACCGCTACTAATGCATTCATGTCCCATCGGCTTCCGTGGCGCCATACACCAACAGTGTCAGCATCAGGAGATATTTAAGCAGAAATACTTCGAGTATTTCTCTCTTTCTCTCTCGGATTATAATGCCGTTTTGAATTTTTGTGTTCTCGATGGGCGGAGACGGTGAGGGCTAGAATCCCGAGGTTTACACGGCTCGGCTGTTTGGGTGTCGATTCTCTTTTATCACAATCCACTGGCTGTTATTAGGGCCCATCTCCACGGGGGACGCTAAATTTGGTCAATATGAAATAACAATATATTTTTGATAAGGTTAAATTTGACTTTGAACAGAACATGTGTTTGTGTCCTATCGGGAACGGCGCATTAATCGTCAAACAACGAATCCGGAATAATGATAACATGGAATGTTCGCACCGCATCACGCGACGCCCATCCGACAAACAGTGACAGGCGTAGACGAGAGCTAAGGTTTGCGTTGTCACGTGCGCGCTGTCTCCAGCCTTTTTTTTTGTGGCGCAGGATAGGAAGCTATTGCTCTCAGGGTGGCCCGTGTGGGCGGAGGGAGCCCTCAAAGACCATGTCCGCAGCAGCAACAACGGCGGTGCAGCTATCGAGGTCTCGACCGTATTCGCCTGTGCGTTTTTCATCGTTTGATCGAGCAGGACGAAAAATTGAGGTTGTGGCCGACATGAGTTTTTACGAGGCGCTACCGCCGGGGGACGATGTGTTGTATCCTTTGGGCGTAGGCGCGGTGATTACTGCTCCGGTCGCCTCTCTTTGAGGTTCGCGATATATCCCCCCGATCGCGGTCACCTCAGCGGCCAAGAATCACCCCACACTCTACCGGGGGTGTTGACCCACCATAAACATGCTACATCAAGGTTGATCAACTCCAAAATTTCAATAAACAGTTTGAAATCCCGACAAAACAATATGAATGACTTTTCACTCATTTCTTTCAATATATTAACTCGCCTCGAGAATACTTACTTGGTGATTCACTCTTCAGCCAATCAGATGGAAATATAAGTACGAAAAACAAAAAAAAAAAATGAAAAAAAAAATAACGTCCCGGATAAGATGGGCCCTTAGTACTGACAGTAGGCGCTTCCTCGGATGTGTGGGTTCCAACAAAGCAAAGTGAAATCATAGTTCAGTTTTACGGCTTCGGATTCCAGAAGCGTCAGCCTCTGGCACGCCGCATCAGGCCAAAATTGCCAAGGCTTATCACAGTGACTGGGAATCGTGACGGAACGAGATTTTGCCTCGTTTGGCGGGAAAAAGAAAAGAAAACAGGACGATAAAACGAGGACGTAAATATTTGCCGGGACGGGACGGCGGGTGTATAATTTCTTTACGGAACGAGACAATATGAATCAACCGAGTTGGTTTTTACGACGAGACTGGACGGTATATTTTATTCCCTCGGCGGGACTCGACGGTAAATACTATGTTCCTCAGCGAGACAGGTCGGTCAATACTTTTTTCCCACGGCGGGACGGGATGACAAGTTTATGTTTCTTCGACGAAGCGGGACGGTATAAGTTTTTTCTCCGCTGAACGGGACGGTCAATATTTTTCTCATCTTTCTGTTAAGAATATTCGATGATACTCCTGCACAGTAGGCTGCAAAGGTTGGCGCTGTCAGTCGTTAAACTGACCGAGCAGACACGCTGTGTGTCCAGGATGTGAAGAATGGATGAGTCTTGAAAAAGGCCGCTTGAGGGCAATAAAGGCTTAGGACGATGAACCGTGGTAAGTTCAGATGCGGTTTGACGAGTGAACGTGGGGTGTGTGCGAACACTCCAGTTCCTCAGTCTTGATGGCCTCTTACAGCAACGTCTATCGGCTGCTTGTCGCTGCAACTCGTCGACTACAAGAACTGCTGAAAGGCCATCTAAATATCCCGTTACTCATAATGCGGTGTAATTAGTTGAACGGCAACTTACGAAGCATTGACTCAATATGCTATGTACATACGGCCTATTTCTTAACACTCCCCCTCAATGCAAGTCGCAATGCATAAACGATGAATGTCCCAGGGCGATAGAACATGACTAAAGTCCTGATCATGGCTAACGAATCACCAGCACTTGTTGGAAGCGATAGAAACAATACTAAAGCGCCGATCATGGCTAACGATCACCAGCACTTGTTGGAAGCAACGCTACTTCTTTACTAGAACACTGATAATGCATACAAAACCATAAAGCTTGTGTAGTCATTCCCGCGAAAGTAGCAAGTAAAGACAACCAGCAAAAAGGAACCCTTACGGTTTGATCGTCTGAACTTCTCATTTTCAGGCCCTGAATTCGCTGATCAACTTGAGGAGGTAGCGCTGCCTTTGCTTACTGAGGTGCTTCGTGCCAATGTCAGCAAGCTGGTCCTCTGTTTTGACATATTTCACGGTGATTCTGCCCTCCTTGACTAGTTCCTGGATGAAGAAGTACCGTAGAGCCACGTGCTTAACTCGCGAACTGTAGGTCCGATTTCCGGCGACGTGCAGAGCCGAGGTGTTGTCGATATATAGTGGTACAATGTCGAAGCGCGTGCTGAATCTCAGTTCCTTCATCATGTTAGAGCAGAACACCGCTTCCTTCATCGCTAGCGCTGCGGCCACGAGTTCTGCCTCCGTAGTGGATTGCGCTGTCAGCCCCTGCAGTCCCACCTTGGAGCTAACCGGGGCGTTCACAAGGAAGACAAAATACGAGGACATCGACTTGCCGTTATCCGGGTTGTTGCCCCAGTTTGCATCGGAGAATGCAGTCAACTTGAAGACACCTTGCTTGTACGTGATGGCGAAATCCACCGTTCCAGCCAGGTAGCGAAGTAGATGTTTGGCTGCCGCCATGTGAGCTTTGGATGGTTTAGACATCGCCCTTGCCAATTGATTGACGGCGTATAAGATGTCGTAACGAGTCACCTGCCCAAGGTACATGACGCTGCCCGTGATGGCCTGGAAACGCTGTTTCTCCTCCTTACTTAGAAGCCTCTCCTCCGGCTGGTCCAGCGACAGCTCTTTACCCACACCAGGCGCGTACGTTGAACTGCAGCTTGTCATACCGTACCGCTCCAGCAGGGACTTGGTATATTTCTCCTGGGCGAGGGTCACCGTCCCCTTCTCGCGGTCACGGGTAACACCCATCCCGAGCACGAGTGACACGTCTCCCATGTCCGTCATTGAGAAACGACTCATGAGCTTCTGCTTGATCCGCCTCAGCACCAGGACGTCTTTTCCGAGCAAGAGAACGTCGTCGACATACAGGGTCAGGATATAAACGGCACCGCACTCCGAGTAGGTGTACACACACGGGTCCGACTTGAGACTTTTGAAGCCAATTTCCACCAGATGTTTGTCGTCGAATTGCTCGTATCCGGTTGCCATCTTGACGTACACTTCCTCTGTGACATCGGCGTTCAGAAACGCGGTGTTGTAGTCTAGCTGCCAACACTCCAGATTGTACTCCGCCGCTATTGCCAGCACCATGCGGATGCTCTGGAGCCTGCAGACGGGGGCAAACGTGCTGCCGCAATCCATGCCCGGCAATTTCCCCCTTCCTAGTACAACAACGCGTCTCTTGTGTGAGTTGTCCGCCTTGACCTTGTAAACCCATCTACTGCCGATAATCTTGTGTCCCGCGGGGACAGAGGTCGCCGGCAGGAGGGTGTAGACATTGTTCTTTTTCAGGCTTGCCATTTCCTTGTCCGAGGCCGCTTTCCACTGTGCTTTAGCCGGTAGAGTTATGGCTTCTTTAAAGGTTTGAGGAGTTATTTCCGCATTCTCCCCGGCCGAACAGCTTTGAATGGTCGTCGCGGCGTAGGCGTATTCAACGGCAGAGTCTGCTCCGTAAGTCTCATGCGCGATATCCGGCAGGGTTTCCTTGGTATAGAGCCTCAGCCCTCGGAGCTCAGACAGCGTGGGCCCGGTGGCGATCGCCGCTAGGTGAGCAGAATCTGAACGGTTGTGAGTGTTACGCCTCGCAAACGATTGTGCTGCAGTGCCGGCACGCGTAACCGCAGGAGTCGCTTCTTGGCGCGAATGTCCCCGCTGTTGAAGCGGCTGTGATCCAGCCAGTGGTGTTTCCAGGGACGCTCCCGCGGGTGACATCACTTGCTCCTGTGGTTCAAGAACAACCTCCTGCGAAACTCCGTCCATACGTCCATAGGCTCCCCCCCGGGCATCGCCCCTTCTTGCGGTGATCTTGCAGCTCCTCCGTCCAGTGTGTCCCTCCTAGTGATCTCGCTGATCCGCTCTAAGCCACCGGTGGATTGTCTGAGAGCCCGCCCACGGCGATGTGGTCAGCAGAAGCACCGGGAAGCGGTTCCAACACGGAAGTGTAATAGCGAAGATCGCGCAGAAAGTCGTCGTCTGTGATGTAGTTGTGGTCGTCCATGCCGTTGCTTAGCGGATTAATCTGCTGCGAAGTTTCATCCAACGGTGGCGGGAATAGGCCCGATGGTGTCTCGATGAAGATGACGTTCCGGCTCTCCATAATGCGCCGGGTGGCAGGATTGTACACTCGATAGCTCTTGCTGTTGTTGCTGTACCCAACCAATCGTCCTTCCACCGCCTTGAGTTCAAGCGTTTTGGAGTAGGTCTCAATATGCACGAAAGCCCGGGCACCGATGACTCGAAGAAGACTCAGATCCGGCTCCGTTCCGTGTAGCATTTTGTACGGAGACTGCATGCCGATCGCAGAGTGCGGCGCCCTGTTGCCCAGAAACGCCGCCGAGAACATCAATTCTCCCCACAGAAACTTTGGCAGTCCGCTGTCGGCAAGCATACACCGCACCATAGCTGCAAGAGTTCTTCCAACGCGTTCGGACATGCCAATTTGCTGCGGCGTATTGGTGCTGGCGTACTCGAGCAACACCCCCGTCTGAAGGCAGTAGTCATGGAACTCCTTGCTGATGAATTCTCCTCCTTTGTCCACCCTCAACCGCTCGACGCGGAAACCACTTGGAATCACCACAGATTGTACGAATACCTGAAATGAGCTGAGAGCGTCGTGCTTGGACTTCAGCAAATAAGTCTCCGTCCACTTGGTGTACTCGTCGGAAATCTTTGTGATGTACTTGTAACCCCCGAGGGCCTCTGGGGTTGAAGGTCCCATCAGGTCTGCGAAAACGAGTTGGAAAGGCAGTTTAACCTTGTGGTCGGCGGTCTTGGGATGAGCCAGCTGGTGACTCTTGCGCACGGCGCACACATCGCAGTCTGGCACAGGCCCGTCGAAACTCACCCCGTTGTTATCAAGGTTTTTCAGAAGCTGTAAGCTCTTGCGGTTGAGGTGTCCTAGTCGCCCATGCCACAGGTTGGCGTTTGCCGCAGCCTGCATTGCCAGCTCCGGCCCGTTGCCACCGCCAGCGAGGTCCAGCGAGAAAGAATAAAGATCGTACCCCAGCTCTTGGAGCGGAAATATGTGGTTGTGGGTTTCCAGCCTTGGGTTGGTCATGTCAAAGATAGACACCACACCGTTACGCGCAGCTTGCTTGACAGAGAACAGGTTACGTCCTAGGCCAGGCATAATCAGACACGAAAGTTCAATTAACCGTCGCACTCCCTTGTCGTCGATGACGTGGCCCCGGAGCACTCCCTGCGCAGTGCCATTCAATTCCCCCCCCCCGGCGGTTGAGATTTTTCTTTGGCACGTCCAACACCTTGTACTCTTCCAGTCTGTCCCGAAATCCGGGGACGATGGCGTCGTCGAAATAATGTCCTGACGCGCCACTGTCCACCAGCACATTTACGGAGTCGTTGCTGCACCCTGTCCGCGGCCTCGCGGTGGGACCGATCGTGAGTGCCGACCCATCTTCCGTACTGGTGACGCCCCCAAAGACTTCAGGCTGTCCATAGGTGTTCTTGACCATTCGGGCATAAAGGGAGTTGCCAAACGAGAGCCACAGATAGTGGAGAATAGCCACCATCACTAGAGCACGGGTCACGGCCGTCAAATCCCCGACGATGTGCTCTCGGAATCCCAGTTGATGGGCCGGTTCTTCCTCGACCATGAAGAGCGACTCACCAGCCTCTTCTCCGCTGACGCCGCCGAAATATCCGAACAGCCCACTGGTGTCGACTGGTTCATCCGTGGGGCCGAATGGCCAAAATGCTTCCTCCTCCGTCGGCGCTTCCACTGCGGTGAACGAGATAGGGTGGTCGATGTAGTTAGCAGCATAGTTGGCGTTACCGGCGTTTGCACTGCCGACACCATGCTGGGTGCGGCAGTCCGCATCGCTATGCGTAGTGCTCGTATGGAAGGAGCACCACTGATTTCTATCTCCCCCTCTCCTCGCGTCTCCTGATCCTGCTTTTCCGTGGCGAGGAAAGTGCTGTTTTCGCTGATGTTGCTGACCCCCCGGATTGGGCCCACGCCGGTGGTCCTTCTTCAAGATGGCGCAGTCCTGCGTTACGTGTCCGAATCCTTTGCAGTAGTTGCACTGCACGTCACTGAAGGTGTGCCCCACCACCTGAATGGCAATGCCGCGGCCTGCGATCGGCTTAGCGTTGACAGAGCGCGAAAGGTTGTCGACGTACATAGTGTGTACCATGTGCCGAATGCCGTCCAGTCCAAAGTTTCGCCTCTCGTAGCTGGCGGTTCGTACCCTCTCGTACTCGGGCGGAAGGGCTTGGAGAATGATGTCCTCGTACCTCTCGTGGTGTACTGTCTGTCCCATTTCCTCGAGGAGGTCACGGCATTCGTCCAGAACGAAAAAGAAGTCGTCCGGATCCGGGCCGGGCTCCATCTTCGTGTTGACGAGTTTCTCGTGGCACGCCCTTCTGGCCTCCTTAGTGTGGCCGTTGTACTTCTCAGTCAGAGCCTTCCACGCCAG
Organism: Macrocystis pyrifera; assembly: GCA_031763025.1. Lineage (NCBI taxonomy): Eukaryota > Phaeophyceae > Laminariales > Laminariaceae > Macrocystis > Macrocystis pyrifera. Next base: position 13,184,057 of record JASSKH010000008.1, read on the forward strand.
CTGTCCATGCCCCGCTCCATCTTCTGGCCGCTTCCCCTGGAACTTCTTGACGGTGTTGTTGGCGGAGCCAGATGTGGTGAGAAGTAGAACACTCCAGAGATCTTGGTTCGCCTGAAGCCCATTTGTGCTCAGCGACAGCATTAAGCGTCGCGGTGTCGGTGCTGCCCAGAGTAGGTGATGGCTGGGCCTTGCCTTGAAACACTTCGAATACGGCCTTGCTGTAGAGAGACAGGCAGACGCGCAGCTTGCTCTTGTATTCTTGGAACGACTCCTTGTTCCTGCCGGCAAAGACGGGGCAGTTCTTGATGACCGCCTGCGTGTTGTTGGACGCCACGCCCTCCATGGCGATCCCTCGACGCTAAAGCGGATCTGTTCCTTCGAAGCACACGATATAGTAGATAAAAGATGAATCCGAGTCTTGGTCGCTGTACTGTAAAAACAAAGAAACAAAGAAACAAACAGACCTGAACAGACAAACAAACAAACAAACAAACAAACAGGCAAACCAACAGACAAACTCGCCCGAGTCTGTGTTGGGCCGCTGAATGGCGGAACCGAGCTGTGTCGTCGGATCGCTGAAAAAATCCAAATAAAGCTGAGGAGCTTTGTGTAAAATCAAAATAAAGCTGAGACGCTTTGTGTAAAAATCTCCAGCTGCTGCTCCTGCTCCGGGTCCACGAAGGTTCCCGATGCGCGCGACGGGCTGAAAAAACGATGGCTCAAAAACCTGTTAAGAATATTCGATGATACTCCTGCACAGTAGGCTGCAAAGGTTGGCGCTGTCAGTCGTTAAACTGACCGAGCAGACACGCTGTGTGTCCAGGATGTGAAGAATGGATGAGTCTTGAAAAAGGCCGCTTGGGGGCAATAAAGGCTTAGGACGATGAACCGTGGTAAGTTCAGATGCGGTTTGACGAGTGAACGTGGGGGGTGTGCGAACACTCCAGTTCCTCAGTCTTGATGGCCTCTTACAGCGACGTCTATCGGCGGCTTGTCGCTGCAACTCGTCGACTACAAGAACTTCTGAAAGGCCATCTAAATATCCCGTTACTCATAATGCGGTGTAATTAGTTGAACCGCAACTTACGAAGCATTGACTCAATAGGCTATGTACATACGGCCTATTTCTTAACACTTTCCCGCCGCAAGGTCGACACGGTACGTGAAGAATTTCCCGACACAGACGTTTTCGTCTCGATACGCTGCCTGAGCCCCGATAAGTGCTGCCACTACACGGGCGACGTCTTCTGATTTCTTCTCACCCCTGCCCCAACAACTGCTGTGGTTGCGTTATCATCTCGTGGTTGTTGTTTCGATGGTTATACTTACGTTGTGTTACTGGTGGTTGTGGAAGTGGAGGTGGTGGTGGAGGTGGTGGCGGTGGCGGCGGTGATTCTAGTGCCGCTGTTGGTCGATTGACCCCGCCCGTGAGATAGGCATCCATCCATTGCCTCCGTGCCGGTCGCACCAAGGATGGTAGGAGACAGCACTTTCAACTATTGGCAGACAGCAACTTTGCGTTGACACGCTTTGACGGACATCAAACTACATGGCTTTAGTATGTAACACTCAGCCTTACATTCTTGACAGCGAACATTATCGTCCCGCTTTATGACATGTCTCCTGACATCGTTTTGGGCCACACCAGCCAGTGCTGGTGTTGCCGTGGGTTGAAAATGGTCTCTGTCCTGTTTGTGTGTGGTGGCGAGCCTGTGGCAGGTATTGTGTTGATTGATCCCTAAAGGCATAGGCACAGCTGGCACGGGAACGCGTGGCTGACTGCAGACATGAAACGGAACTCCTCTTATATTACATCCTCGTTGTAGAGTTGACTCGCCTCACGTGCAGTATAGGGTTCCACCTGACGAGTGGCATTGGTGGGCACACATTGCCCCGATATCCCAAAACCCTACTGCCGGAATCCCTTTCCAGCGTGGAACTCCCCAATCCACCATGGATCTAATACGTCGTGTATTTTATTACAATCAATATCCCCCCTACTCAATATACACGACCATACTCATATCCCCCCTGGTCCTGTGCATGATCAATATTCCCCTCAGCTCTGTACATGAAAATGTTCGACATCGCAGAGCTGGTACATCTCAATAAAAATATCAACTCGAATCAAACTCAGAAAGTCAAAAATCCAATCTGTAACGCAAAAATCAAGTTCTTGAATTAACACTTAAATCTGCAAATCAGTATTCCAACACTCGAATGGTTGTGGAAGTGGAGGTGGTGGTGGAGGTGGTGGCGGCGGCGGCGGTGATTCTAGTGCTGCTGCTGGTCGATTGACCTCGCCCGTGAGATAGGCATCCATCAATTGCCTCCGTGCCGGTCGCACTCTAGGATGGTAGGAGACAGCACTTTCAACTCTTGACAGACAGCAACTTTGCGTTAACATGCTTTGACGGACACCAAACTACAAGGCTTTAGTATGTAACACTTAGCCCTACATTCTTGACAGCGAACATTATAGTGTGTTGATTGATCCATAAAGGTATAGGCACAGCTGGCACGGGAACGCGTGGCTGACTCCAGACATGAAACGGAACTCCTCTTATGTTACATCCTCGTTGTAGAGTTGACTTGCCTCACATGCAGTATAGGGTTCCACCTGCCGAGTGGCATCGGTGGGCACACATTACCCCGATATCCGAATACCCTACTGCCGGAATCTCTTTCCAGCGTGGAACTCCCCAATCTACCATGGATCTTAGACGTCGTGTAACTGAGTACAATCAATATATTGTGTTATGATTTTTCCTTTAGTCGCGGGTGAAGATATGAAGTATGAAGGTTCACAAAAATAAAATGAAAATAAGGAACAGCACCAAGTATACCACTTGCGACTTGGTAGCAATGATCATTGTATTTGTAGATCGATATATTATATCTGTAGTTACCTAAAATTGAAAGTATACAAGAAGAGCAAAACTGGGTATACCCGATGCCTCGTTGGCCAAAATCGGGTACCTTTGTATTTGAGTGACCACGAGGGCCACAAGACGCCAACTCATTGGCCAACTTTCACCACCACCCGATGCAGGTCACATTAGCTCCAGGTACAACCGATTTTGCCTACTTACCACCAAGAGCCACCGTATTATTGTACCCAGTTACCCGAATATGACCAGACTATTCGACCACAACGACCAACCGCCACCTCGAGTACATGCCTTCCGTCTCGCCGAAGACGGGAAATATCTATTTGTGTGATGTCAATGACTATTAATGGGTTTATTCTGGACTGTTAATAGTTCATTCGCTCTCTTTCCGCTGTAAAGTGCCGTACCAATCACACACAAACCACCGCTCTCCCCCTCCTTCTCCTGTCATCTCCCAGACCAAAGTTAGCACAGCCCTCTCTCTTCTCTTCTCCCAAACCAAAAGCAACCTAAGCACAGCCATAGTATTATAGTGATAGATCATGAGCGAAGCTACCAACTTCGTGACAAATTAAGTGTTATCTCCACACACAGTGGGCATGGGTATGCAACATCTCTTCCTATTTCCGGCCACGCGGGAATCCTTATGTATGACAGGGTGTTTCCCGCCCTATTCTCAGAACGAAAAATACATTTTCATATTTTTGTCCGACCCTCGAGCCTGAAGTTCTGAACAGTCAGTCCCGTACATACGGGTAAGTAAGTGCTTAGTGCTGTTGCGTACTATTACGGGGGTCCGTAGTAAATAGGACCTACGGTGCACCCAAACACGTTCATATTTCTCTTTATTTTCTGACAATATTTGGTCCTATTGACTAAGGTCCCCCATAATATTAATAGTGTACCTGGTAGTTTTGAAGCATATTTTTGACACGCACGCGGCGGGTATAGATTGGTGCTTCGGGCAGTATGCGCACCTGGAAAAAAACAACCGTACTGGAAAATTGGACGACGATAGACGAACTACTTGTTTGTACGAGGGGTATGCCCTATGAGTCAATGCGTTGGGAAGTGTGTTGCGTGTTGCGTATCGTCAACTATTTTATAGTGTACAAGAGTTGTGGTGAAAACGAGGTCGGCTCGCATACGCACACCTCCAAAGGTCGTGCCAGTTCCACTACCCACCCAGTACCAGTCATTTCCGGCCCCGATACCTCGGGTACTGGAAGATACAATAAATAAATACCTGGTATAGTTTCCAACTTTATCGGTACTCCCGGTAACTCAGCTAGCTAGGCACACAGTATAGTTGACGATACGCAACATTGACTTCCAACCGAATTGACTCCTATGTCGTACCCCTCGTACGAACGAGTAGTTCGTCCGCGGCCGTCCAACATTCAGTACTTGTTACGTATACGAATGCTATTATTCCAGATGCGTATACTGCTGGAAGCACCGGACAAAACCCGCCGCGTGCGTGTCAGAACGATGCATTATTAATAGTAAGCGACAGCACTTACGTACCCGTACGAGATTGACTGTTAGGGGTGGGACTGGAGGCCTGATTTGACCAAAAAAAGCGGCAGGCTATTCGAGCCGACCAGCCAAAAACTATTAAAAATTCTGAAAAAATAAAACTATCGCCATACCCCTAAGTACTTGGTTTTAGTGCGGATGCGTAGTGAACTTGTATCTGATATTTCTCTGAGGTGGAGATGGAGCCGGTCTTGAATTCATCCAGACACCCCACACAGGGCACATACCGTTTGGACCGCACGCTGTGTTTAGCACAGGAGTACAAATTGACGTCTTTATAGACTGAAAAGTGCGGAGAAACACGTTTTTTTTTTTTTTTTTTTTTTCTGCCTCTTGCTCTCTGTCGTGCTTTGAGTGGTGTGTAGACACAGTCATACTCTGCATTGGGATGTGTGGCATACAGCAAAACAAACCCTGGTCGAATCGACCTAGAATCCGTAGAGAGCGATCTGGCGAAAAATCGCCCCTTTTCAGTCACTTTTTCGGGACCTGTACCATGACATTCAATTTCTTGATGGGGAATTATTCGAAAACACCAGAACGAACCTCGACCAAGGGCAAGAGGAAAAAAATTGTCCAAGCGAATCGGGAGGCATATCTGCAGCGTACGGGTCGCGTCGGCGATCGTGCGCCGAGCGAATGCTGTTGTCCGCCGTGGCATCGCGGGGGCGGAGGACGGCCGCGACCGCGCTCGATGGCTGTGGATGGGAACATCTTGCACCGCTGCACCAGCAGCAGCAGCAGCAGCAGCAGCAGCAGCAACACTGGGTCAGTACCTCCAGCAGCCGCATCAGGATCAGCAGATCCACCTTCAACCAGGCCCGGTAGAGGCTGCACTTGCGGGTTGTCAGCCATCGAGGCGGAGGGCCCACCAGTTATTCCCCCTCACGCCCACGCGCCGGTTTGTGCGCTGCTGCTCAAGCACTCGTTGTGGTGTTTTTTGTTTTGTACTGCTCCACCCTTTTGGAGCGACACGCTGCAGCTCCTCTCGTACCATACTTGACATACCCTCTGGTACCTGGTACGTGGTATATGATTTGACCTGGAGAGTTTTTATGTGACGTATCCGTTCTTTCTCACGCGCTGATTGGTTAATTTCTTAAAGATTCCTTTTTCTCAGATAACGACCCCTGACATTTTTTGTGACTTTTTTACGTCTAAAAATATTTCAGTCCCACCCCTAACTGTTGAGAATTTCAGGCTCGGGGGTTGGACGGAAAAAATAATATGTTTTTTCTTGTACTGCGACATGGTGGGACACATCCTGCCCTACGTGAGAACCCCAGCATGGTCAGGAATAGGAAGAGATAATGAATAGCAATGTCCACGCTTTGTGTCTGGATTATACACTTTATTTGTCGCCAGGTTGGTAGCTTCACCCATGATCTGTCACTGTTCTCCTAGTCCTTTACTAAGGTTGCTTTTAGTTCGGGAGGAGAAATGGAAGGGGGCTGTTCTAACTTCGGTATGAGAGAATACATGACGGGGAGGGAGAGCGGTGGTGTGTGTGTGGTTGGTACAGCACTCTACAGCAGAGACAGCGAATGAAGTAGTCTAGAAAAACCCTAGTCATGCACATCACGCAGATGGTTTTTGCCTGTCTTCGTCGCGACGAGATGCATGAGCCTCGAGGTTGTGGTTGGTCGTTGTGGTCGAATAGTCTGGGCATTTTTAGGTGGGTGGGTACAACAGTCGGGTACGGCGCTATTGTGGCCAGCATCGGGTCGTGTCCAGCATTGGCCAATGCGATGGCGTCCTGGGGCCGTCGCGGTCACCGGTATACAAAGGTACCCGATTTTGGCCGCGAAGGCATCAAGTATACCCGATTTTGGCCACCGTTCTTTTTATATACAAATCATTAACCAGCTGCCGATGGATCATCAACTCCAACAGAGTGTTTTCTGCTGACGATGAAAATACGTTAGTGAGTCCGCTGTGGGGTCGACCAGTTGATTGAATAGTTGATACCCAATTTTGCAAGCTGCGTGATACATCTATTATCACTGTTCTACATTTCATTTACTGCTTACATGGAAGTTGTACACAATTTATGGTAACACATGTATACATATTATATATATAGGAATTACTACTACTGTAAGTTTGGTACGACTCCATGTTTTTTAATTGATTTCGTGGTGGAAATGGATGAGAACACACGACCACGAACTTGTCGTGTAGAGGAAGAGGCAAAAGTTATGTCCGCCGGAAGCAGTTTCACGACCGACGATAAGTTCCAACGGAAGACATTTTCTCGGCCGGACGGGACGATAATTTTTCGGTGTCGCGGCGGGACGGGACGGTATCTTGTTGGTGTCACCGCGGGACCGAACGGCAATTTGTCGGTGGCACCGCTGGACGGGACGGTAGGTTTTGGGTGTCACGGCGGGGCGGAACGGACTTTTTCAACGTGAGAGATTTTATCGACGGGACGGGACGGTAAAAGTGACGACGGTCAGGGAGTTCTTCGGCGGGACGGGACGGGAGGGGACGACTGTATCATTTTGACGGCGGTTTTACCTTTCCGTCTCGTCCCGTCCCGCCATTATACAGCCGCTACCGTCCCGTCGAAATATCGTTTTAAGCCTTGAAATCTGCGTTCTCAACTTACTGCGCCTACCACCGCCGATGATTCCTGGCCTCACAAGGCACAATTGTTTTGTTTGGGCGGTGATCAGATATTGCTCATGTCTACCGGCGGCACTATCCTGTGGTTTCTACACGATGAAGAGAAATGCTGTTTTTTTTTTTCAGTTTGGAATTCCCATACGATTGAACCTTTTTTGGATGATTTGAAGCTCGGCGTTTGGCCTAAACTCTAGAATATTTTTCTGCATCACCTCTGTGAACTATGTACGAAAAATCCGGCAAATTTCTTGTGCCCAAATTTCGAAAAAACAACGGTCACATTTCTCGTGCGTGTTCGTGTATTGTGTGCTTCCACATTAAACTGTTTCTCTTGGCCGTTGACACCCAGCCCAACCAGTGTCTGCACTGATCCTTCCATCGTACAGATACTAGCCCTGAAGCTCTGCGGTCACCGAACAACGACACAACAATATCTTGTACACTATTGTCGTGAGCAGAATAAACAATGCAAGGCAAGGTCATCCATGGTAGTGGATACGACACGCACGACATACACATTATTTTTAGTAGAACAAATACCACATAATCAAAGGGGGACAAGGCGAGGAAAAAAAGGAAAAAAAAAACACTGAACGAGCCTGGTGCCTTTCACAGAAGTAGATGTGGGACATAAACCCAAAACCCAAACAGAGCAAAACAAAGAACCCCAACTGCTGCTGTAGTGTTCCTAAATATGTATTTAGCTCTAAATCGAAGTGTTGGTGCCCACAACGGGATAACTGTTGTAAAGACGAGAAAATAACACCCGAAGCAAATAAATGCACAAAATAACTGAAGAACAAAGACCCTTCAGGCAAGTGCAGCTATTTGTTGGTTGCGCGGGCATCACATTCACGTTCGACCTGCCAGTCGGTCGATTTGGTGCCTTGCCACGATGCCTCCCCTCTCCTGTCTGTACTCTTCGACCGTGCTCCACCCCCCGAAGATGACGCGTCAGGAAATAGGCAACGAACGAACCGGGCTTGCCATCCATCTACTATCACGAGGGGGTACATAAAATAGGACCTATGGTACAAACAGTATCTATAGTCCCGTAATAGGCAAGAACTCTTTGAATAGGAACAAGAAGGAAGACGGATGAAGATACTGAAATTGCAAACAGTATTGTACAGAAGAACCTGAAAGCCAAGCCAAATACAACAACAAATCTACTCGAAACAAATTTTAACGTGCACTACTGTACTATGCATTGGTATTTGACTCACAGAGGGATGTACCAAGTAATACAGGGGCTACGGGAACGAAGAGCGTCAAAGACACCTTCCAGTGGTCAAATTGCTAACTGCATCAAGCTGCTGCGTTTTTAGCGGTTCTCGAACTTTGACGGTTTTTCAATAACAGTGTTATTAATAGCATCGCATCACCCTTTCAACGGTCGGCGTCAGGGCAGAAAAGATACATGGTAGTGAAGAGGCTGCACGGGTATAGGTTCGTGGGTGTGGGCTGGTTGGCCTACAAATCACCCAAACGCACCATGGTCCACCACAAAACGATCGTTTTTTAAACGATACGCATCAGCGCATAGAACTTGCACGGAGTGCGTGGGTGACCTCTAAAACATGATAATGTATTTCCCATTACAAATACAGTATGAACACATCGAGCAGTCAGCGTGAATGACTTGTATGCCACTTACAACAGCACTAAAGTAAGGAAATATTGTCAAAATATCACACATCACAACAATTGGCAGAGAGGGAGAGGAGAATACAGTGTAAAATGCAAGTGAACACACCTGCTCGGATACTCGAAGACGGGGAGGGAGGGCGTATGCGTTGAGCGATGCGCCTATGAAACCCTTTGAACGAAACTTGTCCGAAGGCACCATTTTCGTTGTGTGTGCCGCAGTAGTTTGAGGGATCACTATAATAATAGGTGTGAAATTCGCCCCAGGGGTGTGTCATCTTCCGTGTCGTTTGACAATCAACAACACACAAGACAAACACCAATTGGCGGGGATGGCAGAGAGAACTATTAAACAACCGCAACAAAAACTAAAAGAGCAGACGCTATTATATTCATCTACCAATAACAGCTTTAAACGATACACAAATCAAGAACAAAATCACTTATCAGCTTGTTGTGTTCTCACATGATGTATTAAATCAAGAATTCGTGGCGATGGTCAAGAAAAGGTACCTGGAGCTTGTTGGAGCTTTTCTCATAATTATAGGAGGAAATTCCGAAGAACCACAAAAAACGAAAATCGTTCTCACCTAAAATACACAAGCGACAAAGAAGGCGACCACATGAAATTAGATCATTATGCAAACTGAACTAACATGACCGCGGGTACCCACTCACCTAAGCAGTACACAGGGCTCTCTCGTTCTCGCAACTAACCAACTCGTGGCTACTGACAACAGCGGTTGTTGTCTGGAGTGTGCTGCCTCAAACGTACGGAACGGACTCAGTAGTGGTAAGCACAGAGAGGAACAAGCCTGCTATCTGGGGCGTTGTCAGAGTCAAGATTCGGGGACTTGCAGTGAACAACTAGCAGTAGCGACGGAGGAAAGGCTACGTCTCCTCTACATCAGTATCAGCCAGCAGTAACTAGTAGTATGCAACCTGGTGCCAGGTAGTTTATGATCCCACCATCAGGTGGAAAACAACCATTCCGTTGTTCAGTATATGCGTATCTGCGCAGTCTACGTTGCCTTGATTTAACACCCACGTGGCGTGGAGTCTGCCTGGGTTTCAGCCTGGAATTCAGCGAAGCCATGGAACCTACCTAGACCAACGAACTCAGCATTGATTCGGACGCAAACTGAAGAAAATGGTGCCTGCAAATTAGGCGCCACCACAGACACCGTCGGTGTCGACAAAACACTCAATAAAAAATCTCACGACCTGAAAGACCGTGCTCAGAAATCTATTTGTACCTTCAAACAAACGCCACATCTGGATACGGAGGGGGAGACGTTTCCTCGCTTTTGTTGGTAATTATTAGGTCTCCCTCTAGCTCCTCACTATCATTTCAACACTGCCTTCCGGTTCGATGTTAACGACGTCACTCTTCGGTTTCTGCCACATAGCTACCACCACTGTCGTTTGTCTGTAAAGGTTGTGGGTTCAGGAAACAAATAATTCAATTATGTAAGAACGCAGAGAGATACCAGGTGTGTGACTTTTCATGGTAACCGATAAGGTCTAAAGAGCGTCCTGTGGGTTTCGTCGCGGTCGTGCGTATATCGGCGCCCTATAAGACTTCCTTTGTCCGACAAAAAATCATGCTACCATATATGAATACTCGACAGCCATATATGAACCTAGATAACGCGACGCACGTCTTGAAGTCGCGCCTGCATATGCGTGGGTTACTGGTTGCGGTGATTACACGCTGTTAGCGGCAGCACTGCTTGTGACTCCCGGTTGGCAATGGCAGAAAGTGATGCTACCGAGGAAACCCCTCGGCGTTGTAATGGGTTCGCTTGAAAAAGAAAAAGAAAACAGCACACTGTCTTGTAAGGGAAAAACAATGTATCCTCGGCCTCCAATCAATATACAAGCGCGGCTTCGCGGCAAACGTAGACTATAGCAACGTCAGTCTCCGACCAACGACAAAATCGCGTCTTCCTACTCACTTTTTCCCCCCCACTACAAGCGCGGCTTCGCGCCATGAATAATCTACAATTACGCCAGTCCCGGGCTTATAAGAAACAAGGGGTGAACCAATCCCAGCTTCATCAAATAAGACAGGCACGGTTTCGCTCGAAATAAGGAGTAGAAACGACACACTCTCTTGTAATGACAAAAGCATTCTCCCCCCATCCTCAATTAAGTTACAAGCGCGGTTCCGCCGCAAAAGTAGACCATTGTAACTTCAGTCTCAGTTTCCGACAAAATCGTGTCTTTCTACCCACTTACTCCCCACATTACAAACGCGGCTCCCCGCCGTATTAATCTACATGGACGCCAGTGCCCGGTGTCCAAGAAACAAGCGGTGAATCAATCCCAGCTCCATCACATAATATAGGCGTGGGTTCGTTTGAAAACGAAAGTAAAAAATAACACACTGTCTTGTAAGGGTTAAACCAATGCCTTTCCACCCCCCCAATCGATTTACAAGCGCGGCGTCGCGGCAACATTAGACTATAGTAACGTCAGTCTACAATGGCCGACAGAATCAATTCTTCGTACCCACATCTTCCCAACACTACAAGCGCGGCTTCGCGCCATGATTATTTTACTCTTACCCCCGTCCCAGGCGTGTAAAGAACTCGTCGTGAATCAACGCCAGCTCCATCAAATAATACAGGTACCGGTTCACTCGAAAAATATAGTAAGCAAAAACACACTGTCTTGTAATGAAAAAAGCAAATACCCTCCCTCCCCGTGCCCAATCAATTTACAAGCGCGGCTTCGCGACACATAAAACCTGGAGTAACGTCAGTCTAAGACGGACGACAAAATTGCCCCTGCCTACCCACCTCTTCTCCACACTACAAGCGCGGCTTCACGCCATGATCATTTTACAATTACGCCAGTCCCAGGCCTGTAATAAACAAGGGGTGAACCAACGCCAGCTGCATCAAATAACACAGGCATGGGGTGTTACTCGAAAAATAGAGTAAAAAAGACACACAGGCTTATAATGACAAAAACATTATCCCCACCTTCCAATCGAATTACAAGCGCGGTTTAGCGGCAAACGCAAACTAGAGTAACGTCAGTCTCTGACGCCCGACAAAATCAAGTCTTCCTACCCACCTATTCCCCACATTACAAAGGCTGTTTCCCGACATGATAAATCTCCATGGACGCCAGTGCCCGCTGTCTAATAATCAAGCGGTGAACCAACGCCAGCTCCATCGAATAATACAGTGCGCGGGTTTGTTTGAAAACGAATGTAAACAATATCACACTGTCTTGTAAGGGCCAAACCAACCCCCCCACTCCCCCCCCCTAATCAATTTTCAAGCGCAGCTTCGCGGATAAATTAGACTATAGTAACGTCAGTCTGAGACGGCCGACAAAATCGCGTCTTCGTACTCACCGCCTTCCCACACTGCAAGCGCTGCTTCGCGCCGTGATTATTTTAGAATTTCGCCAGTCCCAGGAGTGAAAGATACAAGCGGTGAACAATCAGGGGGTTTGTTTCAAAAACGAAGAAAACAAAACGCACTGTCTTGTACTGGCAAAAATATTACCTGCCCCCCCAATGCGTTTACGATCGCGGCCTCGCGAAAAAATTAGATTATAGTAACGTCAGTCTAAGACGGCCAACAAAATCGCGTTTTCCTACCCACCCCTTCCCCACTCTACAAGCTCGGCTTTGCGGCATGATCCTTCTACAATTACGCCAGTCACAAGCGTGTAATAAAGAAACGGTGAACCAATCCCAGCTCCATCAACTAGTACAGTCGCGCGTTCGTTTCAAAAACAAACAAAAAATAACACACTGTCTTGTCAGGACGAAAACACTCCCCCGCCACATCCCTACCCATCCCCCTACCCGATGAATATTTCAGCACGGCTTCGCGGCAAAATTAGACTATAATAACGTCAGTCTCCGACGGCCGACAAAACACCGCCCTACCAACCCCCTCTCCACCACTTGACACACGACTGCGTCGCATTTAGGCACAACGACCGGCTCTGACGGCTGGTAAACAAGGATGTAACAGCCCCCCTCTCCAACAATATGTGACAGGCGTGGCGTCGCTTAATACACCAACACAAAGCCAGGGTTCGTAAATGCCAACTTACCTCCCCTCCCCCCCCTTACCCCACTGACAACAACAATCCCAATCGCCTCGTGCGTATGCTACGATATTCGAACAGTCCATCATGCCGTCCTTTAGTTGTTTGATCGTTGCCTTCACAAAACGTTCACTCATGCAAACATGGCCGCCCTCCGCCTCGCCTGCCATTTTACGTGCCTTGACGAACTTCTTTAGTTCCTTGCAGAAAACCATGTGCGTAATAATCATCTTCGCGGCCGGGTCGAACCTGGTCGTTTTGCTTTCCGCGTGATCTTTTAGTCTGATGCTAGGTCGAACTTGCAGACGAGGAAAACGACCAGTGAAGGCCCAAATATTGAATCACAACCTCGATGCTCTTATTCGTCGAGGTTTGCATAGACTTCGTCCTTTCGTTATGCAAATTCTTCCTCTGTTTTCGCTTTGTTGCCTCTAATTGATCCGTCCCCTTCCGCCTAGTTTTCGCCATCCGTTCGGCGTGGCTGACCTCGGTATTTACACCGCCAGTTTACCCTTCTGCGTCTTCGGGGTGGAGGTTGCTGCACACATCGTCTTGTACCGTCGAACAAAAATACACGAGCCGTGTAGCGTCTCGACTCTGGTAAGGGATTGCTCCGAAATTGATTAATGTTTATAAAGTAAAGGGAATGAACATCTCGCTGCCTGTCGACTCCAACAAATTGTCATGTTGGCGGTGACATACTTTCCAGAAGCATTAAAAAAAACACGTAATTCATACCGCATACGACGCGTATCCAACGCGGAGTAGCGCGAGGATTAAACGTCATCAACGATGCCGTGTTGATATGGTTTGACGCTGCACTCCAGATGTGAAATATGACGAAAACATGTAACTGTAACTGCGGGGGGGGGGGGGGGGGGGGGGGGGGGGGGGGGGGGGGGGGGGGGGGGGGGGGCGAGCACGTCCTTCCGAGAAGGCCAACAGCACGAAAGCTCCCACGAGTTGACAATAAGCAGCCGGCGTGCCATGGCTGAAACCAGGAGCTGGCAGGACAGAGACGCCGTATGTTGACGTGGCGGCACGCTTTCGTCCTCGACTACAAACTCCCCGACGGTGAAAGTTTCATACAAAGTCCCCGAGACATTGTGTGTGCCCGAATCAATGATGCATTTGTTTTGCTTCTATGTACGATAGCAAATCACACCGAAGGTATTTATCGAGTAACGTCAGTACTATATATTTATAATATAATCGAAAAAAAGGGTTTTAGTCGAGACGCGTCAACAACAATGGACATTGCCAGTTATTTGTGGAGTGCAACCAAGGCACAACATCTGCACCAATCAACCACCTCCACTCGGCTCCCTTCAAACCTAACTATTGTATTACACAACATACCTACTTTATGCCGTCAGGTGGCCGGGGTGAACTGCATCAAGGACGTACCAGCTTGAAGCGTTTATATATTTTGTCCGTTACTCAGTGCCAGTGAACATTTCCCGCGGTTGGTGTTTCCCGATTCACCATTCCAGTTCTACCAGCACGGATGCCACTTGCCCCCCACATCGCGCCACATTTCGTACAGCTTCGCCTCCGTCATATCAGGTTGCGACATGATGTTTGGGTCGCAGTCGCTCGGCTCACTGTGAGTAAAGATGTTTCACACCTGAGGCGAGCACGACGGTCATCGATCATCGCACGTAGAGAGGGGGGGGCGCGGCGGGGGGGGGGAGGTGCGGGGCGGAGTGGGGAGTTGGTTGAGGAGAGTGGAGGGGCGGGGGGGGAGGGTTGATTATTAGATAGTCGATAACGTGGGGCTCGCAACTCGGAAAACACGTCACCGAGAGGGATTAACCTGTATATATACCATGTTCACGGGGGTTAGCAGCAAACAAAACTCCAGCAGCAGCAGAACCGGACAGTAGTCGCACATACATAGTACTAGCAGCACCAGAGCAGCTAAATAGCATCGGCAGCAGCAGCAGCAGCAGCAGTAGCAGCACACCATGCAGGCCCGAGGCGGCTTCTGGCACACCAGTCGGAGAAGGGGAGCCCGGTGGCGCACGAGGAAGAAGAAGCAGGACGGTACGACATCGTCTTCGTACCTCGTCGTATCCGGTACATGTTCATGACGTGTTTGCATGGCGGTTGCACGATGAAATAAAACGCCTCAAATGATACTGGTATACTGGTGCCCAATGGTATTAACGAGTACTCGTCATTGTCATTGCTGGTGTCCAATGGAAATGACTATAGTTTTTCCCATTGATGGCAATCATTGTCATTGCTGCCGCCTACCGCGTGTAAATCAAAAACGAAATCGTACACCGCTTATACCTCTACCACTGATCCGCTCCTACCGCAGCGTAGACTCATCCGATTCGTTTGGAACCTAAAACCTCGTCTTCTCTGCCTCACGGAGCCTGGTCGCCCTGCGTGCACAGCGGCCTAGGAGGCTCGTGACGTCCGTTTCCCGAGTACGCGCTAGTCTGCGAACCTCAACACTTTTTCCGCGAATCTCGTGATTTCACACGCGATGTAGCCCGAATCGGAATTTCTACACTCGTTTCTGGCACGCCCAGCCGCCCACGTACAAGCAACAGCGGAACATGAGACCGGCCACGCCAGCCCATACGCTCTTGCCGCCGTGAGCTGTCGAAAGCCGCGGAGGAATCGGCCTCTCTCTCCCGTTTCGACCCACACTGCCCGACTGCCTGACTAGATACACTATTAGTACTAAAATGTCCGTATGACACGACGAGCACTTTCAACAACAAATAATTAGCCCTGCTCAGTTTTCTCTGCGTCGAAAATATTAACAACTTTGATTTACCCCTTTTGGTTTTTACCTACCTCAGCAGCAGCAGTAGATACGGCAGCAGTAGATACAGCAGAAGCAGTAAACGGGTGTCGAGCGTGATGCATGTTTCACCTGTTAAGAGTTATTTGGCGTACACCACACACCTCGCACCGGGCGCGTACGTGATGACGAAACTGGCTGCCTCGGCCGTCTACCTGGTGATAGCAGGTACTTGCCATATATCTACTGTATATATGTAGGTATCATACTTAACGTGTTGTCCAGTGGCACGCTCTCAGCAGCAGGTAATTGAACCGGGAAAGAGCCACAGTCCGGGCAAGAGCAACAGTGCCAAGTTCATTCTGCCGCCCGTCTCCCTCTACCCCTGTGCATCTGGCATAGTAGTTGTAGTAGTAGTAGTAGTAGTAGTAGTATTTGCAGCAGTAGAGTATATTATGGTAGTAGCAGAAAGCAGTGGTAGTAGTAGTAGCAGTAGTAGTAGTAGTAGTAGTGGTGGTAGTAGTAGTAGCATTGGCAGTAGGTAGTACTGTGCTGCCGGTGCCACGAGCTTGCTGCTGTACCCATGAGCAGACTGACTGCTTTTGGCAGCCGTTAAAGAGAAACCTTTATTGACATATGAAGATATTTGTTTCATGATGCACTCAACCGTGTATCGACCTGTTGCTCCCAATTGATGTTGACACTGTTGTGGAGTTCTACTGCTGTTGCCACGAGTCGGCTGTGATGTTGCCGTGTGTACATATTTGACAGTCAGTCAATATAACTTTTTCATACTGGTAACAAATAAATGTGGACACTTTTTCATTTGCCCCAACAGTACGCATACCTGTGAATCAATAAATACATACAGAAATGTGGGAATGACTGCCAGGTTCGACTCGACGTATATGGCACTTTCGTTTCTTAGAGGGTATAGCGTGAAGGACACGCCACGTTAGGATCAGTACGGACGATCTCACGAACAACCATCAACAATGATGGGAGAGGAAGAGTGTGTGTGCGGGGCATGGGCCTTGCATTCCAATCTGCAGTGACTACGTGTCACGGGACAATGTCACTGCTGGCGACATCTCTGCTGACGACAACAAATAGGCATGTAATATGGATGACCACAGTCGTACCATAAGATATACTGATATCCACGACCTCGGTGAAAGGTTGGACAATACACATGCGACGGTCTGGTCGAGAACCTGGAACCCACATCGCCCCCAATGTTTGGACGCGTAACACTGGAAAACCCAGTACTGCTTCTGAACATTTAAGAAGAGTGACAGGTTTGTGGCTTTCAACCATCCAAGGCAGTGTACAGCAATAGTTGATATATAAGCTTTGCACTTGTTCATCTAGTCATGTCACCCCTTGCGTAGTAAAAACCACGGGCTTGTATGATCATGATTTGACTTATCAGTGTGTCAGTCATATACTACGTCCGGCTCTTGACGCCAAATGTGGGAAGGACCCCCAGGTTCGACTCGACATATTTGGCACTTCCCTTGCTTAGATGGTGTAGCGTGTAGGACACGCCAGGTTTTGGTATAGGATCAGTACGGACGATCTAACGAAAACCATCAACGATGATGGGAGAGGAAGAGTGTGTGTGCGAGGCACGGGCCTTGCATTCCAATCTGCAGTGACTACTTGTCACGGGACAATGTCACTGCTGGCGGCATCTCTGCTGACGACAACAAATCGTCACGTAATATGGATGACCACAGTCGTACTATAAGATATACGGATATCCACGACCTCGGCGAATGATTGGACCTCCGCGGGGCAATACCCATGCGACGGTCTGGTCGAGAACCTGGAACCCACAGAAAAACTGCTTCCTACTATTACGGGGGACGATAGTAAATAAGACCAAAATTAGATACTCTAGAAAAAAAGGGCAAATATATAGGTTTTGGTCACAGTGATGTTTTGGGTTATTAGGCCTTTCTGTGTTGCTGACGCTGTTTTTGCCTCGCAGATGTAGAATTCTTAGTCACATAGTACAGCATATAGTAATAGTTGAAGTTTAATTATTGCTTGTAGCCTGTGGTACCGAGTGCATGCTGCTTCTCTATTAAGGCTTGTCCAATGGCAGTATAGTACTACCTATAACATAGGTAGTAGCAACAATAGTTGGAGTCGTTGTGGTGTCCGCTATTGCTGTTGTTACCGTCTGCATGATCTTCTTCTACCTGGCCATAAGCAGTAGTAGATGCCTTCAACCGTACACAGTACACGCCGTCGACCAGGACAAGCTTTTAAAACTCTTCCCTGTACTCTTCTCGAGCCTTATTGTTTGCGGGGACTCGAACCAGCACAGGTTAGGCATCTCCTACTTCTAGCGAGTTTCACCCCGTTCACTGAGTACGTGAAGTCAGTGTATCTCAGAGCGTGAACAACCCGCGTAGGCGCGTTGACGTGGACCCTTCCGAGTCTTTGGCCTTTGCGGAACACCCCGCCCTGCAAACGCGAGGGTTCCAGCCAGCGATGTTCGTTCGGACCTGCTTCCATCCCCACGGCCGCCACAGAGCGACCGTACCCCCCGGAAAGCTATCCATGCCGACGTTGTCACAGTAGAACAGGGAGCGCAGCGGGGTCAACGACCGTGTCACAGTAGAGCTGGGAGCACAGCGGGGCAAACTCACGGACTCGACAATCGAAGCGATCGACGCCGTTCATCACGGCCTGGAAGCATACTGCAGGCGGACTATGTTCGGAACTATACTTCGGACCATATTTGATGAACATTCGCCCAACACTCTACATTAGCACCTTCCGGACTCCTGTTGCTGCAGTGGGTTTCAACACAATATCCAAGACTTTGCGGTGCCGCACCAGACGGAGTGGTCGATTGACACGCCGACTCAGGATGAGTCCGTTTCTTCGACAACTGCAGAAGTTTTGGGACCGACACTCGACATACCATAGGACGTCGGCTTCGATAACAAAAATCGCTGGAGTTTTTGCCAGCTCTCCTCCACAACCTACCTCGACACCTGCGGACCTTACGAGCCGCTAGCTACCGGTTTCTACCGTTCCCATTGGAGCGATGACCTCCCAACCAGCGTCTTGGCGCGGGTCCCCACCGCTTCACAAATATATAGCGTGTCGGCTACTACTTTAACCCTTTCGCCACGATGTAGCCTCTGTCTACCGACGTCTTCTTCAACCCATGTACGGCGCTCCCGACGATTATCGCAACTCGTGGGGACGGCGATAGCTCGGGGATTATTGCTGAGCCTTTTAAACGTTTTATGGGATCGCCCCTCCACATCGGTCGAGACACGATCCCCCTCGTTCATCGCCTACCCCGCTTACATGGACCATTTCATAACAGCAGCCGGGTCCTTCAATACCGTTCGCCACACCATACCCACCGCTCTCTGTAGAGCTTGTTGTCGTCGTTTTACTTGAGTGTATAAGCACTTCGACCCGGGTATCAGTTTGGGTGGGCTTGAAGCCCCGCTTTACCGCCCCACCACTATGCCTACACTGCGCATACTGCATGCCTTCCATCCCGAGCGTCGACTTAGGTGGGTGTGCCATCATATTCCTCATGTCCCACGGATACCATTTCGTTCTTACCCCGACAGACAAATTTGTGGTCGACGTGCACCATGATACACTTCCTTTCAAAACATTTGACCCCTTATCCCTTCACCTTTATCAGGCCTATTTCGTCCGTCACCGTCGTCGCCGAGACCAATTGCCAGCGCCGGGAATGACGCCGTGGACACCGCATTATTTCTAGGCTCGTCTTTCAGGCGTCCCATCGTATCCGTGCCATCTACTAGTGACACATCGGCATCATCTACTTATCATAGGGCATAGGACCTTTACTTGTTCCCAGAGCATCGCACTGCCGCCGTCGCTAACAACCCCGGGTAACCCCCGGCTTGGTGTTTTCCCGTGCGACACCAGTAGCCACGACCATACAGCTATCTCTCCACTGCCGCCGTGTGCCCACGTAGGGACCAGTGCTTCGACACGACCTGAGCTCCCCCACGTCCGTTACTTTCCGGGACCGCCCCCGACCGTACCTTCAGCAACCTCCTGAATTTCGTGCACCGCCTCCGAAAAGGCGTAGGCAAGGCACACAGCAGCCACGTTTTGCAAAAAGACGACCGCTTCCACCAAGGTCGACACCTTATTCTTCACTGGCTCCATCACCATCTACGTTCCTCGTTCAGTAGCCCTCCATCGAACCTGATGACGTCCAGTCAAGATCACAGTTGACAACATCGTCGACATGGCCTTCGTGCACCGTCTACGATCTGTCATTTAAAGTGTTGGTGTCCAACCCGATGACCTTCTCGATTATTTCTATCTGTATGTACTTACTGCACGTCGAACAATGTTAAAGCGTACGGGCTGGGCGCACGCTCAACGTCCTCAGCACCTATGTTTTGCCACTTAATGCACCGCTCCGTTTTCCCCACCGCTGCCGCAGCGTGCCGGGTGCACGATTCTTAGCGCTAAACAACTTGTTGCCGTACCCCCTGTGATCCGCTACAAAACAGTCACGACACATTTATCAGATCGGCTATCATGGACTTTCGACCACCGGCTTCAGCAGCAAGTTTGACGACAAACCAACCCCTTTGCTTTCTGCTTCTAAACAGGCCCGGTGCCACCGTTAGGGTCGACCGCTTTCGCCCCGATTTACGAGCGCCGGCCGCCGCCGTGCTGACTGGTTCTCCCGTCCCTTCGCGACATCTGACGACTTCGGCGTCATTGCCACCTAGACCTAAGAGGCCACCTGCACCAAGCATCGTCGCCGCCGCGCCGACGATTACGCCTCGAGGATAAGAATAAATTACTGCCACGGCCAACACCCAAGCGTTCTTTGACGGAATTCAATACACCGTCAACCACCGCGCTCTCATGAACAACGTTGAAGCGGTGATTACCACCAAGGTCACCATTGACCTCTGCTTCGACTACCTATAATGGGCAAACACCGCCGGACCACCCGCCCTCCACAGCGATTCAACCACCACCCGTGGTGAACACTACGCCATGACCGTCTCGCGCTAGCGACCTACATTACCCCCAATTAACACCACCTGTTAAGTCCCGCCGAACCATCGGAGGCCAACCGAGTGCATTCCGTGTGGTCCAGCACTTACATGCAGCCACCGTCTTGCGCTTGGAGGTTTCTACCGCAGCATTTCATGAACTGCTATCGCACTGGTCGGACCCGTCTTTGTACGACCTCTACAACACCAGGCTCGTCGCCAACCGTAGACCAATTAACATCACCTACCGTCCGGCGCACTTAATCTTCTTGTGCAGTGCCGACTATGGATCTGCGCGACTGCAGCCTTACGGTACGGAGCGTAGCTCACGGGATGTGAAGGCAAGGACCCACTTGCTTCCGTCACTAGTCTTGGGCAGCAATTGATATGTACTTGATTTCCGTTTAGGTTTCGAAGTGTTTCCAAGGCTTGGTTTCGTCTGCTACTTAAGCTGTCGAGTTTATTCTTTGTTAAGTCTGAAGGGCGGTACGTGCATTATGTTCGTATTGTACCCAAACTTAAAAGCCGCTTGTTTCGCTCGCTTCTTTTTCGCATATACTTGGTAGGCCGCAAAACCTGTCGTGTCCCATCTTCTTTTCCCGCTAGTCTTGCTTGCCATGTTTCCAAACCTACGAGCAGAACACGAACCTGTCGTGTTTTCGGCATGCGTTGACTCCTTGCCTAGCGTGCCTCGTGTTTTATGTCAGGCCTCCAATCCGTCGTGCTTCATTTACATTGGCCCTTTCCCTTGCACTATGAAGTGGGTGCTTGCCTAAACTGTTTCTCTTTATCTGATTTCGGCTTGGTGTGTAAGCTACGGAAGACATAACTTATATTTTTTTTTCGAGAAATCATGTGATTTTGGGTGTCCCACTTTTTCCTTGGCACCTATTGCATTTCAACGTTTCATATTTTTGTTCCCTCGCAGGAGGAGTATCCGGGTAATACGCTTCTTGACGATCCCCGTACCTGTTCGTCCTACCTATATGCAAGCACTGTCGATTTCAAAGGTTAACATATTTCCGGGCTGCTCAAGGTTCTTAGAGCACAAGTGGTGCATCGTTGGTTATCGTTGTTCGACCTCTATTTCAACTAAGTACGGGAAGTGCTCGTAGGTGTGCCTGATGCATTCTAAGCCTGAGTATGTATGATCCCGTGTCTCGCCTCGTTTTCGCAATTCTTTGCTTTCGCAGTTCTATATGTACTTGATTTTCAACGACTTCGAACATGATTGGCTCCGCGGTAGCCATGTTTCGGGCAGCACTGCGTTCTTGATTCACGGCTTTCCACTGCGATGTAAAGTCTCAGACGTCTACGACCGCTGTAGGCCTGCGACCGGTTTGAAAACCTAGCAGCGTATGCCCTCGGCCTGCTTTTCCTCTGTCCAGACATTAGATTGCTGTATTGTTTTGCGGGTGATCATCATCGTGTTAACACTCTCAACTTCGATTTTGTCTTCGACTTGTGCTCCCTCTCTTCAACACGAGGAGTGTGCGGATTAAGTATGCTTTCTCTAAGTGGGCATCGCTCAGCCCCATAGATTGAATGTCTTACAGACCGTGGAACCATCTCGTTACCGTATCAATGCCTCGGCTTTCTCACGTCCGTATTCTTTTCGCCTTACGGACTTGGTAAGAGCATAAACGTTTCGCGTGTACGGTTTCGTGAAGCCCGAGTCCTCTCTTTAATTTAGCTGCTTCCTTCGATGTTATGTCGAACCTTGTTTAGGCGCTTATCAGGTTGACAACATCGATACTCTGCATTCCTCTTTACGTTGCATCCGTTCCCTATATTCTCGGCAACTGGTGTACTGGCGCATCTGCTCTCGGTAAGCCGCCCGAAAGATGAGCTTCGGTTCTTGACGATTGTGAATTTACGTCTTCAGTAGCACATCGTAGACCATCGGCTTTCTGTTGTTACGTAGCCCCCGAGAGTCCCACGCTGTTGTCCCCTGTTTTGGCTGTGTCACCTACAGGTGTATTACTGCTGTCGAACCATTCTTTCTTCATGGTCTACGTACTTGCCACGACGGGTTCCGTTTCGACTTTTTAACCAACGTATGTTGTTTCAGTGTCTCCCCCCTGTTTGTTCGAATTATATTCTCGTTTTTGCGCGGCATAGCTGCCTCCAAATATCCCACGTATACGCATTACCAAAGGCTTTTTACCGTTGACCCCCTTTTCTGTCTGCTGTACAGGATGTATGTCTTTGCCGTATACCGCATGGTGCGAGTTAGCCTTTCCACTTGGTTACTTGTTGCCCACCGTTTAAGGCAGTCGCGCGTCCCTACATCTAGCTTCTTCGCGTCTGCTAACAATTTTTTGCCAAATGCCTAGACCTCACCTTGTCAAGCCCCCGGTACAGTCAGTTGATCCCCGGTACGTTCCGGTGTTTTGTCTCTTTCCCCTTACGTGTTCACCGGAATGATAAGTGCGTCCGGCTATGCTTAAACTGCGCCAGTACATTCTTGACGACTGAAAAAGTTTTTCCATCTAATATCTGACGTGGTTGGAAAAAAGCAATGCATACCACAACAGTAGCTCCTGTTCGTACCCATTCCCTTTGCTATAATGTCATCACGTTTTTGACCCCGTTTCGGCTTGCTACCGACGTTTTAACTTGTTGTAGTACCAGGTAAACTTCCGCTTCATTTGTATGTTTTATGTCGGTCTAGTGACACAGATACGCAATCAACCGTGTCTTGGTACGATTGCTACGATAGCTTTCCGTGGTCGCACGTTTTGGACTCCTTTTTCAGCTTTGCGGTGTTGAATCCGTCTTTTACCTTTTGTACCCTACTTCCGGTTTCTTCTTTCATACTCGAGGCAGTCTTGGGTAGTTCTCTGTGTTACCTTTCCGACCCGACCAAAGACCCTCGGCATTCTAGGTCCTACCCTACGACCACCATTTTCATCGCTCTGCAGAGTAATCGTAAATTTCGTTTCCGGCTTCTTATCGTTGGCCCATCGCTAGCCTTTCCGATCCAACGTTTTCGACGCGCCCTCTGGTATTCTCAGCGTGCATCGTATTCTGTCTTGCATTTCGGTCAATGGCGTGACTTCTGTGTATCAGTGTATTGTTTCCATATAGTGCGGCCAAATGATATTGCGTTCTCTTACGAGAAGTGCTCTACATCCGTGCAAGGGCACAAATCGGGTGTACTTTTGTGGTTATTTGTTTTCCGCTTTTTCCCACATACCACAGATTCTCCCCGCTTCTTTCCGTGACGGCCTTCAGATAGCGGTAATGTACCTTCAGCAGCGTATGAGGTTGTACTCGAACACATTACCATCGACCTCTGGTATTGTCGTTTAAACATTTTTATATATTTGTATCAACTTCGCACCAGCATTTCCTGTTCTTCCTTTCGAGAAGGCCACTGACCCGTGGTTTTCGTATACCCGTATTTCTACGTCAAGTAGTAATAATACTGCCCGATTTTCCTCGAATTTCGATTGAGAACGCATCTTACGTTTCTTGTTCCTGGTGCACACACATGACTTCCTATATACCCCTCCTTCTGGTGGAGTATGTATGGCGTTAATGCTTGTCCCTGGCATATCCACCTTTTCCACAAACGTCACCGCCGTACGTAGCGTAGCTGTATGTTATCCTGGAGCAACATGCACCCTGTTGTCTATGTCAGACTATACGCTTTAGGCCTTCCCGTCCAAGTGTCGTTTTGACGACCGTTTGTGCGAATTGGCTGTGCTTGAGTTAATTCGCTCCGTTTAATGGTGATGCTCCCTGTGTTAGCTCGCCCTGCCCAGGCGGAACCTGTTCACTCGCTCACACATCCCTTCAAGCCCCCGGCGATAGTTCCGGGGACGTTCATGGTTGTTTTGTCGTGCCCCCTCTCTTTTCGGTATTTCGTGTGACGTTCCTGTTTCTGTACTTCCAGCGAAATTACCAATAGTCGATGACATGCCCTGTATTCGAAATATCCCGGGCCTTACACGGCCCTAAACATATACGCTGCCGCGCACACGTACGCCTACCATGTTCCGCCCCCGCGTTCTGCATTGTCTCTAGTTTCCCGTTCGATATCATTTCGAGTTTCCCCGTCCTTTTCGTGCATTGATCCTAGTGATTGTTGTTGCTTTCAATAAGGCCCCAGTCATTTTCCCGATATGATTTATGACATTCTTCTTCAGCGGACGTTTCTGCCCAAACCAATATCCGTGACGCTCAGGCCTAACTGCCACATGGTGGTTTGTCGCTGTGGGGGATTGGGGAGAGTTCATTCTGTAAAGCTCGACGATGGTCACCAAAGAAATATCACTTTTATTATAATGTGGGCGGTAATATGCGTAGTATCTCTAAGTTCACGTGAGATGCATGTTTTGTTCACAACCGACAGAATTCATTATTTATAGTCATGGGCTCTACCGACGGAAACTAACTAACGATACATATAATAAACGTCGCGGTACACAACGAACGATGTATGCAAACCACCGCTGTGCCGGCGCACTAGAAGGCGGTCGACGGTCAGGGACTATGTGCCGGTGCACGGCTCGGGGCCGGCGCCGATGCGTCGACCCTCGGCCCTGCCCCTCACTAACGATACCTATCATACGCGTCGCGACAAATATATACCTGGTGGCGATCTATGTCATACACGTCGTGAGACACAATGTACTGCTGTACGCCCCAACAACGCTGTGCCGGTGCACTAAAATGGCTGTCGATGGTGAGGGAAGATATGCCGGTGCAGGTCTCGTGGCCGGCGCCAACGCGTCGGCCTGTGACCCGCCTCTTACTAACGATACATACCGTACACGTTGCGGGACACAATGTATTGCTGTATGTTCCTATGACGCTGTGCCGGAGCACTAAAAGGCGGTCGATGGCGAGGAACCATGTTGCCGGCGTAGGCCTCGTGGCCAGCGCCAACGCGTCGGCCGTTGGCCCGTCCCTGACGAACGATACATATAATATACGT
Source organism: Macrocystis pyrifera (assembly GCA_031763025.1). Lineage (NCBI taxonomy): Eukaryota > Phaeophyceae > Laminariales > Laminariaceae > Macrocystis > Macrocystis pyrifera. The sequence continues at coordinate 13,209,578 of JASSKH010000008.1, forward strand.
CGCGGTACATAACGAACGATGTATGTAACAACACCGCTGTGCCGGCGCACTAGAAGGCGGTCGATAGTGAAGGACTACTGTATGTGCCGGTGTACGCTTGGGGGCGGCGCCGATGCGTCGACCCTCGGTCCTGCCCCTCACTAACGATACTTGTGCTACGCGTCGCGACGACTGTAGCGACATATATCATACACGTCGTGAGACACAATGTACTGCTGTACGTACCAACAACGCTGTGCCGGTGCACTAAAAGGCGGTCGATAGTGAGGGAATATATGCCGGTGCAGGTCTCGTGGCCGGCACCAACGCGTCGGCCTGTGGCCCGTCCCTCATTAACGATACATATCATACACGTTGCGAGACACAATGTATTGCTGTATATTCCAACGACGCCGTGCTGATGCACTAGAAGGCGGTCGATGCTGAGGGACTATGTGCCGGCGCAGGCCTTATGGCCGGTGCCATCGCGTCGGCCCTTGGCTTTTCCTCACTAGCGACACATATAATGAAGGTAGCGGTACACAACGAACGATGTAACAACACCGCTGTGCCGGCGCACTAAAAGGCGGTCGATGATGAGGGACTACGTGCCGATACACGGCACGGGGCCGGCGCGGACGCGTCGACCCATGGCCTTGCCCCTCAATAGCGATTATTCTCATACGCGTCGCGTCGAGTATAGCGATATATATCATTCACGTCGTGAGACACAATGTACTGCTGTACGTACCAACAACGCTGTGCCGGTGCACTAAAACGCGGTCGATGGTGAGAGAAGATATGCCGGTGCAGGTCTCGGGGCCGGCGCCAACGCGTCGGCCTGTGGCCCGTATCTCAGTAACAATACATATCATACACGTTGCGAGTTGCGAGACACAATGTACTCCTGATGTTCCAACGACGCTGTGCCGCTGCACTCAAAGGCGGCCGATGGTGAGGGACTATGTGCCGGCGCAGGCCTCGTGGCCGGCGCCAACGCGTCGGCCCTTGGCCCGTCCCTCACTAACGATTTACAACGAACGAGAAGACCGCTGTGCCGGCGCACTAGAAGGCGTTCGATGGTGAGTTACTACTGTATGTGCCGGTGCATGGCTTGGGGCCGGCGCCGATGCGTCGACGCTTGGCCCTCCCCTCACTAGCGAGAGACACAATGTACTGCCGTGAGTTTCAACGACGCCGTGCCGGTGCACGATAAGGCGGTCGATGGTGAGGGACTATGTGCCGGCGCAGGCCTCGTGGCCGGCGCCAACGCGTCGGCCCTTGGCCCGTCCCTCACTAACGATACATACAATACACGTCGCGGTACACCATGAACGATGTAGGTAACAATACCGCTGTGCCGGCGCACTAGAAAGCGGTCGACGGTGAGGGACTATGTGCCGGTGCACGGCTTGGGGCCGGGGCCGGCGCTTATGCGACGACCCTTGGCCCTGCCCCTCACTGACGATGCATATCATACGTCGCGATCAATATATAGCGATATATATCATACGCATCGTAAGACACAATGTACTGATGTACGTACCAACAACGCTGTGCCGGTGCACTAAAAGGCGCTCAATGGTGAGGGACTATATGCCAGCGCAGGCCTCGTGGCCGGCGCCAACGCGTTGGCCCTTGGCCCGCCCCTCACTAACGATACATATAATAAACGTCGCGGCCCACAACGAACGACGTATGTGACAACACCGCTGTGCCGGCGCACTAGAAGGCGGTCGATGGTGAGGGACTATGTGCCGGTGCACGGCTTGGGGCCGGCGCCGATGCGTCGACCCTTGGCCCTGCCCCTCACCAACGATACTTATCACACACGTCGCGATAAATATATAGTGATATATATCATACACGTCGTGAGACAGAATTAACTGCTGTACGCCCCAACAACGCCGTGCCGGTGCACTAAAAGGCGGTCGATGGTGAGAGAAGATCTGCCGGTGCAGGTCTCGTGGCCGGCGCCAACGTGTCGGCCTGCGGTCCGTCTCTCATTAACGATACATATCATACACGTTGGGAGACACATTTACTGCTGTGTGTTCCTACGACGCCGTGCCGGAGCACTGTAAGGCGATCGATGGGGAGGGGCTATGTGCCGGCACAGTCCTCGTGGCCGGCGCCAACACGTCGGCCCTTGGCCCGTCCCTCACTAACGATACACATCTTAGACGTCGCGGTACACAACGAACGATGTATGTAACAACACCGCTGTGCCGGCGCACTAGAGGGCGGTCGATGGTGAGGGACTATGTGCCGGTGCACGGCTTGGGGCTTACGCCGATGCGTCGACCCTTGACCCTGCCCCTCACTAACGATACTTAACATACGCGTCGCGACGCACAACAACGATGCCGTGCCGGTGCACTTTATGGCGGTCGATAGTGGCGGAGTTTGCGCCGGTCTACGTCTCGTGACCGGCGCACTGGCTTACAGTCGAGATTGACCGGAATGTATGCTGGCGCATGCGTCACCCCCGTCCCACTAGCGATACATTCGTACCAAAGGCACAGGCGCGTGTCACCCCAAGGAAAGCTCTCGGCCGGTGCACGAGATACGCGGTGCGGAGCACCAGATAGCGGATGCTGTTGATAGGAAGATGCCGGTGCATGTCAACAACCGCGGCTATAAACAACGCCGGCGCGTACTAATGGTGTGCCGGCGCACACCAGCACGGGGACAACAAAGCCCCACCCTTGTCCAGGCCGGTGCATGGATAGAGCACCAGGTAGCGGATGCTGTTGATAGGAAGATGTCGGTACATGTCAACAACTGCGGTTATAAACAACGCCGGCGCGTACTAATGGTGTGCCGGCGCACACCAGCACGGGGACCACCAAGCCCCACCCTTGTCCAGGCCGGTGCATGGATAGAGCACCAGATAGCGGATGCTGTTGATAGGAAGATGTCGGTGCATGTCAACAACCGCGGCTATAAACAATGCCGGCGCGTACTAATGGTGCGCCGGCGCACACCAGCACGGGGACAACCAAGCCCCACCCTTGTCCAGGCCGGTGCATGGATAGTGCTCACCTTTGCCTCTATCTAATATCGTTGCCGTCGCGCCGCCCCGTTCCGCTTCCGCGTCGTGTCATCGCGTCCGTTGTCGCCGTCGTTGTGTTCTCTTCCGCGTCCGCGTCGTCCGCTGTTGCCGTCACTGTGTTCTGTTACGCGTCCGCGCTGTCTCGCCGAGTCCAAATTTCGCAGAGGCCCGGCGAGAACGACGGCGGAGTGGGGAATTGGGACAATGACGGGTAGCGACGGCGACGAGGAGGCTTTCGCGTCGCTGGCCGACTTTGCAACCTTCAAGCAGAGGATGGCGAACGAAGTCTCCTAGCTCCAGGCGGCGCTCCAGAGATCGATGAACGACATTATCGAAGCCTCCCGCCGTCCCGCCCTCAGGGGGGGGGCGGCGCCAGCAGGTTTGGAACGCATCCCGGCAGCTCCGCTGCCGGGGCCTACCTGCTGGACCACTCCCCCAGCACCGCCCTGCTCGGATCGCCGGCCGGACAGCCGTTCGGGAACCCCGTCGCTGGGATCCTCCCGCCGACTCCCAACATCGCTGGCCAACCCGTCGATGGGGCCACGAGCGCCCGCGCGGGTCTGCGTGGGCTCCCCAACCCCGAGCAGGGCAGGCTCGCCGTAGGTCCGAGGCGGGCGTTCTGCCACGGCGGTACTCCGGGCGGCACCCCTCTCGGACAGGCAGGTCCACTCGCCGTGGTCCCGGGAGAGCGGGCTACGGTAGTGTTTTTGGGGCGGTACCGGGGCCACCGTGGGCCCAGCGGAAGAAGTCGGCTACGGTGGCGCTTTGGCCGGTGCCGAAACCGCCCGCTCCCAACTCGGCCAGGCGGGCGGGCTCGCAGTGGGTCGAGGGGGGCTCGGCTACGGGGGCTATGTTGGCGGCGCCGGTGGTGCCGTCGTCTTCTCCGGAAAGGCGGGCGGGCACGCCGCCGGCTCGGCTACGTCCCGGGCGGGGCAGGAGCCAACAGCGCGCCATCGATTGCACTCGGCCACGCGGCCCGCGACGGGCCGGGTGGGCTTGAGGTCGGCACGGACGTTTTACGGGGACGGCAGCGCCAGCAACCCGCTTACGCCTTGGGCCGACAACTCAACCAGAATATGACCACCCGCGCAAAGGCATCGGGGGCCAGCCCCACGACTCGGCTATGGCAGATTATCTGCGGTGGCCGCCTGGCGTTAATGCAGAGGGCGCCCGTGCAGGGGTACGTGGGAGCGACGGTCAACATTTCGGCCGGTGTCCATGGCACGTTGGAGCGTTGGACGACCTAGACTTTCTGGCCTTCACACCGCGCGGGGGGCAGGCATCAACCGTCCACTGGCACGACACCTGAGCATTTTGGGGTACGCGATCGTTACGATCGCGTCCCGCGGGCTCCCACAAAATGGCGCGGATCTCAATGTGACGCGCGCTCGCTTGGAGGCGCTCGGACGAGCCTTCAGCGCGGGGGGGCACGATCATCAACGACCACGTTATGGAGCACTCTGCGGTCGCCGATCGCCCGGCAAACTAGGCCAGGCTGGCGGCTCTGGTCACCAAAGACCTGGCGACCTTCACGCTCGACCTGCGCGGTGTCCCCGACTTCTGCGGCCACGCTTGGCCCTACCCCCCGCCGGCGGAGTCCCTTTCCTGCCATTCCGGGGCCGCACTGGCCCCGCCTTTCCGGCTGCGTCGCCCTCGGCGGCCTTGTCAACGCCTAAGTCCAGCAACCTCGCCTTTCTCCATCCCGGCGGCTGGGGCCGGGGGTGGTAAATGCCGGCAACGGGGGGAAGACCGGCAGGTGCCGCTTTAGGGACACCTGTGTGTGCTCCCACGTCGGTCCCACTCGCAAGACGGCTACCGGCGGGGGAGGGTCGGCCGATAGCGGCGTCGCAGCCAGCGGCGCTGTATCCGGGGAACCCTGGCCAAGAGGGCCAAGGGCAAGGGCAGGCGGGGGCTGGGGGTGGCGATGCAATTAACGGGAGCAGCAGCCGCGGCAGTGGCAGCGGCGGTGGCAGCGGCAGTGGCAGCGGCAGCGGGGCGTCGAGTGGGGGGCGCTTCACTCGGTCGGCGGCTGCCAAGGCTGACGAGTAGGGGGACGGGCCTCGCCCCTCAGTGAGGACGAGGCCGATCGTAGGGCGCATGGAAACAGGAACGCGAGTTGCACAGCTTGTATGTCCGGGGTCGGCGTCCGCTGGGAGCCCAGGTCTTGGGGCGAGCGGGTGTCGCTCTATGCTCAGTAGCGCTGGTAGCCAGCTCGTCCGCCAGTCGGTTGCGCCGTCATCTCACCGAGCTTACACGTCAGGTTTCGGTCTCGAATGGTTTATTTTTTTTCGGGGGTTAATAGAGGTGGCTGCGTATTTCGACACGCCAGCCTTCACTACGGATAAGATTCAGGCGTTGCTGAAGTTCGTAGCATGGTGTGCGTTGGAGGGCAACCAAGCCGGTACTGTTGCCAGTAAACTATCAGCCGTGTTCCACCGAGTAAACTTACAAGTGGAGTTTCCCATGTCGTCGCCGCTTGCTAAACGTGCATTGCAAAGGGGGGCACGGTCGCACATTGCCGCCGGTCCCTCATGCAAAGAATCCGTCGCCCTATTTCGTGGGACACGTTGTTGGGAGAACAGGGCCGGTCCGTGTCATGGGGCCCGGGTGGTCGAGTTCTTTGGCTGTCGTTGGCATTGGGCTATTTATTTATTTTTTTTCATGGCGAAGTCTGACGAAATATTCGCTTATTTGTCCGGAGTTGTACACCCCGTGCATTGCTTGACGAGGGGTGACGTAGCGTTACTCACGGGGGAGCGGCGGTTGACCTCGTTGCAATGGCATCAGGCCACCAGCATCAGGGTCCTGTTTCGGGGCCATTAAGGGTCCAGGCTCAGCAAAGGTCGGGTATCGTGCGCACACGCGACGACGCCTTCGGGGCGCGTTCCGGGGTAGGAGCAGGCGGCGGTGCCGTCGCTCTCATGGTGGAGTTGTTGTCGGAATATCCGACGCTGCCAGAAAAAGCGCCCCCCTGTCGTCGTATCGGTACGGTAAGGAGGTTAAAGTTGGGAGGTACACGCAGGCCCTCGGGGCACTTCGCGAAGTGGTAGCGGAAGCAGGAGACGGTGCCAGCGAAGTCGGCCTCCACTCATTGGGTATTGCGCAACCAATACGCTGATGGCCAGGGAGAAGTGCCGTAGAGGGGTGATCTGAGAGAAGGTAGAGGGAAGCTTCAAAGTTTCCTACACGTACATTCGCAATAACCCAGAGGACGCGGGTATTGTGTACTCGTAAACTAGCAGAGACGGGAAGATAGGCAGAGGCATCCAGGCCAGGGCACTGTTTGGGGGCCTAACACCGTAGTATCGACGCGACCTCGATATTGGGGTATGTCAATGGTTTACTACCATTGGGGGTCTCGGTCGTCCGAGACTGCGTTTGTTAGAGCCCCGGCCAGTCGGCTGGGGGGGGGGAACTCCCGGGTACTGGCAGTACGATAGGCAACGAGAGTCAGCGGCCGGTTTTTTTTTGTCGCGGCTCTCGTACCACGCCAGTGGATTCCCCCCCCGACGTCGCAGAGAATAATAATAACATGACAATTCGAAGGATACACAACAAAGTCCAATTTCCCCATCTCGTTTCTCTCCTCCAAAAAAATAACACCTTTTGAGTCATTACGTCATGAAAAATACAAGCGTCATAACGATCATCGCCAGAGTTGAGGTCGGAGAACAAAATGCGGCGTCGAAACTTTGGGGGTGGACCTAAGGTACTGGTAAAGTGATGCCGACCAAGACATCGTGGGGAACTACCTGTCCAACACTTACTCATCAGGACTCCTCTCTGGCCCCAAGCAGATACGTCCAAACCAACCCCGGACGAAGTGCTTCAGCATTCTGCTCGATGTACCCTCCTTTTGACATCGACTGGTCACTTGCCTCGTTCCGCGCCTTAGGCAGCCCTACGCTATCATTCTGATATCTTCCACGAGCATGACAACCGCAATCGTAGCTTCCACTGCGGAAGCAAGGCATCATAGATGAGGCGTTTACTGCCACGTTCCAGCGACAATCGCCCGCACCACTATAGGGAGCTGTTTTACAACAGCATCCAAAATGTTTTTTCTTTTTTCGCGAGGCTCGTCTTGTTAGGGGGTTTACGCCTCACCCAATTTTTGATATTAGGCCATTATTACAAATTACACACTTGGGAACTCCTGCGACAACAGGTTCATCAAGAACTTGAATGAAAACTACCAGCAACACAACTATCTTCGGCGAATTCCCCAATTCAGGTAAACCGCGGGTCGAGGTTTCATCAGTCTAAATGTGGTCCCTACACTACGCAACGAGGACAAGCCTTGGTCGCTTCGAGCACGCTAATGTTGCCGTCATGTTCAGACAAAACGAAGATACTGTGAAATCTTCGGCCGCGTCGAGCGCGCAGGGTTCATTGATCACACACAGTCACACAGAACACCAGGTAAATATCAACCGCGCCTGGGGCATGGCCTCTGACGTCTACATGATACCTATCGGGAGCATATATACTTGTAGAGTGGGACGCTCTCTCTTCGCCCCTATTTCTATAATAACTAGAACCTTGACAACCTGCGCCGATTGCGACGAGATGGTCTCACCTCCCGCCAAAGTCAACCTCAATCAGCAAAGAGAAAGAAAACTCAATCCCCACACCGTATGACGAGCTGCCGCCGCACTTCGACACCGCCTTCACGCCACTTTTCCTTATCTCCGATCACGTAATCAGCTCTCAGTCGTAATTGCGCACCCGAACACGCCTATCAGACCAATACACATCGCAAACTAATCTCGCTGGTTGGACGACAGTATCCTCTGCACCGGACTGGATATTCCCCATTGATAAATCGTCTTCAAATCGAATGCCTGCGAGGGGAAAGGACATATCCGAGCACTCCATCGACGACAGATCAAGCTGTGCAACGGCGACATCTCTTTGACCCACGTATGGTATACCTAATCTAAATACCCCCTCGATTAAATATTATTATGCTTGCATTCCGACAATATACCGTAGATGCCGTTCCTATATAAACCGTGTATCCTCTTCCGTAAATCAGTAGTATCCCTCACACGCTTCTCTGCCAGCCGTTTCCCAGTTTCCATTCCCCACAACATTTCATTGTGCCGGTATAGTATATCCTGTTCCTCATCAACGTTCCATCCCCAGGTCATTGGTCGCATTCCTCCGGCTTCTTCCTCCCTTCCCCTAGCGGCCTGCCGATACTCTACACTAGGACACCCTTGTCCTACTCACAATGCGCCCCTGGTCATTGTGGGGTGGAGTACATCGACATTGTATGGTTCGATCACCTCTTGACCCCATTGTCCACCTCCCGGAGAGTAACGACTTCCCTGTCATTCACTCCCACAGGGAGTACTAGTGTATGCGTTTTAGGGAACATTAGTCGTGATGTGGCTGGAGTTATTACCAAACGGTGCACAGATGCCCTCTATATGTGACATGTTGTGATTACGCAGGGGCCGCTTTCGTGTGCATGTTACTGCATTGAATTGCTGTCTTCCCAACGATACCGGTCGAAGTACTTTCCGTACTTTCCACACGGGTAGTATCCACAGTATGGAGTTCCGGAAGAAGCACCGATTACAATCAGTAAACACTACACTCGTACGGAGTGCTGAGAACCTGACAGGACTCAGTATGGACATGATCGACCACTTTTCACCTGCCATAATCACGCAGTGCCCTCACGTAGTAGCCTCTCGAAGAAAACGTGCACGATATTTACTTTGTCTATAGCAACTTCAAAATATAACACCAACCTGTGCTTCAGGGGCTGGAGTCATGTCGAAACATATAATGAAATAATATATTACTGTTGTTTGTGAGAGCTGGCTCGTGTGTGTATTGTGGTTTCGCTTGTTGACCATTCTTTGCTACAGTATCCCCTGGGTTGGGGCACGTCTGGGCGATTGATTTCCTGGATGTACGTGTCGTGTGCCGGCGTTAAAACGAACTGATACTGTTACAGGGGATAATTGCAAATAGGACCAAATTTTGTTGGTAACAACAGGGAAATATATATATATATATATATACAAGGTTCCCCTTCGGGATGTGGGTAACGTGAAATCCCGGGGGCGTCGCAAGGCGAAAAGGGAGTCACAGGTAACACCCGTGTAGCTGTTCTTGGCGGAAACGGGAGGCACGGGTTAGCGTGTTGCTCGAAGGAAAAAGTAGTAATGATTAATAGTAGTCGGAAGGAACCGAGTACTACTCTTTTGTGTGGTGGACACTACACTACTACATGCACGCGGTACCATCGGTTGACTATTATACCGTCACTACACACCACCACCACTACGACTACGCAGATGTTGTACGGGTAGAAGCAACATGCACTCTACAAAATACTACCTGGTACACTACTGCGACTACCAACTATACTGCTACAAAGTACTACTGCTGACCAAACCCTCATACAATCTACAGACAATCTCAAACAGAGAGGTCGTATAACCACGCGGTGCCATGGATAGGGGCATGACTGCTATAATATGCTGTTACTCACACCACCAGTAAGGGCCGTTCCTAACGAACCGAAAAAAAAAAAAATCACGATTCGTGATTTTTAGGCATGCCAAAAGATCACGATCCGTGACAGAAGCCGAAAAAAAAACGTCGCGTTTCGTGATATTTTCAAATAGTTAAAGTTCTGATATTTCAAACCCAACGTGTTTTGGGGGTGTGGAGCAAACTCTCGAGATGGGGCACGGCCAGGCCGGGCTGGTCCGTCCGCACCTGGCCCAGACCGTGACATATTCGAATTGCGGGCCGAAGCCTGACCCAGCCTGCGAGATTCCAACTTCACCGGCCGTCGGCCAAGCTCGTTTGTTTCGCGAGATTCCATCTCGCAGGCCGTCGGCCCGGCCTGGCCTGTGACATCCCCAGGTCATTTTCGCGTTTGTCTTCCAGCAGTGGCTCCTCCTCCTGGAAATTTCGAGGCCACAACCTCCTCGTTAGCCCGCGCCCAGCGGTGTCTTTGAGTATAGCCGCCCGTTGTCCACAAGCGGCGTACGAAGCAGAGTCTGCCATGCCCCTATGCCGATCATTGTATACCGTTCGTGCACGTGGGCTGCGTAGTGCCTTGATCAGGCGTATTTTGAGACCCGACAAATGTCACGAATCGTGATATTGTTATTTTAGGGAAAAGCTAAAAAAATTGGCATCATGAATCGTGATTTTTTTGTCGTAATTTTACGACAAAAAAATCACGATTCACGACAAAAATCTCACGAATCGTGATTTTTTTTGGTCGTTAGGAGTGGCCCTAATACGTAGATAGATAGAAAAGGTAGAAGCAGCATGTATAAATTCTGCACTACAATGTATTACCTACTACTGCAGAACTGTTTGTTCCTATGATAGTACTAAAGCTTCCATACAACGGCGACGCTGCATGCAAGCGGTACTACGAGTTGAGGGCATCACTATATATGCTGCTACTCTTCTTAATGTACACCAATACAACTACGCAGATGGATGTACTGCTGTAGTAAAAATAGTAGAAGCAGGAAGCACGCTACAAACTACGTAGTACCTGGAACTGTATAATACAATCGCGACTCTTCTTGATGATGATTTCGTTAATGTACAGGCTACCTATTCTATACGGCGGTTGATGGCATCTACTGCTGCTACGTATTGGCCACAGCGGTACCATGAGTTGGGGGCATGACTATTTTTAATACTATACTGTTGTTACTCTTAATGCAAACCACAACTACTACGCAGATAGATGTACTGTAGTAAAGGCAGAAGAAGCAGCATGCACGCTACAAACTACCTGGTAACATAATACTGCGACTACTCTGTAATAATATATAATAGATGATTTTGTGCATGTACAGGCTATCTACCTGTTCTATACGGTTGAGGGCATCTATAGTAGTAACTGCAGCACATGCTATGGGCCAGGTATACACCTAGCAGCAGCAAGCAGAGGTAGACGGGCCGAGGTAGCCAATTTTGTGTTCGCGTATATGTGCTCGATGTGAGGTGTGTGGTGTATACGTCAAAGGGCTAGGTGAAACTTATACGTCGCTCGACAGACGTGTATTGCTGCTGCTTGCTGCTCCACAGGTTGATAACAAGCGGGCGATTTCAAAATTATCGAGATTTTCAACGCAGAGAAAATTATATAGGCAGAGAAAATTCTCGTGCTCGCGCGGGATTGATTACATTGTTGACTGCTGCGAGCTCGCGGGCAGGTTTCCAAGCCCATTGAACGAAAAAAAAGAGCAAGAGACCACGATCACTCGATTGCTCGACCTGGTGAACACTGCTGCACACATACTATGCGAACACTGCTGTTGTACTGCTGCTGCTGTTGTAGTGGGCACCGTGGCTGCATGTTGCTTTTGAGATACGAAGGAGGTGTGAGTTTTTTACGAATCGTCGTCCTGCCCCTGCGCAGCACACCTTTCTCGAGATTATGTACGTGTATGTGTTCGTTCCTACTTCCTAGGTTGACAGGAATCACGGCCCACACACGCACACACACAAACAATGCGCTATCCGTAGCCGTCACCAAAGGGAGAGCTTGATGAACGACCGTTGCTGTGCCGTGGCTGCCTCTGTAGAGAGCTCGAGGGACGGTGTGTGATCAGACATGATATGGCAGCAGCCAGTTTTCAGAAAGATATCTTTGAATCTGATGAAATGTGGTTCCTTATACCTCCAAATACGAGAGAGTTCAACCAGGTTCGCTGTGATACTGCAGTTTGGTTATTTTCAAGGATATTTTGCTTTATCTTTTATTACTTCTGATGTCGGATGAGTCCCTGGGATGCGCACACACACTGAGCAGAGGGGGGGTGCGTTGCTCTGCTCGCTTGCTCAACTGCTCTGATCATACTCTTCCAGTTTTTGTCTTCCTAAACTCACGTGGTCAACGGAATGCGTGCCGTTGCCCCCTCAAGAGCTACTACTCTCCTCTCGCTATTTCCAACATGTCTCTCTCTTACCCTATTGCCTCACATATTCCACATCGCGGAATTCAAACGCTCTATTCTCGTAGATCATCTCTAGCTCCGTATTTGATTGGCCTACTGCTGTACTGGTCCTCTCTGTCGTTTGTCGCACCCTCTCACCTAGACCGTGATACAGTTCCGGTATATCTCCTTGCCTTTGTACCCCTATTATAAGTCTCTCACGCAAGATGTCTCTTATATGGTGGTCCAATAGTTCAAGAACATCTCCCCACAGTCCCTACCCAGACATTCCAATAACCTACATTGAAACCCTCGATCTCATACTAACTTCAAATGAAACTAAACTGTCCATATTAAAAGCTAGAGATGACCAATCTCACCACACTTGCCCCCCTAAGTTCATTGTCACCTCTCCATCGTAGGTGTTCAATGAAATAACTATGAAAAGTCTGAGATTGCTGATACACGTCAACTACTGTAAAGCAATTGTTACTTGAAAATAAACGCTATTCTGGTACCCGATCCAGTCATTAAATTCAAGTGTATTCCTCAATATTCAGACATAATTCTGTTAATACTATCCACCCCCAGCAATCACCCATCCCCTAATAGATCGTATGCGAGTGTATCCTCCATTCGATCTTAGACCAAGCACAGTAGTGAAAGCTGTATTAAGTCTGGAGTACTTATCACCATTCTACCCTTCCATCGGATATATGGTCAATCAGTGTGTATTACAATTTCTTGTTTCACAGGGTAAAGGCTCATGAGTGTCAAGTTCCCTTCACTGGTTGGTCCAAGAATCCTTAATATTATCCTTTCCTTTGGTTGGCTCGTTGCTTTCTACTGTCCAACACATAAACTCACTACGACTTCAAATGACATGCAAAAACTTCTTAGTACTCTTACTGGTAACATCTACATGCCAACACCACGTTCATACTTCCTCGCTAACTGTAGCCACTCTTTCCTCAGAAAGATGGACGTTGTAGCGCTATCCTAGGTCCAGCAGCTTGATGGTGTGCGGTAGTTCCTTGCTTTCCGCATCTTCAGCCACCATCACTACTCGGGCCAGTTGCCAACCTGCATGGGATGTTTTGAAATATATGTTCGAACCGATGATGTCACGATCATATATTCCAGGTCTACCTCTGGTATCACAGCAGACTTTGTTTCCGGTGGCAACATATCTCTCCCCATTAGCACATGCAAGGGTGCGCTTGGCAAGTTGTACTCGATATCTCCTATACCTTGCATTTTCTCCTCCTTCTTGTACTGGGTCTCCCGCCCAATATCTCGATACTATACTTCCGTACTGTTCCAAATCAGTCTCATGTTCCCATGTTTTTACCGTTACCTCATCCCAACTGGTGAAGTATTGAACTGCATTCTTCCCACCTAATCCCCTAGAAATTCGGTGTTTTGTTATGTGCGTAGGTTGTATACGATAGTGGTCTAATTCCATACTAACATCCTCAGCGGTAAGATGAAATGGAGGTGAACGTTCCGAATACTTATTTAAGACATAGCTACTCATAGCCCATGGCAGAAATTTCGGTTTGTCCTCTCCTTCGTGTGGATTATAACACTTTTTACATCGATACATCGATACGTGCGCGTTTATCTCTCTACCCGGTTCGTCCTTACGAACTTCCAATAACAACAAGTTTGGCCCAACTTTTTGACCATCGCTTGTAGTTCCTGGTCCGACAAAGAGGATTTTATATGGTCCTGTCCAACATTGTGCTAATTTTGCAGATAGTGCAAATTTCTTACTCCTTGAATCGGTTTCGCTTGTTTTATGAACATGCTGTCCTCCACCAGAAATGGTACTCTTATCGTCATAAATCCATACCCATCCTCCAACTTCGTATTTGGGACGTCGATTGATTAATTCAATAAGATTTTCGTTGTTTGATTCATGCCTGGCTTTGGTTAACCGATCTTCTTCTCTTACTAGTTCATACGCCTTTATTTGCCTATCTCGCATAAGTTCGAGGTAATTCAATTGGTCCTGTTTCAACCCTTGATGACCATTAACACCTCGTCCTTCTAACATCGTCATAGGTAACCTTGGGCATCTTCGGATATGTACTTCGTTCGGAGCCAAACCCGTACCTCTACAAACGTTATTATTATGCGCAGCTACTGCATGTATCAACATTTCGTCCCGGTTTTTCTGGTCATCCGCAATCAAATATGACAACATCTGACAAAGGGTGTGGTTTAATCCTCAACCATTCCATTTGTCTGCGGATGATAGGAACTTGTAAATTTCTTTACAGCTCCCAACGTTTGATATACAGCTCTACTTACTTGAGATATGAACTCGGTACCTCGGTTTGATAAGAATGTATGCGGACATCCCCATCTCGGTATATAATCATCTACTAGTTTTGACGCACAGCCTCGTGCTGTCTTCTCGTATTTCGTCATTGCATACCCCTCTGCATGTCTACTAAATAAGTCAACTACTAAAGAGACATACGCATTGCCATTCTTCGTCTCCGGCAAAGGTCCCAATAAATCGAATGATATCATTTGTCCCGGACGACTAGGTAGTGGCAAGGAAACTATTGGCCATCGGACGGTACTTCGCGCACTTTTTCTTGCTTGACAAGTGTAACATCTTCTAATCCACCATTTTACACTATCCACCATTCCTATCCACCAATATTATCGCTGTAACAATGTCAGAGTGACATTCTCACCCAAGTGAACAGATTCCTTGTGAGTGCAATCCATCACCCATGGCCTCAACAACAGCGGCACATAGGTTCTCACTGGCTCCTCTCCCAATAATCGCTCAAACCGTCCTGGGTTCCTGTCATTGCGGACAGCAGGTTCCGAGGAAAGACGTTTTACCAATAATTTTCGGGAATCGGGGAGTTCCATTAGTTCACCTTGCGATACTAACCGTTTTATTTCTGACTTGTCAGCCGTGTCAGGTATTACTTCGTCTGTAATATCTCCAACTGCAACACCAGCAAGTAGAAACTCTACAGCGATTCTTGCTGTGTCATCCTTGAGTTGTGCTATTGACCAATCGGAAGCAGTTCTTTCACACATTTTCTCCCCAAACTGTCTGGCTTCTTCGCTATTCAATTCTTCCTCTGGAAGTGCTTCGTTATTATTTTGATTTTGGCTGCCAGCGAGGCCAGCAACACTACTTTCTTCCTCTTCAGGATTAATAACCGCAACCAGTGTTTTCTTATTCAAGCTCAAAATTTCCTGACCTTCTTCTGTCATGGGACAAGCATGTAAAATCAACCCTGGTTCCCATTGACCACTCACTACTTGGGATGTTGGTGGTACAAGAGGTGTCTCGTCCGGCACTACGAATGTACGTTGCTTTTCTACTCCGATCGTTTTCTTTTCGCGCGTTCGTTTTGAATCACCTTCCAAGCTCTCGTAGCTTCCTCGTTGGTGGTGAGTAGGGCAGTTTTCAGTTCTCTCTCCCCCTTCAAAAACAAACCCGGGGTCCAAGTCGTCCAGCTGTTCGAAGCTTGAACTCGATGGTTCCGGCAACTGTGTAGATCGCACTCCGCTCGCACCTATTAGATAGACGTCGATGTCTGCTGGGTCAGATAATCGAACACCAGGGTGTTGGTCAGCTTCAGTGGCCGGCAACGGTAATCTCGACATCAAGTCGGCGTTACCATTTAATTTTCCGGGTCTATATTCTTAAGGTATACGTATACGCACTCAAAAAATCGAACTAACGCTGTACTCGATTGACCTTCGTCGACAAGCTCTATAATTTTTTCAACGGTTGATGGTCACAAATTACTACAAAAGGTATTCCGTAGAACGACTGCCTAATCTTCTTGACCGCCCATACGATAGCAGCACATTCTAATTCAGTGGTACTCCAATTACGCTCGTTTGGTAATGTTGTTCTACTCAGAAAACACAAAGGTCTGGTGGACAAATCCGGTTGTTGCTGTTCAACTACTGCACCTAACCCATCTACAGATGCGTCGGTGATTAATTGGAACGGCCTTTCTCCAGAAATGACAGCTTTTAAACCCGGGAAAGCTAAAACGTCTGGACTGGACAGTCGTTTTATTAACTGCTGCACGATCTCGACATGTTCAGTGGTAAACACGTATTCTTCGTCCTTTTTCAAGAGGTTATTTAGAGGTCGTGTAATAGTCGCCATGTGTGGCAAACATTTCCGGTATTAAGAAAGTGCACCTAACACCGATCGTAACTGGCTAACGTTTGCAGGCATTGGCAACTTGGTCATAGCCTCTACTTTTTCAGGATCTGGTTCTACTCCCTTCGCCGTCACTCTGTGGCCTAAAAACTTGATGACTCGTACACCTAAATGCGCTTTCTTGGGTGCTAGTTTCAAATCGAATGTTGTAAGCCTATCGAAAAAAAAATTCAAGTCACATACATGTTCTGCTCCTTCCGTCGAAAGCATATAATATCATCGATAAAAAGTCTTACACGCTGCAACCCATCACAAACTCGTAACATAATAGACTGAAACCATCCCGGCTAGAAGCTAAACCCATCGGCATTACAGTCCACTCATAATTACCAGCTTGGGTACAAACCGCTGTCAGTGGAATAGAGTCTTCATATATAGAGCACTGAAAAAAACCACTAACCAAATCCATCGTACTAAAAACATTCGCTCCTCCCAAGTCAGACGACAAATCATCTACAGTCGGTAACGGCATAACCGGTATAATAAACTGCGCGTTCAGTCTCTTATAATTGCAGGTCAACCGAATACGACCATCTGCCTTTGCTATCACTACCAAAGGGTTAGACCAGTTTGAATATGACCTACGCAAAATTCCAGCTAAAACCAGTTTGTCTATTTCTGTCTGAACTTTTGCCGCTAAAACTGGGGAATGACGGTATGGTCGCTGCTTCACCGGCTGCGCATCTTTCTTCAGAATAATGCGGAAAGGATCAACAGTTACATGACCTAAATCAGTACTATGCACTGAAAAACGGTGTGCATACTTGCAAAGTAAATTTCCAAGATTTCAATGTCGCGTGCGGTCCAAAGACTCTCTTCGAAATCACAATGTATTGCTCGCAGGTGTGCGGGAACCTTTTTCCATAGCCGAATAAACGCTTCTCGTTGTAAAAGGTTTAAACTTGATAATACTGCTGTTGGTGGACCATCATCCGTCGATAGTGCTGGACTGTCTCCTTTTTCTACCGTATTAAAGCTTGGCGTTTCGAACAGAATTAATTCTGCGTTGTTCAAGTTGCTAGGCATTAACCTGCTACCACCTACTCCTAATTTCATACCCTTATGTACCCGAAAACTATCTGTGTGCTAACGCTATATGGGAATTTCGGAGGTGCCGGCCTCTACTATATCTTCCTGGGGCAACCATTCCGATCCAAATCGAATATAATATGCACCTTCGCTGGCAGAGCTACCGTCCGCATTGGTAAGACATACGCGCATCCAAGACATATCATTTGGTAAACAATAACTATGACTGGCAACACGTACAACTACTCGGCCGTTACCCTTGCTTTCGATCATACCAACTGCATTATTTACCCACTTGGTAAAAAACGTTGATAACCAGTTGTTGAAACGTCGTCTGATTCAACAAAAGTAACTACTGTTTCGGTATCGCTCACATCTCGGTATTTTCGAACAGGAAAGTGTGACTAACTATCCCGGCCGAGTAAAACCGTCGTCGACATTGCTGTATCCGGTACAACATGTGCATACACAACCAAACACACAGTCGAGCCATTTTCTAACCCACTACCTACTCGCGTACTATCACAAAAGTGTACGTTTAAACGTACGCGGTCTGAGGTAATTAACGGAACGCCGTGAAAACCACCCCATTTTTTCTGACCAGTGGATGATAAACCATCCTCCGAAGCAGCATTACAATCAAGCATTCTGTTCCATACCTTTTCTTGAATGAAGGACGCTGGGCTCCCGGTATCCAAAAGTGCTTTACTTGCTTGAGTCCTTAAATATTTTGTGCCCGCGAATAGCTGCACTCCGGCCGTATGACGATTCCGATCCAATATTACGTCTCCACCTACAGGTCTTGAAAATTCCGATAAATTGTCGGCACGTTCTCCACGTTGCAGTGACACGCGAACTGGGGGGGAAAAACGCGGAACAGGTACGCCGGAATCTCTCCTATCAGACGGATTTAATGCACAAATGTTATCGCTTCGGGTGTGGTCGAACAAATTACTATCTGTACTCATACTAGAATCCTTATTGCGCAACGAATGCTCCGTAGAATTCAAAACAACTGAGTTGCCGTTAGATGCATTAACAGTACCGCGGAACGTTCGTTTCGGTTTTAACTCAGATTGTTTTTTCTAGTATCCTACTCAATCCCTGATCCTTTGGGGCTCGACCACGCTTCCGTAGAGTACCAAGATCAAAAACATCATCAACTCCTACAGGTGTACGTTTGATTACTACAGTCACTCGGGACTGGTTGGTTCGTTTACTCGGAGTGCCTAAACCTGGGTAACACCAAACTCGATCTTTCTTCTGTAATTCCTTTCTTAGAACACCCCGAGCGCACCTTTCCTTTTTGGGGGTTGTCAAATTCTTCGGTTGATCAGTCGAAGGGGGAACGCTCCTATCCCCTACAGTAACAGATATTGACTCGGGATCGGTGTAACTCTCTACTGATACACTCGGCTTGACTGGGCCGCTTCGAACGCACATAGTAACCGGGGGCCTATTCCGAAAATCTACACGGTTCGGACGGTCAGATCTCGTTGCTATTTTCGTAACAACAGGACGTGTGCAAAGAGGTGTGACTACAGCAGTAGCATGCAACGGTGAAACGGGGTAATTACTTCCTTTTCGACCAGGAAGATGACTAGGCTGTACTCTACTTCTCTTACCGTTCTCAGACAGATTGCATCCTGCCTCTTGGCCTCTGTCCACCACGTGCAAAGCGGATTCAGCCGAACTATTTTTTCTATGCGCCTCAGGTCCTCTATCCTGGGCCTGAAAATCCAAGGGCGTTACACCTGCTGCGTCGGGTGTTGACAAAGACAAAAACGGCCGAAGTGCTACCGGACAGGGGGCCAACCTATCGTTGTGTCTTCATCCTACACGTTCACGGTTACGAGCGGCTCGTGCCTGGGCCCATTGGCAGAGACGTTTTTGCCATCGGCGCCAGCGTGCTTCAGCTTCTTGCGGGGTGCCGTCACCGACAGCAGGATGGAGCGATTGATAAATTAAGACGGGCATTCACGTGCGAAGTGATTTTCCTCACCGCAATTGAGACACAAATTACCGTAAACACGACGGGCAGCGTCTCTCTCTTCGCGAGTGTTAAAATAAACGTAAAAATGGAGGATCATTTTTATTACGACCAAACCCACCCTGACTATGCATAATTTCATACACTCGCCCAAATTCGTCCGCTTCATCCTCGAAAGGATCCACTTCTACTGACATCACCCCTCCGAATTGCTGGCTCCTGAAAGCCTGGTTGTATGACTTCGAACGTGTCATCATACCACCGCCAGCCAACCTTTCAGAAGCCGTCGCCCTTGTCTGGTTCAAGGAAAGATCCTCAAGAGAACCCATCAAATCGTCGACACTATCGAAGGGCAACGCACGCGTATTGCTCCCAGCAAAAATTAAAGCACTTAGACTCGGAAATTGGTCGTCCACCCCTGTTTTGATGGCGATTTGCATCGTACCATCTTCTGGAGAGACGTGCCCCACGCACCGCACGTTCGCTACAAGAATACGTAATTCCGCTAGGTAACTACTAAAAGGGGTTCCTACTGGCACTACCAAGTTTTGAAGCGCCTGCATAACGGCAGCAGGCGTGGCGCGGCTAAGACTACGACTCAGTGACCTGATGATGGCCTGGAACGCGTCTGGACATGGACGTCCCTCGTTTAACATTAATCCGGCGGCTTTAAACGCTTCCGTAATTAACGATTTAAGCCTCGGCCCCTGTGGCGTGGAAGAACGGACGGCACGAAGAACGTGGCGTTCTAAGCATTTCTCCCAACCACGTATCCATACTAGCGAATGATGATCATCACACGCAATTCGTAGGCTGCATAGAGCATCACGGAGAGCAGACACAAACTGTACCAACTCTGACCCGTGGGAAAAGGTATAAGTGGAAGGGGCATAAGAACACTCGTCTCAAATCTCGCATATGATTTACGGGACGCCGTTATTTACCGAGAACTAGGAATTTCGTCGAACGGGGAAAGTACAGCTTCAGGCGGCACAGGCGCAGCCACGGGCAGGACAGAAACAGCTGCGGGTGGTACAGAAACAACTTCGGGGGGTACTGCAGGAGCTACGGTCGGCACTCCAGGGGCTAAATATGGTACAACAGCAAGGGGAAGAGCAACAGGGGTGGTAGCAGAAACTACCGAACGGTCCGCAACCAAAACCGGGGAATCTACTAGCGGCCTGCTTTCTAAATCTACTTGTTCTTCCTTGCTATGATCTACAAAAACTACTGCTTCACACCTTTTTGCCGAAGTACCACGACCACCACGAGCGCTCTTGTTGGGCCCAGGCCCAGCATTCGCTGGTCCGTACCCACGAGGAGGTCCACCCCGTCCGCCCATCCTAGGTTCTGGAAAGCTACCCACGCAAGCGTCCCCGGGAGGAGGAAAAGACGAACCGAAACTCCGTCCAATGTGCGGAGCCGGAGGGAAAATTGGAGCAGGCACCGGGCAAGAGGAACGGGAGGAGGGGAAGTTCCCTTGTTCCGGATGTAGGTTTCTACAACCATATCCAGCTCACAGTCACTCAAGGAGGGCTTCATGCCACGCATAAAGTCCTTTATCCTCAGGAAACGCTCCAACTCCGCTGCCATGTCTTCGAAACTATCCCCCGGCGGCGGGGCAGAGGCAGTCCCCAACGCGGTGGGAGGAAGATCCGTAGCAACAGGGGCAACGGCGGCGACTACAGGTACAGCAGCAGGAACAGCAGCAGCAGCCGGAACAACAGCCTCGCGACGACGAGTCTGTGCAGCAAAGATAGCCGCAGTGTTCCGCCGGAGAGCCTCTTCAGCGGAATGTAGGTTCTGTCGGTGCTGAGCGAGTTGGGCCTCATCCTGCGAACAGGCCTTTCTGTCAGCCGCCTCTTGGGCCGCCTTTCGTTGGGCTTCGGCCTTGGTCGCCATATCCGCCAGGAGCTGTTGCCGCCTCACGGACGCGGCTTCATCGGCGAACGACTCCCGACTACGCTTCCGCTCCCGCCCGCGTTCGGCCGCCTTTTTCGCCGTCTCCGCCTTTCGCGCGCGCCCGTCTGCAACCTCCAGTTCCAGATCCGTTTGGGCTGCTATTTAAAGCATCTATCTAGGTTCGGCAGGTGTCTTTTTTCTTTCGAGGGCCCGGACGGTTGGCATCCTGCGCGATAGCAGCATACCGGTTGGGCGACGCGAACGAAAGACGCGACGTGGGCACGGGACCGAGGGAACCGGGAGGACTAACTGAGTCACAACAAAAAATAACAGATTCAGCAAGAGACACAGGAGGGGAAGCAGATACCGACAAATCGCGCGCTAGTTTCTCGTCTCTGGCCAAAGCAGCATCGAGCTGCTCGGCCCTGGCGTTTTCTTCGGCTTGGAGAGCAGAGGAAAGCCAGACGCACCCTTACTAGCGGGACCAAATTCACTACCTACGGGGACCGAGACACTGCGTGGGTCCGGCCGTCCCAGAGAGACGATCGCGCCATCTGGTCCTGCAGCGGTTTCTACACAACGGACAGAACTCGGGGGAGCCACCCCCACTACCCTACACTGGTCCTCGAAAGACAGACCAGCCAGCAGCGACTGAGCGGAGGCGATCAAAGCCTCCTCATCGGGAGAGGCCACACGCTAACCCACCCCTTTCGCGGCCTCCTCAGGAGTACGCAGGACCCACGGAGCTGAGCCATCGGTGGCTCCCTTGCCAGGGCCATCGGTGCCCTTTCCGGGGCCAGCGCTGGCCGGGGGATCAACGCTAGGCGCGCCTTTCCCTTGAACAGCTGCCGAATACGAGCGACGCGGGACGTGTGGTCCAGCGGGAGCAAGACGCAAGGGAGGGGGGGAAGGAATGTCGTGTGGCGACTTCACCTCGATCGGTCTCGCGCGCGAAACGCTGCCGGCAGAACAGCCACTACGGGAGGCACTGCTACGATCCTTACTAGAAGGGACCCTATCTACTTGAGGGAGCGCCCTCGCAAAGAACGGCCTAGCCGAAGCGGAGGAGGAGACCGAAGCCACCTCTACGCGGCGCGCGTGCGAACGAGTGTGTGGCGGGGAACGAGCGCTGACCACGTTTCCCTTCCCATCGTTACCGGACGCACCAGACTTGGAAGACGACATCGCAAGGTATCCGAGAACGTGAGTAGCACAGAAGCCGAAGACGCCAGTCTGGTGAAAATTGGTTCCTTATACCTCCAAATACGAGAGAGTTCAACCAGGCTCGCTGTAATACTGCAGTTTGGTTCTTTTCAAGGATATTTTGCTTTATCTTTTATTACTTCTGATGTCGGATGAGTCCCTGGGATGCGCACATACTGAGCAGAGGGGGGATGCGTTGCTCTGCTCGCTTGCTCAACTTCTCTGATCATACTCTTCCAGTTTTTGTCTTCCTAAACTCACGTGGTCAACGGAATGCGTGCCGTTGCCCCTCAAGAGCTACTACTCTCCTCTCGCTATTTCCAACATGTCTCTCTCTCTTACCCTATTGCCTCACAAATACCACATCGCGGAATTCAAACGCTCTATTCTCGTAGATCATCTCTAGCTCCGTATTTGATTGGCCTACTGCTGTACTGGTCCTCTCTGTCGTTTGTCGCACCCTCTCACCTAGACCGTGATACAGTTCCGGTATATCTCCATGCCTTTGTACCCCTATATAAGTCTCTCACGCAAGATATCTCTTATATGGTGGTCCAATAGTTCAAGAACATCTCCCCACAGTCCCTACCCAGACATTCCAACAACTTACATTGAAACCCTCGATCTCATACTAACTTCAAATGAAACTAAACTGTCCATATTAAAAGCTAGAGAAGACCAATCTCACCACATGAAATTGTGGGGTTTCCAATGTCCTGCTTGGCTCTAACAGGTCGGAATCATTCCCCGTAGTTATTTGCCAGAATTCGCGACTTCAGAGGCCCAGAGCACGCGCCACGGACCTCGGCCGGGGCTCGCATTAGCGCCGTGGTGCACACGCGGGCTCCCTGTGTGCCACGCAGCCGAGTGTGCGAGAGGAGACCTGCGGTCGGACGAGAAAAGTAAAGTATTCCGGAAAAAAAGTTGATTTGGTATTAGATAATATTTAGTTATTTTGTATACTGTAGGTCCTAGTATTGTCCCCCGTAATAATGACATATGGTGCTTGTGGCGTTAGTAAGACTTGAACATCTGGAAGGGGTGCGAGATAAAAAGTATTAAGAAATACTATATCATCCTATGTCTAACGTTGATTTTGGTGGTACCTCGAAAATGTTTCTTCGATACAGACCCTATCAGATGTTCACGTGGCCTCTACGTTTTTGGGGACGGAGAGTTCAGATCAAATCCTTAGCTTCATGTGACACCACGCCAGAAACTCTGGTCGGTCAAATAGTTCGACCTTAACTGTCCATCGGGCATATCGTTCGTGCGATGTTCGTGCGATGTTTACCGCGCTCACCATTGTTTGCCCCTTTGTCACTATTAATAGAGTGATCTCTGACGTGTTTCCTGCAGCATCTTTTGTAGCAAAACAGAATGTCTACAGTACTAGATATTTAGTGAACTTGGCCATATTCAGGCCTGTGCCGCGTTGCACGCTGAGCAGTCGCACCAAAAACTGTGGTGTTGGGAATTGGCATCACCGCAGACGGAAGAATTATATAGTCAGTGGCACAATGTAACAGCAGTGCAGAGACACGGGCTTACTCCGTCCTAATCTACGTGGTACCTTTTGTGCAACTTAGCCGGCATCATGTACTCGAAAGGCAAAGCAGCACAGATTGGTCGTACTCAGAACACACGTTGCGTCGCAGGTTACTGATATTTATTTTGTTGGGTTTGAACATTACAAATTAGTAAGTAGCGGAATTGGCTTTAAAATAAGCCTGATACCCCGACGGAATCCGGGTACATATTTGCCTGTTCCCACGTGCAAAGTTTGCGCTATGATGAGACACGTAAATACCAGCCTATACTAGACTTGTTGTTTGTGAAAGGGTAGGTTCCACGCTCGTTTTAGTATGCTCGCCGAAAATTTATATTTTCTGGTAAGCTTGGAAATCTCTCAATGGCGGAGTACACATCACGCTCGCCCTCCACGTCTACAACGCAATGCCATGTCATCATACTGGATTCGACAAGCACGATGTACGCATTCCATGAGATAGAGAAACGAAAGAAATTGAATACCAATCTAAAAAAAATTAAAAACTAATCGAAGGAGAGAGAGAGAAACACGAACACACAATCGAACACTTGTCGTGCCTGCGCAGGGGTTGTCGCACACACCTATAAACATCGTTTGAAGGACATAACACTACTACTACAATGTCCCAGGTTAACACTATAAACCAAGGGAATGCTAGGCAACCCGACGCACACCCTCCAGGTAGCCAGAGCAAATTTGTAGTTCGAGAACGAGTAGGGTAGCCAGGTTATCCCTACTGGTCAGTGTGGTTCCTTGCTACTCTGTCTGCCATCTCAGCCCTTCGTGTGTCGTCCATGCTCCCCTCCCGGACAAGATGTTGAAGAAAAGACGAGACAAGCAAAGCAGGCTCGTCACCCACCCACGCGACAAGGCTCCTTTCACAAGAACAAAAAAGAAAGATAAAGCAACAAAACGAAAATCAGAGAGGGTCCAGCGTACCAGGTAAATATTAACGAAAGATCTATCACGCTCGAACCAGCTGCAGCAGTTAGCGGCACGAGTAGCGTACTTCGTTGACAACGTTGACTAACTAGTCGGTCAGGAGCCTTTCCACCCTATCTTCTGTTTCCTTCCATTGTTTTTCCACCGCTGTTTCCCTTGTGCTCCCCTTAATGCTCCCCCTCCACCCATTCCCTTGAGCACCACCCACGGCAGATGCCTTGTGCCGCCTCCTCAGTTGTGCGTCAACCTCCTGTCACCTACATGAAATCATACCCATTCAACACGGGATTCGAACAGGTAGCAATAAAGTTGTTTTGGTGTACACGGAAAAATAGTACGCCTAACAGCGAAACATCCACCTCTAAGACTGCCAGTAAAAAATTATAGGTAAGACACATACATAGAAAATCCTTGATTTGGAACATTTGATATCGCGATGTGATGCGTCAGGTTGACGTGAGTCGACCGTAACCCTGAACAGGGTCCGGCTCAATAGTCTAGGGGGGGGGGGAAACCAGCGCTCAGGGTGATCGTTGATCACGGTTTGTCTAGGGCTCGCCGCATAAAAGGGGTTGATGGCTACATTTTCCCTAAACGTATTGTTTGTTGCTAGATGCTCTGGGTTACGGGCTGCAAAGCAGGGTTTTATCCTGAGCAAAGAAGCTGCTCCGGGTGTTGGTCATGGCGCAGAGCACAAGTTGTAAAGGATTCTTCTACCGTCACTCCAACAGCCGTGACATATACTGATTCGCCGTCATAGCCTAGGGCGACATGGCACGCCATCTCCGCGAGCCAGTCGTCTCTTGGTTCGTGATTCGTTGGCGGCGAGGAAGTAGCTTCGGCAATCTCATCAGACGAGGAGGTAGAGCATGCATTATCTATCTTTACAATACAGAAAAACTGATGACAAGTGGCCTAGCAACTTCACGCCGCGTGATAGTGACGAGATCGGTGATGGCGTAGATGGTACGCGAGGCGAACTTCGACTCGCCAAAACGTTGGGGCAACTTGGCGCACCACCTTCTCCACCAGTAGGCGTTTGGTTGTTATGGGGCTACAAGTACTGCTGTAATATAGCAGCTGTACAGCAGAAATCGCAGCAGGCGAGGCGTAGTGCGCAGCAGAAGCTCGATAAAGAGAAGCACATCACGCTGCACACGAAAATCAAGACATCCAACCTCGAGCTGGATGCCGGCTTGGAGGACAGCGACGGCGTAGATGATGTTCTAGTGACGGAGGAGCGGGAGCGGCAGGTCGGGATGAAAGGTGGTAGAACACGCGGCAGTCGACTGCACGACACTCGAAGCCTGCTGTGAAAAATCAGAAAGCTTTAACGCAGGTCCACGTCATATTTTTATTCCTCCTCCCACCCTGAGTGTATTTCGTTTCGAATTTTTTCCAAATCCTGGAAGCACCCCCATGAGCACCCGCCCTAAGCAAATGATTTTTTTCCCGGAACTCTCTGTTGATGATTTTCGGACAGTTTGTCAAGAACGAGGGGTAATATGCAAATGTGGCATTTCGCAAGGTCAGAGAACTCTTTGTACTCGATGCACAAACTACAGGTTCAAGCCGAAGGCACTGTGGTCACGCAAGAACTATCAGGCTCTCATGCCGGCAGTTGTCTTGGCCTCACCTCCATTGCCACGTGTCCTGCTGAAGCACAATTGAAGCTATAGGTTGGTGGCTTGCCGGGAGTTCTTGAAGGAGCTCTGCCGACTGGCGGTGCAAAGTGAAAGAGGCATCGATTAGGTAAGGTGCTATTCGTATTTGAACCTATCGGTCTACATGCAAGGCGCTCTAAGGATGGAATCTACTATGGAGTAACCACGTCGGTATACCTATAAATGGTTCCGCATGCTACACTGTTAACGAGAGCTACTGTTCGATAATAGCCGCCCCGAGGTGGCTGTCGCCAGCTCCTAAAACAATGTCGTACAGGTGGCCGGCCTTAGATTTAAAGGAAAACGCAGGAATAGGTACATGACGGTCGTCAATGTCTTATTCCTAAACAGGCATCGCAGGGCATTTTGCCCAGTACATGCCGTAGACTACGTTCAGGTTGGATCAATAGTTCATATTACTTCTAAATATTTAAACAACTTAGGTCGAACATGAGTTTCGAGCGCGTTCCGCATGGTCGCAAGTAAATGTAAAAACTAGTGAATACCAACAAATATATACTCATATGACATACATATATCATACCGGCACAGTATATCGATAAATGCCCTTGATGAGACACGTAGACACCCATCGGTAGACCTAACTGTCCATTTTGCCCTCACCCGATTTTACATGGGTTGCCGACAACAAGCAGGCAGGCTCCCAGACGTGATCAAACATGTTTAGACTACCATCACGTTTGACGAAAATCCGACCTCGCCGCACTCTTGAATCTGACGGCCGACCTTGGTAACAGCGCTCTCCTTCCATCGGGAGTCGGTGTAGTTTGTCGTCGGGAACAGACGGGCCAGGCGCGCTTAATGCGAATCAACATCGTTAGAGGCTTTCTGTTTGTGAACTCGTCAAAACCCGTCAGTAAGGATTATATTGAACGTCGTATTCAACGTCGATCTTTCTTGTTTGCTATACGCTCCAAATATGACAAACAAGACCACAAGAATGGTCATATAAACCGCTCTTTCCGGCGATCGCGTCGCCGTGTTTTGATTTTTCACACCCTTTGAGATTCCAAGAAGTTGGCAACCAACCAACCTGAATAACTCGACGACGCCCATCCTCACAGTTGGCCTTTTTATACTATCGCCAGACGTTTGAGATTTCGCACATCGAATTAGAACTTGGCTCCTTTTGTCAAAGAAAGGGACGATAGTGCATACTTAATGTACCGAGCGACGTCAATGTCAGTGGAGACCCCATTTCACAATGTTTTAGTTCGTTTCTTTCAGTATTGACCGGCATTCTCATGCCGCACTGATGGTGCGTGTGGCACCAATGCTTGTCATTCGTTGGAGGCGTAGGAGCGAATTCCTTGAACTAGGAACTGTGCCCAAATTCCCAATCATATACCACGCGTGTCTTGACCTGTGCTAGCTGATGGGTGACATGAACTATATCAGTGTCAGTATGCGCTGGCAAGGTTGCCTACATAACATTCTGCTGGTTGATATGTATGTTGATAATAAATACGTCAGAAGGCTGAGATTTACGCTTTTGTTCATTTCTGTATGCTATTCTCGGTAGGACAACACTCAAAAATACCTCTTCAACGACTATCGACTGTAAAAATGTCAATGCGGGGATTCTCAATCCCACGGCCGTGACCATGTTGGTCCAACGCAGCCATAAAGTACACTCGTTCGGCGACATCAGTTTTCTTCGTCGCATGATGACGCACCTATGAAGAGTGGGAAATGCGAACGCTGTCTCAGAGTTGCCGCAAGCCACGTGAACGGTGTTTATATTATTCTGCCGATATTTGACTTTTTTTACCGGAGAAAAATGCTCAGAGGCAATGTATATTCTCATTGTCGCCCAATCTCTGTGATTCATCTGTCTTTACGAAAAATATGTTTGGACAGTCATTGCGCAATACACCTATCACGTGACGGGCTCTTATCAGATGTCCACGAGGGCTGCAATCGCCGTCGATGCACGAAGCAAGAATTGTGCGTGGTTTTTTCGGAAGGGAATGTTCAACTTCATGAATAGTGTGCGAAGAACAACGAGCCGGTCGAAATCTGATGTATCATTGAACGTGCCTCAAATTATCCTTGGGTGTCTGTTTCTCCAGCGGGAGATTTCTGCTAAAGCTACGTTTTGAAATATTTCACAGCACCTTTAATCGGAAAGATACGGACGAATCTGCTTTCTTGATTGCTATGACTGTGCCATCTCTCTTGGTTATATGGTACGTGGACAAGTGCTAAACCTGGGCAACTGAAGATAGAGTTTCGAATCAACACAAAAAAGAGGACTCACCAGTAAACGGTAGTACCGAGGCACATGCAAATATTTCCATGTACGACGTATTCATGGGCGTCGTCGGCGGTTGTTTTGAAGAACTGTAGGGTGATCTCAATCGGCGGTTGTACACCAGTTGTCCATGCCACCGATTTCGATGATTTTGCATATCTGCAGGTTGTCAGAAACGTGGGACACAGTACGTGCTGCACACACCAGTAGTAGTTTCCTCGTTTAAGTAGACGAGGCATGCCTGTTTGATCTTACTTAAACATACGTGCTTCGCCATGAATCTGTGCACTGTATGTTTCCGCTTCTAAATCTTGAAGTTGTAAATATGTGCGGCACCCTTCAGCATATCTGAAATATTCGTCAGGAATTACGATAGGTACCTCTGCCCCAATGGCGGAACGGCCACACTCGGGATAGAGGTTTAGGTTCAAATTTATCACAGAACTTTTCCGGTAGCCGTGCCTTAGGAAAGATCGAGGGGTATCCTCCCGAATACCTAATACACAATCTATAGATGGGTTTTGATCCTTTGTGTAGTATCGTCCCGACATAAGAACAAACGCGAAGAAATGTGTTTCGCTTGATCTTTAGAGAAAATTATGCCAGGTATATGAAACCGAATGTGCTAACGAATGCCCTTACCTGGTATGGTTTAAGAGCACCAAATGTTCTCATTGAGGCAGTGGCTATTGATAGAAACACATAACATGAGAGCAGCCGTATACCAATGCGCGTGGTATAGGACAGATCGTCCTAGCAAAGAGCAGCCTATTCCTCTCGGAAAACAGCCCGCGTGTCAAGCGAATTGCTTTTACTTGGTTCTTTCAAAAACAATTCCTGTCCAACTTGACTAATTTGCACTCGTGCCCGTATACGACGATGTATACCACATCCCCCGTGATAACATGTGGGGCTTGCAAAACGATACCTACAGGGATATCTTAAAGGTTGGATATACAGCGTACGCCGCTGTTAATATGCGTGATAAAATTGGGATTTAATCGAGGATACCAACGTGTACGGGGTCTGATGTATTGGGTGTGATAACAGTGTTTGCAAACGTGTTTGGTTGCAACACTCTGAAGTAGATACGAAGGGGTTTTCCCAACGGAGTGTGGTAGCAGTTGGTGGTTGATGGTCTGCAGTCGGACTCCAGCAGGACGGCGAGGAGTGTGACAAGAAGAGGTGTGGCGAAAGAGACTGAATGTTCACTCCCAGATTGCACATCTGCTGCTGGGGCCTTCGCGGCAAATGCCCGCTTTTCTACCTGCTCTGCCGTGACAGCCTTTTTGCCAGACGAATGTGCTGGCGAGTCGGCAAGCTGTGTCGTAGGCGCTTGTCGCAGCAGGAGGCGCTTGTGTCGGTTTCTGTGAGAAAACGTAATACAGCCTCAAGAATTGGTAGCAGCAGCCACTGGCGCCCAAATGATGTTTGGCCAACTGCGAAGAGCCACGAGTCCACGAGGCGTTCACTCCTACATTTACATAACATCAAATTTGGACTGTAGCACACTCGCACACCTGGGGGTGCTACGTGCTTAGTCACGTCACGGTATCAACCAGGTGATATATCGGGGGTCTCGTGCTTAGTATGGGGCATGACACCGCAGGGGTGTGTGGTATGCAAAGTGCATCGGTGAAAAATCGGGTGATTGGTTTAGCTTTTTATTTGGATTGAGGTATATATCTCTGTGGCGTAGCTTTGTGACCACAGAACTTGTATCTCTCTAAAATTGAAGCATCGGCACGGACACTGGTTGAGCTGGATGTCGACGGGTAGAAAGAACGGTTTAATGTGAAGAAAACAACAACAACAACAACAACAACAACAACAATATCGCTCGGGCGTGTGGAATTAAAAGGTTATCATACGTGACGAAGTGTTATACACCGTCGTATAAGGGTATGATGCGTACACGTGTGATGGTTTTATCTACTTTTATTCGTATTTCGGGTGCACGTAACTACTTGCAATATTGTAAAAGCTCCTGGCATTAGTTACTTTTGCATAACGTAAAGGATGTTAAGCCACAGCTCGTTGATATCGATTCCGTGCGTACTGGTACTGCATTGCAGGCATTATCTTTGCGTATTAGCATTCTCCTATGTAGGTGTTATATTCCATATATTCGACATCACGGTCTACATCAGTATACTGATGTCCATCCAGCAGGCATCAGGCAAACCATTTGTTAAGAAGGTACGAGAATCATGCACATCAGTGTGGACTATGGACAGCGTAGCAGTCGTATGTACAGCAGCAGTCACATATATATCGCACTAATAAGTACGTCATCCTTGCACGGTTACAGCAGTTGAGTTGGATTATTTGGTGGGTTATCGACATTTGTTTGGTTGATGTGTGCCCGTTGAATACATTATTGCTCAACATGGATCATCGAAGCTGACATCGTTTTCGTTCGGGTGGTCGAAATTATGTCGACTTTTGAGTAGGGGATCAAAATGGAATCGTTTTCAGCGTATAGATCGAAATTCACTTATTTTTTTATGTCGGTTGTTGGAGTTGACTCCATTTCAGTGTCGGGGTCGAAATGACCTTGGTGATTGTGCGGGTGATCGAAATTTGCTTAGTTTTGCAGCGGAGTCTTGAATTGACTTGGTAACAATGTAATGGTTCATTTTTACTAGGTTTTAGTGTGTGGATATCAATTGGCTTGGTTTATGTATCCCAGCCGGAGCGGCCCTGTGTTAGATAGCCATCGTATCTATGTTTTTGTCTCTGGGTAGTTAAATATGGCTACATTTTGGCTTGGGGAGTCGAAATTCCCTTGAATTTTGAATTGGGATCGGTATTGACCTTGTCTTGGTTATGGGGCATCGACATGTAGTTGGTATCAGTGTTATAGACATCTTGGTCAGGTTTCTGCGCCCGAGCGTTCAACTACTACTATTATGCGAGAGTGGCTATCGACATTGATTTTATTCTGAAGTTGGAGTACTGTCTTGGTTTTCGTGCGGCGGTTTCAAACTCGGCCGGTTTTTATCGCTGGCCTTTTATTGCTTGGTTTTAAAGTGTCGGTCGACATTGATTTTGACTTTCTGTGCGCGGGTTCAAACTTACGTTCTTCCGGGGTGGGGATCGATTGGCCTGGCGTTAACGTGGTCGAATGTGACTTGGTTTTCCCGTGCACGCGGAAAATAACTTGATTTAGTGTACGACCGATGAACTTGGTTCCTCCGTGCGTGCCCGAAATTACCTGGTTTTAGTATAGGCATCGAAATTGACTTGAGTTTTATGCGGGTAGTAAACAGTTGACGTTGTTCAAGTGTGGGCGTTAAAAATAAAATCGATCTCACTGTAGGGATCGTATTTGAATTGTTGCTTGTGTTCGAAATTTCTTCAGTTTAATTTTAACGACCGAAATTGACCTGGTTGAAGTGTCTGGAAGCCGAAATTGCCCTGATTTTGGAGGTGAGACCAAAATTGACATTATTTTGTGTCAGGGTGTGGAAAATGCCTTGGGTTCAGTGTAAGATAAGAATAGACTTGATTTTCTTGTGAGGGTCGAAACATATTAGTTTCAGCATCTCTATTGTGATTGACTTGGTTTAAGGCGAAGTAGAGTGGGGATCAAAATGACTAGCTTTCATTGTTCGGGTAGAAATGCACTTGATTTTTGTCGTGGCAGATGACTGGACGTAATCTAAACATACTTGGTCATTGTGCAGGGGCTCGATATGATTTTGATTTTGTGTGCGAGCCAAAGTCGAAGTGTTTGCAGTTGGTGTATCGATTGGCGTCGTTTCGGTGTAGGTGTTCGAAGCTGACGTGGTTTTATGTGCGCCGGCATCAAACTATTTCTACTGTACATCGCTCGGGCAGGAGGTGATCAATTCCATACTAAACCCCCCACGAGTAGGGAAAAGCACTCATATAATCGGTCGATAACAAAGCCTACACTACTTCAAAATTCCTCTATCCAGGCCTTTCCCACCCCTCTTATCGATTGGGGCGGAACATCGCCTGATAATTCCGCGAAGGGTCAAACGAACGACACCCGAAAGCCAGCATATATATATAACATAGTTCACGGTTCCCGTTCATGATTCGGGTCACAAAACACCCAGGGAATGACGGCAGACGAGAAGCAGAAACATAGGCCAACATTTACATACAGGCAATTTAATACAATGGCATGCATAAACAGAGGAACACTGCTGTTGTTTGACTATTTGTTCCTCGCGGGCTGTGGATATGGGATATCTGAAGAATTTCAGTGTTTGTGTTTCTGGTAATACTCGATCATGGTGCAAACGACCGGGGTAAAACTTGTTGTTGGACTAATCGATTTGTCTTAGCGACGCCTGCGGAACTTACCTGGATTTGGGATTGAGTGGAACTCGCGTCGTCTTCCAGGGTCGTGCTCGGCTCAGCGACATGCACACACAATATTGCAAAAGAGACTGACGTCTCGCCTTTAGACGGCAAGACTATCCCCCCGTAATGGTGCATGTTACGGCGGGGGTAACACTTAACTGGGATGAGGTAGTTCACTCTACGAGCTTAGGATTATCACCCAAGAGCCGAGTCTTAGATAAATTGGTACGTGATTCTCCAAACCTGACGCCATGACCTAGGCATCATACCCGTAAGCATTGGAAAAAATCACGTAGGATCAAAATATAATCGGCAGGGGCGGCATCGAAGAACACGCGACGAGTCCTATATTGTGCGTAACACATACTGTTTCTGGGGCTTGTCAATTAAGGAGCTCTGCAATTATCATAAACACTTTTTTTGTTTACAGCTATATAGTAGAATTCAATATTGGGTTCCAACGCTATTGCGTGGACAATTACGGTCAGCCAGAACAATACCGAAACATGAACGTTCTACCACCATCTTAGCACGCGCAGCAGTCAGTCGAAAATGTGTCGATTAAAAACTACAACCCCTACCATACCTATGGCTAAAGGCTGGCCGTTATTCTAGATACCGTTGTAGTTATTGGGGTGATATTCACGGTCCACCCAGCCGTAAGCGCGACAACCGATTCGCAGCTGTCGGAGACGACGTGTGGACATAGCCGAAGAAACCTTAAAACTAATACACTGCTGTAGATTATGGTTGGACTGCTCCAATCCGCTTTCGATTTATGGGAGTTCCTCGGGATACTTTGAAGACTGGCCGTTATCTTGAACAGCTATAATGTCAACGTCGCACTTCACGAAGGATTCGATGAATAGGAAAGGTACCGTGTTAGAATCAACTGGTACCTGGCACAACCTAGCATCCCCGGTGGTTTACACTGCCCTCGCGGTAAATAGTCTAACTGACTGGTGACAAAAGTGAACATAATCGCCCACCAAGCACATGAAACGCTCGACGTCTTTCTGTCACGCTTTGAATACCCGGGATGTAGAGGGGTACGTCTGAACTTTGTGGATGAGTACCCAAGTGTTTTCGCACGATATGTATCACGGTGACAAATCTAAAGCATTGTTGATTGGCACTCCTTGTTCAATCGCCGTGGCACCATTCGATTGTAAATCGTTTCGCACGTTTGGATAGGTTGTGACCTCGAACCCTTACCTACCAATGGCGTTAAACCCGTTCCGATCAATTCCGTGATTGTGGCAATGTCATCGTCGTGCGGGTGTTCTCCACGATGTGTTCTCGTGCGACAGCCTTGCCTACAATGACGGTGACGCTTTCGAATAAATACGCCGCCCACATGGTATTGATGCGAACCTAGTGTATCAACTTGTTTCTAACTTCATGACACACCTGATGGGTTTCATGTTGTGATTTAGCGGTCGACAGGTATTTGCGCCTAATGTTTCAAATCCGACTTATGTCCACGGCGACCATGTTCATGCCTGTCGAAAGATAATCGCGGCGTAGACGTTCGATCAAACTATGCGTGTGATGGGAAAAGGGTATAACGTCGAGTGCTTTTTCCCTCACTAGTCGTTGGTATTTGTTCATCAGTCTTCTCACAACCGAGCCTTGTTGACCTACTATGTAAGCCCATTTTCTCTGATGCAGGTTATTATACATAGCACTGCACTAGAGCCGGTCGCTCGCGAGGTGAACGACGGCAACATGTGTACTGAGGAGCGAGGTGAGCGTCAATAGGCACCACCGCTTCTCGACGGACTCTCGTAGCTTCGCTTGTGGTCCTCTTCTGCCAGAGAAGTCACAGCCTAGCAGAGATCAAATCAATATCGTTGTACACGCAGCATGCCAGGGTGTATCGGTTAAGCCAAGTTGATCTATTCGACGTTTATTCGCACCGATATGTATGTAGGTTGCCGGACGATAACTATGCAGAAGTCGAAAATACTTCGTTCGTGCTTTCATCAGCCTCAAACGGAAGTATACACAACTGCAGCATACAATCCGTATGTGGTCGTGTTATCGTCTAGTTTATGTGAAAGTCTTAGCTTTATCCTTTGCAAGGTATAGTGTCGATATCATGCTTTCGTATGGCGGCTTTAACGCCCTCTTTGTATGCACTGTTGCAACTCATGCTCCGCCTACGAAGCGGAAGCAGGGGCGACCAACGCGAGAACCAAATCTCCTTGGGTGCGTCGTCATATTTCCGACTCAATTTACATCTGGGGGTGCGGCGAGAAGGTGGACGATGACGACGAAGACCTCGAATTGTCAGAGAGGCTTATCGGTTGGTTCATACTAATGGTAAGCTTTGCTGAGGTAACGCATCGCAATGCCTAGTGCTTTCAGTTGGTTTGTTCAAGCCGTCACATCCCTTGAACATACAGATTAACAGGTTGGGTTATAGTTGACGTTTTACCTGTTGTCCTGTGAAATAGCGAAAAATGTATGGCTGTGGCGGAGGTGAAGCAAGAATTTACGCTTTGCAACGTGGACCTCTGCTCAAGATTGTACCTCATTCACAACAGTTTCGCGTTTTGTTTTAGAGAGCTTCAAACATGAACGGTACGATGCACTTTGCACTACATTCCTCGCCCACCCCTTTGAATACAACATCTCTTGTTACGGTGTCGCTTGCACCACAACGCCGTCGTCGACCCGAAAACTAGACTCGGTGTTGCCTTGTTCATCATTAGGGCGCCACCACCGTTCTCAGTACATCTTTATCACATATATGCCTATACTTGTTGCGTATTGCCTAGTTGGGGTTGTCCAGCCGTTTTCAGGATACACGAGTCCATTTACCGATATAACTGGGTGATTGTGAGGTTACTGCATTACAGTTAGAAGGTCGATGGATTTCACCACACACGTTACGTGCAACAGCATTCAATTTCGGAATTTCTCGTACCGTAAAAGCGAAAAGACGTAGTTTTCTAGAACCTAACGCGAGTCAACCGTGCAACCTCACGTTGCGTTCAGATGCAGGGGTTCGCCTACACCATGCTCATCGTCCTGGCTAAAAACCCGGCAGATTCTGAAACCGGTAGCTCTGCGGACAGTAATGGGAAGTCAGGCTACATTTTGCCGTCTATCACTGGAGCCATGTACCTGCTCGTCGTTTCTACGATTCATGACCTCCGCACTGGGTTCTCGCTGATAATGGAGGGGTCATGTGCTAGTCATCGCGCGTTCGGCATAGGTCTTCTTACTGTGTACGGGATAATGATCAGCGCAGCCATGACGGTGCTGGTCTCCACGTCACACGACAGTGCCTCCGTGGTGCTGAATGCTGTTACCGTTCTCTTCATTGCTGATATCGTAAGTGAAGCGGCATTCTGTATTGGTATACGCGCGGTTAATCACCACACGACGAGCGAGCGTTATTCTGTTTAATGACTCAACGTTTCGGACGGTGTTTCAAGACCCGAGGCGAACAAAATACTGAGGAAAACCGTTGATAGTTGTACACTTCCATTTGTCCAGTAATCGGGGAAGAAAGCGAAACCGAAACCCTACAGCAAGACACGCTGCTACACATTTGTCGGCAAAGGAGCTTGTAAAAGAAAGTAGTTGGACTAATCTCGGCTTTCGTGGTAGTTAAGTTCAATTCCACAGGAATGGGCGGCATGGTCTTCGGTACATAACGTGTAGTGAAGAGAGTCGTTCAAATATCAGCGATGTAGCGTTGTTCTGTCTGTATGCCTCATGGCTAAGATCTCTATTCCATGAAGCTCATACACTCTACACAGAATGTGGACGTACCAAAGAAAGCAATATCGTCTCTAAAACAAAACAACTGAAGAACTTAACACATGCTCAAGTCTACCTGCAAATAATGCCATCCATCCATACCACCGTAGGTGATGTCATTTCATGTAGCATTGTGAAGTATTTGGTTTTTCTGGCGTTGTATCGTACATGTGTACAAGTGAAAATAACGAAGGCAGGGGTCTACAGGATTTTGAATAGTGTCCGTCAGGAAAATATAGCCTTTTCTGTATGGTGTCATATATCTCGTGTCCCAGCAAAGGGATCAAGGTTGTTTTGCTCTGTGGCTTGAGCTCTTAGATCATCATGCTCGCGTACTAGCGGCTTAACAGTAGTTACTACTTTTTTCTTGTTCGGGACGAAGTTCTATATAGGTACCTGGTAATGGACAAGATAGTCGAGATGTTTGTTCCTCAACCAAATGCGGTGAAGGTCGATAGTTGGTGCCAACGATAATTTTAATACCCGTGGTTTGATGACATATAGAGCAGGTCTAGTCACGACGACGACCCAGTGGAACAAAACAAGGACCTTTTCAGTGAACAATTTCAGCTCCATTTAAAGTAAGCCAAACTTTCTGCGTGCGTAGCAGCCAGAGCGTGTAAGGCAAGCTGTATGGAATCATCAGGGATCCAACCGTTCCAGTCTACAATGTTTCCCAAACTGCAGCATTTACACAGAGCGTCAAAGGTATGTGTTCTGGTACACACATAATACCTTTGGGCTTTCAATATCACTCAGCAAAAATACGCGTAGCGTGTCTAGAAGTTCAGTCACAATAGCACGACTTGGAATTAACTGTCACCTGTCACCACTACGTTGACCTGTTGTAACTTAGATGTTCTTGCCTGAAATTCGAGGATAAGTCAATCACCAGCGCAAACGATCCCATCATTAAACTGCACTATGTATCTAACAGTCATGTCTCGCCCCGCACCTGCCGTCGCTGGCCCAGGACGAGAAGGCGCTCAAATTCTTTTCTACAGTTCCAAAACAATGGCGACTATTTTGGGCGATACACTCGATGGGAATGGGCTTCGCGCTGGGATTGATCGCAATAATCTACGTCGAAGATTCTTCGCCACTTTTGCAGGGTGATAACGGTCTTCTAAAATCTTCGCCAATGTGGTTTGTTTGGCTGCTCAATCCGGCGGCCGCAACGGTGGCCTCCGTTGTAGTGAGTTCAACTCTGCAAACATGTTTCGAATTGTATAGCGAAATATTTCAAACCGTAGACGAGCCAACGCAGAGTTTGACAGCTAAAATGGTTTTGGTTCGTACAGTCGCAATCGTCCGCAGGGTATACGATAGTTTCAGAGTACAGCCGTTTTTCTACGCAGCGCAGGGAATATGGCTTGCGCAGAATGTACCCAATTGGATATATTTGCAAGGGCGACATGGGTTTCCGTTTGCTGTCGATTTATACCCGGATTATACTCCAGGCAGCCAAGACCCCCGCTTTGCAATTACCGAAAAGAAGGTTGTTCTGGTGTCAATGAATTCCGTGCTTGCCGTCGGGGTTGCGCTGAAGGTATTGGTGACACTTACGATGAAACGTTCACTAGGTACAACATTCCCAGGACCACGCCGATCCTCAGAAACTAGTGAGCAAGGCAAAGGATGGCGCAGCTGTGCGGAGTCACGTGTGCCTTCTATTCTGGTCGGGTGGGGTATTGGGTACTGGGTCACGACCTTTCTAGCGATGCTGGTCTGTGCTTGGCATGAAAGTGAGTGTGAATGGCAAAACCCTCCGATTATAGTAAAAAATTCTCAGCTACGTCATTTTTCCGTTTTTTCTTTCCGCTGGCCTTTTGATGGTGATCGATTCCCATCTTTTGGGAACTAGATTTGCGGCATTTGTCAAGCCTGCTGTTGACATCTTGACAAACAGAGGCAGGGTCGAATACTGGGTGATGGCTACAATATATCGAGACTTTGTACTTTTGTGGATATATTACTGCAATATTTTGCGAAAGCAACTCGACCATCAACTTTGATATCTCCAGATCGTCCCAGGCGGCCAACGAGATGTAAGTGCATGAATGCTAACGTCAGTTCAAGTTAATAGAGACTGTATATTATGACGTAGGTGCCGTATTGGAGCACTAGTGTACAACTTTGGGGGGTATTAGGTAGCGGGAAGTCACATATATGAGTTGTGTGAGCTAAGCCGTGTGAATTGAATCATGTCAGGAGTTCGACATCACATCAAATGAAGCACATCACTGGCCATGGTCAGCGAAGGCCCTTTCTCAGAGACTTCGTGCAGTGTGTTTAAATCTACAGCGCCCGACAAAAACAACGCGTTCCTGCTCGGTAGGGGGTTCGGTTTTCGGTGTCTCCTGCCTACGACCGACAACGGTTGCAGAGCTGTAGGCAGCGTGCCTGGTAGATCGGGTTCGGGTATTGTATTAGTTAAAACATTTCAGCGGAGCGCGCATGTCGAAAGCATCTTTCACGAAAGATAAAAAAAATTAGATTGATTGAGGTCTGCTACTTGTATAGGTTGGCCGCACGGTCGGGTGAATTTAGACGGGGTCTATGTTTCTACTGTGCATTATGCGGTGCGAGAGTGTGGCGGAAGAGAACGGAACACATCATATGCCGTCTGATTTCGTTTATAAATAGATACCAGAACAGTTGTATGGTCGTATGTAGTTATACATATAGCTGAGTCGTCGTATATTCCGCCACGTCATGTTGAAAGCAGTCCGCAACCGATACATACAACATATCATATTTTGTTTCCCAGTAATATCCAAACAGATGAATTCGTCATTTTATCATATATTGTCATTCACTACATCAAGTTTCCACGGAGTATCCGAGGATGGAGGACGCTCAATTTGCCGACCCCGAAGTACAGCCCGACGTGAAGGAAAACATACCGAAACACTGCTGTTACGCCTCAGCTTGTTCTCGGTAGTCTGAGGACTGCTCGGAACGTGTGGAACAGCGTAACCGTGTTTCTTGAAATGAGCCCAACTCGTATCGAGAGTTAGAAAATCGGTCCTTAGCACTGGTTTGGCCTATCTAACGTCCTCTAAGCTTAGCCGTTCCACTCGGCCTGGCCTTAGTTATCTATCGGCAATTGCTCTGAATCCGTATCATGAGCCTGTCGGTTCAGCGAAGCCACGGAGTCTACTGATTGTGTTTGTGTCGAGATACCTGGTCCATCGACGTGTGGGGTCGACCTGCTTGAGGTTATTCAAACCTTGTTCTACTAAACGCTACACTCGATGCTTGCCATCGTACGGACGTCTAGCCTAACAGTGTATCATTCGGTCGGCGTCGGCGCCCGAGGTGATACCCACGGCAAATGACTGTCAGCGGTTTCTCCGAGATCGGCCGTGCATGGGTGCTAGAGTTGCCCTGTGGTATGTTATTTTATTCGTGAGTCCACATACTGCCTCGTATGACATTCCACTCTGACGCTAACGGAGACCTTCAACTCCGCCCAGCAGACGCAAGCTAGCCAGTGAGTAAGTAGCCGGTGCTTGCCCTGAACGAAAATCGTGCGCACGGTTTTTTCAGTCAGTCCGGTGCCTCACGCTGCTGCAACTCTGGTTGTGTTGATTTTAGGGTTGAACAATGTCAAAGAGCTGCAGCCAGTAGACATCATAATATTGGAGAATGTACGCTTCGCACTCGTGTTAATTCTTGCGATCTCATGTGTTTTGACAATTGTATTATTTTCGTTGGGGTGTACATCAGTACCACAAGCTAAAATCACTTACGTAACACCGACTAAATATACGCGTGCTTGAACCTGCGCAACGGCCTCATGCGCTGACATGAGTACCGCAGCATCTGTGTGTGGTATACCCCATTTATACCTGGTACCCGATTCATTCCGAAATCAAATTGTCTGGACAGATCATTGTATTCCTCCAATACCGCTATCTCATAAATCGCAGAGGGGATATCACGTTAATAATACGAAGAACAACATCGACAAGAGCGGGCCCTATTCGTGGCGTGTTTGATATGTGCGTTGTTAGTGCGTCAAGAAAACGTTTACCATAACCTATATTCCCCGTGCGAATACATACTGTAAGTTTCATCTCTCACTCCAGCAATCTTACACCTCCCGTGGTAAGGTCGACATCATGAACGCGCACGACCAAGGCCGGGTACAACTTTCCTACAACAGCATCGACTCAAACTTCGAGCGTCCTATATCCCGACTGCAACGCCCATTTATAGTGATGAGCAATCCGGGTTACCCGTAAACATCGTTGACTTAGGATATTTCCGTTAAGATCGACGTCCCAGTGCCTCTCAAAACGAAAGCCATCAACCATGTACGTTTCCGAGGTCCGATCTGTACCGTGCTACGCCTAGTAATACAAAGCAATGTTTGACATATTGCGCTCTCGACGTTCGTTTGGTTGCCATCGCAACCAGCCATCACCGTCGGTGTTCACACTTGGTTCTCGAATTCTTCGTCAACAAAGTAGGGATCAAGGTCATGAAGGTCATTGTTGTTTTAGGGTGTTGATATGGTGGCAACAAGACCACGCCCTACGCATACGTTAATACCATGCTCATTGACGGTCTTCCGTACGGTACCGAGCAATCTTCACTGACTTTCAGGAACCTTCCTTCGTCCACTGTGTACGGCATCGCTGGTTTGAAAGATTAATCCTTGTTGCTTAGCGCCTTGAAGTCATTGTAGCTCCGGCTGTGGCCACAGACAATGCAGGGCGAACTCGAAAAATACCGAACCCAATCTGGCCACGTATTTTCTGTAGCACGCATGCTATATCGCAAAGGAACGTCTTCTTGGTTTTGTTGTATAGGGCATATACCAAACCATACCCAGGGTATGCACCCGGATATTACCCCGGTAAAAAAGAACATCGGTGAATTATTTATGACATTCATATCCGAAACTTAAGTTTCCGTAACTTTTACACGCCCGCACTAGTCAGGCGACGGACACTACATCCCACACCCCTACCAGTCATGTGCGTAGGGTTAGTACCGTGGTGAGTAACAGGTACCCGACACGTTGTAAAAAAACTTGGTGCGGGTCCGGGTCCGGGGTACGGGTATAAAAATAGGGCAAATGCCAAAATCAGGTATACCTGATCCGTGAGAGCCAAACTCAGGTACAGTCTAAAACCAAGCAAAAAACGCGCGCCACGAGCGGTGTGATGATCATGACAATCGATCCCGTTAAAAAAAAAAGCGCCTACAGCATTGAGCGTGCCACATGGCCTCCAAAATCTGAATTGTCCGAAAATCTGAATTGTTTTGTTTTCTTCAGGGTGCAGGTCCCACGGGCTCCACTTGGACGTGTTAAGAGTCACTATTGATATGCTTCGTTTGTTTCGCCACGGCGGGAGCGCCAAGAGTATTTACTCTGTCTGGCGCCCCCCGCCCGTTGACAGCTTTAAAGCTTCCAGACCGTCCTCGCTCGGCACGAAATTTTCTTGCCGTACCAAACCTGAGACCACCTCGACGCGGATTGGTGCAGACGAAACGGCGGGTGTCCATCGTGCTGTAAAGACTGCTGTGAACATGGAAAACAACAGAGCACAAACAACAACAAACTGAAGCACACCGCATACCCCAACGGAAAAAAAAAAAAAAAAAGTGAAACCAGCGTACGCATGTGTGCATGTATGTACGTACTTTTACGTACGACGTACGGACGTACGAGTACAGAGTTTATACGTCAATACAGAAGGATGTCAACCGAGGGAGGGCTGACGTATACGGAGAGATAACGCAGTGTATGTATGGCCTTTCTGATTGGTTCAAAGTTGGCCAAAATCAGTTGAAAGCTAGAGAGAGCAGAAAAAATCAGGTGTACCTTGGCCTTTTCGTGATAAAATCAGTTACAATGTCAGCTTGGCCAATAGCAGGGCTCCTGGTGTGTGTTTTGTACTTGATTTCAGTATGAAACTGTTTTTGGCACGAAAGTGGCAAGGTATGCCTGATTTTGGCAAAAACCCTAAAAAATAAAACACGCCGCCCGTAACGTATATTAATACCAGTATTAGTTTAGTAAGGCCACCATATAATACCCGGACCATCTCTGAGATATGTACGACTTCCACACCCGTACCCGGAACGTCGGTAACATCTGTAGCGCTCCCACACCCTCCGCCGGAACCCCCATACTCAGCATATCATTCGTACGACCGTAGACGTTTAACTCACTCCACGAATGGAAATTGTTATTTTTCGGAATTTATCCCTACCCTCTTCTTTAATGATATACACATGATATTGTTCCTAAGTCCCCGTCCAATAATTCGTTCATCACCCGGCCACTAGGGCAGACGTTTCACCTATGGCCCGTAGAACATGATATGATACTACATGAAAACAAGGAATGATTACTATGGTGAGATACGACGTCGATACGAGTATTATGGCTTTTCGATGGGAAAACTTATTTGTGTCAGTGTTGTTCGTCATGTATTAGTACGTGTGCCTCTTTGTCAATCCGAGTTAAGGGAACCAATCTGCCAACACTTCAGCAAACTGCTCGACGTTTCTCGCTTTAGCTTTACACGGCTATATGCCTGTAATCCACGTACCAGATGGCAGTGTGGCCTCACGAGCAAAGTGGTGCCC
Source organism: Macrocystis pyrifera (assembly GCA_031763025.1). Lineage (NCBI taxonomy): Eukaryota > Phaeophyceae > Laminariales > Laminariaceae > Macrocystis > Macrocystis pyrifera. The sequence continues at coordinate 13,253,042 of JASSKH010000008.1, forward strand.
GGACGCGACGGTGTTGGTCTCTGCCAGAAATCTACAGGCATAAACGCTCTGTCCTGTGGCACACAGTAACAGCAACGCAGAAACAGGGCTGGGGATCGGTCGCAGGAAGGGTATGTACTTTGTATGAAACGGATATCTCACCTCGGAAGTGCAGCAGTGGCCTAACATACACAACATCTTCGATGAACCCGTCACGTGTCTCAATGTATATGTATCGTTCGGTTTACTGCATACCTGGTATGCAGCAGTTGTTCGTTAACCCGACTGGCGTATTGAAACCTCCGGTGAATGACTATATACTTTTGACACAACCTCACCCAGAAATAACCGCCATTTGATAAGAAACCAGGATACCAATACGGACTGAGTGGGTTACCTTTGAGAAAGGTTGTGTTGAAAAAATATGATTAGTAAGACCTGTTGCGGCTCTCTTCATTCCCTGGCACCCTCAGCAACTTAATATTCGCGGTATACCCAACACAGCGTCCCTCCACGCCCTAGTGGGTAGGTACGTTTGGTGTGTTAGAGGGGAAAGTTAATTATGTAGGTTGAGTATTCATGCACCGTAATCCATCTGGCCATCATCCCGGCCGACTCCCAGCGCACCCGATACGGCATCCACCTTGCTCGCGCCGCGTCGCGACTGTAGTTCGTGTCCTTGGTGATAAGGCCAAATACCTCATTCAAATTTAATCTCAATTCTGGTGTGCGCCCCACTGTGGTGTTCGAATATATTAGTAGGATTTGGTTGAGTCTACCACACGGCTGCATGACCAGTCCGACCCGAGTTGCAGTCGAATCTAGCCGGTTTTACGAAACGTTGCCCCTTTTGTTTTTCAAATATATATACATGTGTGTCGTGTAGCTGAGAGTTGTAGCCAAATGCACCGGTGTACCAGCGTCCTCGATTGTCGTGCAACGCCGTCAGCAGAGTAGCAAGTTTCGATGTGCCCGTGCTATATTCGATCGACCTCAGGAACATGGGGAAACGTGACCCTCTCGAGTTCATTGTGCTGCGGCCAAGTTCCTATGCGGTGGTCCTTGAAATGGTATCTACACATGTACGGTAGCATAAGTGAGCGCTAGCACCATCAGGAATGTGTCGCCAAGTACCCACGCACACGAGTTCGACAGCGTATACACACGATGTTGAACCAGAGTTCGGGATTCGCACCAAAGTTCTAAACTCGACTTGATACTAAAGCTGATGCAAATATACATAACCTCCTGATTTTTTTAGTATTTGTTTTTTATTGGGCCCAATCATATACTATGTCAATCATGAGAACGTAGATTTTCCTCTCGCAGCATCTCCGAGACCGACTCGAAAAGAGATATATCATCCTCTAGGAAAAGAAGATACGTTTTTGAGAAGTACATTTCTACATCGGTGATGTATCCACTTTACGATGCTCTCGCGGGAGGAGTGAAACTTTTTCAGTTTTTCAGCATTCTTTGGTGTCATTCGCTCGCAAGTTCAGGCACACAAAAACACCTAGTGAGTTGGTTATAAATGTTTACAACTGCCGTGCAGCTCAGAAGTTGCCCTCACACACGTCATCAGGAGCATCCCTTATAGAGTTGTTTCTAGATTCTTGCGACTGCCGTCCAGCCCCCACACACCTCATCAGGAGCATCCCTCTTATTCGCGTGTTGTAATTACCTGTCGTGAGCTGTGGCTGTCCACCCTTGAAGTGCAACCATTCAGTTAGGGGCTGTTCTTAGTCGCATTTAGTGCGCCCCAAATGTCGATCATTTTCGATCACAAAAACTACCTCTATATTGACATGAAGGCGTCGGTTGAGAAGCTGCAGGACAATAGTCTCGTGAGATATGTTTTTGAACCAGGGTCATTCTCCGGTAAGCAGGTAACAGCCAACGTTCCAAACGCAGCGGGTTAAAATAGCGATGCCATTGACGTTCCGATGAACATCTAGAGATTACAGTGCTTGGAATACCGGTGACCAGGAGACGCTCGGGTGCCAGCGTGACCTTTACAAATGCAGCTAGTAATTCTTTGAGTGTGGTATGTAGCCCCGAGGTAGAGTTCCATATATTCCAAATAGGACGATAGGTCATACTCTTCAATGAGTTGCCCTGGACGGAGATAGGTGTACGCCAAACGACACAAGTACCACCAACTCTGTGCTTGCCATAGATACACAGTATATTATACAGAAGAGTGCGTGCAATGTACTATACAACAAATTTTGTGGCTTTCTTCGATGTGCTAGGCTGATGTACGACTCGTTCTACAATAGCGGAACCATCTTTGCGATAGATTGTTTCCTGAACGACGGGGTTCATTAACCCAAAATCGTCGGAATGCCGATATTGTTTCGAAAATGACGTTTTAGCATACTTGGGCCGGGGGAGTTTTATCTGGGCGCAATTTGAGTTTTGCTGAAGACAGATTTCGCGTGAGGTATGGAGGTGCTTAGGTGAAGAGCTTCAGACAATGTAGTGTGAACCTCGATCGTACAACGCCTTGAAAGATGATCTGACCGACGAACACCGCAACGTCATCATTGGCAGACGTTCGGAGACAGTGAGGGAACTCCGGGCTGTTTGTTCGAAGCCGTTGTGTCCGCGAACGTTGGTCTGACCTTTCTTGGGATTATTTGTAATGTCACCACGATTTGTGGCATTGCGTAATTGGCGACGAACCATTGGTACCCCCCTAGACATACCGTGTATTTTCAGACCACGACGTTCTGGTAGCAAATCTGCTCTCGGGCTTCGAGGACCGCAGTGGGTACAACCTGTTCTACCCGGACAACTGCGCGAGAACTATTCACCTGCAGTCATTTACAGGTTGCCGTGACAAATCCCCGCTTCGTGCAACGACCTGTCGCAGACTGGCGGTCGCAAGTCCACTGAACGCTCGGGTCGGTAAGGCCCTAGTCGAATGTTCATCGATTTTAGATTCGCAAACCGCTAGGAACAGTAGAAATACAACTCACCACGACATCGCAGTGTTTAGATTACTTTAGACGATGATGAAAACAGAGGCTTTCGACCTTCTTCATGCACTGACGTCCCGTCAGCGATGACCGCCACCATATTAGTCCACAATTTATATGACATAGAGAATTCTTTCAGGGAATACGCGGAATTGACTCCAAACGGACGTAGGCCACGCAGGGTTGTGGAGGAATCAAGAGGTCGATTGACTTGATGGATGATGTTGTGTTCGAGCACGCGGCGGACTGGCCCAATGTGCCTTAGTCTTTTAAGTCATATTCATTTTAGCGAACGCCGCCAACGCGGCCAATGCTGTAAGCCGCTATGTGGACTAAGCAAAACGGATACCAATGACCGGTAGCACCAGCCACTGGCATCTACGTTTCGATGCCTGTTTTCCTTACTCTACCAGCGTTTGATGAGTCAAAGACAGTTACAAGCGGGCGGCTGCCGCCCCCGGACCTCAACGTGGTGGTTTCACTCCGAGCATACACGACGTGAGGCGCACAGATCGTGTCGGATTGCAATATCTCTTTCGGGACTGGAGGTAGGACCCTGATTTCAATTACCCGGGTACCCGGTGGGTATACACGTTTGACGGGGAGTGTCCGATCTCAATACCCGCCGGGTAATCGGAGTCTGCACATGTTATCGCCGTCGGGAAACGGGTACCCGGTACCCACGAGATTCCGGGTACCCGTTGGCAATTCGTATTCCCGGTTCAATATGCCTGGACAATATCTTTGGGAAACCCTTTTGAAAAGCACACTCACACACATGTCAACCACATAAACTATCAACTAGCTACATTCACTACTGAACGGGACGCGTACGGCACACCGCAGTATCGTCACGCGGCACCACCTGGGCACAACGAGCCAGGACCAAGGACGCGAGCGATCTTGGCACGGTCCTACAGGATACTGAATTGCTGGCGGGGGACGATCTTGGTGATAATCCCGCCGAACGTTCTAAGGCGCCTGTGCAAAGCGCTCTCGCAAGCAATGCGGGCAGCAACAGCGACGACAGCGAAGACGCTAACTGTCCTGTCTTTAACGGCAGCAGCTAGGCGGAGGTAAAGAGCGTTGACTTCGTCGAAGAGGTACAAGCGCCCGAGGGAAATCCAAGGGCCAATGGGGCTCGGCCTCTGCGGGCGCAGCTACTGCCAGTGCGCCGGCCAAGGCCAATGAGTCGTTCCGGTTCGCCAGAAAACAAATGTTTCCGCTGCTCCGGCAAACAGCCGTAGCAAGCAGGTTGCAAGAGGAGCCTCCCCGGCATCTATCAGGGAAATGACACTAGGTTGTTGATATGCTATCTACGGTAGTTCATTACGATGCTACAACTGATTTTAGTTCATCATTACACACGGTCGATAATGTTGTTGATAAAATAGTGCTACTTTCCGTTAGATGGTACGTAGTGGATCGAGAAATGTTCACAGCAGCATTCTAAGCGAGAGACCGTCAGCCATCGCCCCCCCATCGTAAATATTTTCACACGTATTGCGCAAGGGAGTATTACACGACAAGGCAAGATTAGGCGGGATGTGTATCGAATCAACAATTAAAACTGTTCGTACTCGTCGTCTTGATACGAAACAGTGTTACACACTATTTACCACTCAATTTTCATTTTGCGTTGCACTCAATTACTGAGAACAAACATGAAACATTATGCCGCGCTACGCGAGTACCCGGTTGTCACAATGGCATAACCCGGCGGGTAGGGCAGGGTCCGCACTCCAAACATTGGTGGGGGTGCCGAGTACCTGAGGGTCCAACGTATGTTCCAGACAGACTCCTGAAACGTCTGGCACTCTTGAGAGATGCATGCTTCCGTGGCGGTGTACCAAACACAGATGTCAAGTTGCTCAGATGCGTTGCTCGCGTAGATCGCTCCCTAAGCGTAGTTGTCTAATGTAACAGAGAAATCCCGATGGGCATCTTTATGGCCTACATTGCATTCATATTGATCACTACTGCGGTCTCACACGTACACAATATTTAAGCAATCCTATAGCAGTTTCTCTGGTGGGTATCCCAGTCACCTTGACACATGTGGGCGACATAATGCATACCCCTGCCGTAGCATATGTCGGCAGTGTGTCCGTTCCCGCGTTGGTTTTGGCTTGAGTCGTAGAAACATGCGGCTCAGTGTGCTTTTCATGATGACCTCCGGTACAACGTATCGTCAGCCAACCCGTGGATGCCCCTCAATGAAACGATCGAGACAGATAACAAGCAAAGTCGGTAATGCTAGGTATCCCTCTCTTCACCGTACGTGGAAATTTCCTCACGGGTTGGTAACAACAGCGGATTTCAAACGTGTGCGTCTCTTGTCTAGCTGAATGTTTAACACGAGTGATCAAATCAAAGGGTCTTGAGGAACGTCAAACACACATTACCTAGAGGACCGCGAACAAAGCATGTTAAGAGTAAGAACACGCCCTTCGTAGCTTTTTTGGTGCTTTCATTAATGTCAATAGTTTGCACGATAGCAAAGTGATTGTCACCGAGAGCTGCACTGCGGATACTCAGCGATGACAGTATATATACGAAGCAACTTCAATCATAGTCTGTACACCCTTTCCGAAAGAAGAACATGTAATTTCAAAGAGAAAATAAAGAAAGGTTTCGTTCGCGGCAGCTGTTATTCGGCGGGAACATTTAGTACGGACGGTGCGCTCCGTTGCTATCTGGGCAAGCGTTCTAAAATAGGAGGGGTACCTCACGCTAAGGGTTCGCACAAGGGTACAGATGTATACTGCGCATGTCCTGGATACTGTGGACTGATGCATGTCTTTTTGACATTCGTGTTTACTGGATTTTTTCTAAAGATATAGGCGCAGCTGGCACGGGAACGCGTGATTTACTTCAGACAATAAGACGGAATAATTCCTCCGATATTTTTCTCAAACTGTCGAGTCGACTCGCCACATATGGAGCTACACTACGAGTAACGTTGGTGTTGTTCTGTGCTGGTGATGTTGTTGGTGTTATGCCTGTTCAATACACGTTGACACACGGCCCAAAAAGACTACTTACACAATAGGTGGCCGTGAATAAGTTGAAGCTAATTGTTTGAACCCCACCGCATTGACGGGGTTTGTTCTAACAAAATAGCGAAATTCGACGTACTGGTGGCCGATTTCAGTTTTGATCGTCAGGTTTGTTCCGCACATTTTTTTTAGTGCGACCAATCTTTTACAGCCGCCACGAGCAACAATAGCTGGAATCGTCTAACGATATCCGTTCCATATACCAGGGTAACTTCTCAGAAGTAAGTTGTATTGGCATTGTAATCCAGTGTTATTGATTTACTGTTTCGAGGCAAACGATTGTTTTACGACTTTTTTCGAGGCATGTCAAATGTTGGTATATTAAATACCCTCCGCTAGTTCAGATTTTGCATTGCCCACTCGAGATCAGGAGCGGGGTATTTGTTGACTGGATCTGGGCCGCATAACTGGATTAACGGTTCCCTGTCGGGAGTATAGTTGGAAAAGCGCGGAGACGATCAAGATTTGCTGATATGTTTTTTCCGGGATGTATCAATTCGACTGTAGTTTATGCCTCTGGGGGGCACGGCATAAAGCCACGTTTTAGAGCATTGTCGTATCAGAACCATTTTGGGAATGATAATAGCAAAGCTGACTTGTTGAAGTTATTGTTCGTTTGTTTTCACCATGCCCGCCCCCTCTAAAGAATATACGTGGGACACGATTTTGCGGTCGGGCCCAAATCGATGATGCCGAAGAAAATACGACAGGCATTATGGACTACCCAGTATACGGTAATTTTCAAGGAACGATCATCGTGTTTCCATTTGCAATATTTTCGAAACGCTATCAGCAATTGTTTGGATCGTATGGAGCATGATCCAAACTCCGCAGATGTGACCCACGCCACCGGCGTATCTTCGTTTTATTCGTCGCACTTGCTCGAAACCTTACGATGAGCACCTCCTGCAGAATCTCAGGCTGATCACCTCGAATGTTTGGATCAATGACCACAACTCCTACTCCTAAATACATAGGTTTGGCTAATGTTGTCGGTGCCTCGCCTGCTTCTTTTTCATGACGCTGTTGTGGGGTGCACGGGAAGTGTTGTTGGAAGCCAACTACACAGCGCGGAAGTGATAGTACTCGAACGGAGACAAAGACGTGTAATGAGTGATCTGGTTTGTCAAATACTCCAAATGGCAACAAACGTGAAATTCAAGATACCGAACTCTGCAGGTAGAAGGTATATTCGTTCGATCAGGACACGATATTGGCACGACGCCGAAAAACGTGTGTTCCAGGGTTTAATGAACCCGAAAGCGTGCATTCAGCAGTTAAGACTCGACATCTTGGACGAAAATAATTCATCACTTTGACCACGGATAGACGTCAACACTATACCCGAGTGATTTCTCGTCTAAAAAACGATATATTGATTTGTCCAGATCTTCATGCTTTACCATATACCCACATTGTAACTTTCACCGTGTCGTAAGTTTTTCATATAGGACTTGTGTTAACCATTGCTGGTACAGGGTGACCCTGTTCATAATTATATCGAGGTGCCCGAGGTGTAGACGTTGGGTACTATCGTGTTTGTGAAGACTAAGCACTATGTATATACTTTTTGTCCGATCGGGGGTCGTTGCAAGTAACATACTGTCGCCACATACCGTGCCTTGTGGAGTCAGTCGTTACTCCCTTATTCCTACGGCTGGATTAAAAGCACCTTTTAACTACCACAACGGTTCTATCGCGACGGAGACGACAACAGCATATGCGCTATTCAGGGAGGTTAGCGTCAAGACATACCATTGTCTACGCTTCAACTTGCGTGGCTTTGGGGGTGGCATTCCTCTGCTTTCGACGAGTAAATCTGTGTGTATATTGATATCATTGCGTGACCTCGTCAGCTGACCGACGAACAATCGTACACGTTTCTTCTGTTCAAATAATGAATCTACTTTGATGGAAAGGTGAAATATTTCGCGATTCCGCGTATTGGGAATACATGGAAGCTTAGTGGCATTTCGGCCGATCCTTTGACCCTTTTGAACAGCGTCTGTCTTTGCTTTTGATTATGCTCAACTTCAGCGATCGGGTCATTTCACGGGAGTGAAAAACATCGCCGGTCGGAGACAGAGACTGCGATAACAATAGCGATCGTGACTACAACTATTACTGCATGTGGTACATATAGGGGAGACAAGTCGATGGCTCTTACCAATGACTGGGTGTATTTGCATACGAATGTGACGAGATGTCGACACGACATACACGATATAAAGTTTTGAACCGACAACGTTCGCCAGTGTAGAGCGACCTCTTGCTCGCGACGCATGTCGTGAAACTCGATTTTTGTCCAGTCTGTAGCGTCCACCACATCCTGCAGCCTGAAGACACTAGAGTTCGGCAGTTGCATTTCAACGTTCAGTATGGGAAACTGCGAAGTCTCACCTAAGTGGTCATCGAATTATTGTCGTGTTAGACACTGCGTGTCATGATGTAGCGTGCTTAGCAGGTTTTCCCGCTTAGATAGTGTTAGGACAGAAGCATCATGTGTTGCAGGCCGCCCAACAGAAACCCATAATTATGTTCGCGTGCTGAACGGCAGGAAGTTGATGTGCATACAACTCCTCCAAGCGTGCCCTCCGAACAAGGTTGGGATGTAGTTCGTTAAATAGCAAAGCCTTACACGTATTATTTACAGAGCTCGAAGTCGATATCTCATGTTCAAGGGTATTCATGCCTCTTCAATCCTCGACACTCTTATGTCGTATGATCCACAGTCGAAGACAGGGCCACCAACGGAGGAACAACGGCTGGCGGGATGGGTCGCTATCTCTTCGCCTCTGTCTATATATAGGCATGCGACGACAAAACAGACGAAGAAGACGAATACCCTGCGTTGTGTGAGAGGCTCAGAGGTAGGCTTATACTGATTGAAGGATTTGTTGGGGTCACGGATCGCTTAACCTGCCACTTTTCCCCACGGCGTGTTCGAGCTGTCAATATCGGTTCCATGCACATAGACAGCTCGAGCTGTGCTTCAAGTTTCGATTGTTGTCCTGTCGAACGCCGAATTGGGGATGGCTGTGGTTGGCGCACCATAGGTGAATATGGCAATTCACGTGACCTCAACTCGACTGCGTTTCTAACATTCTCGTCCACATCACCTTGCCCAAGGTATCTCATGAACACAGAGCATGATGCGGTTTGCATAAATGGAAATCTAACTACCTGTTGCCGTCGGTAACTGGAGCCATAAACCTCTTCGCCGCCTCCACATATCATGATCAACGCGCTAGTTTCTCCCTGTTGGTCGATGGGTCTGATGTCAGTCATCGAGCGTTCGGTCTGGGCCTTTTGGTTGCTGTATCGGATTATGATTGCCGCAGCCATAACGGTCCTAGTGTCAACATCATACGACAGTGCCTCCGAGGTATTGAATGGGGTCGCCGTCCTCTTTATCGTCGATTTGATAAGATGAGCGGCATACCTTAATACGCAAGGCTGTTCAGCAAACAAGGAGCGCACTACAGCAGAGCCGAGTAAGAGGAAAAGACAAACGGAGTTTGTGATACATGTCCCGGTTCGAACGGCACTTAATGTGCCAGTAGAACGTTCATGCTTGGTAGCCACTGACATGTCCAGTTATATCGACGTAAACGTTTTTTATCGAGCAAATATACGATTCAATTCATATACCAACGAAATCCACTGCGTACGGGAATATTGACCTTGATCCGTGGAGAATATTTTTATGAGCTTACGAGGCAATTTTCGGATGGTCTGGGTATCAAGCTTTTGGGATTTTGTGTTTGTCGAGAAAGGGCTTAAATGACAACATGTTGGCGCTTTGTTTGTGTGTTGACAGATTAAGACGGTCACGTGTGCGAACCTGGTACAACCTGACACGTACACATATGAACGACGGCATGGTCGTCACCTAATCAATCAAGTCACCAATCTAATTTTATTTAAATCCACCATTACCGATTTCTTGATTTCGCGTCCCTGAATTGCAAAAAAGTCTTCACTCGCTTAACAATGTATGTACCGAAACGGAGCACCACCCAGGTGACATTTGAATTCATTTTACCATTTCGTTCGAAGTCAACTAACGTTTGAATGGTGTGCCCATGAGTCAGCTGTATGTCTCTCCAAATGAAAATCAGGGGCTGTCGACAGTGCATGCCCACAACAACCGTCAACAAAAAAATAATCGTGGTCGTAAACAACTACGTTATAGTAGATTTTCTGGTTAAACCACGATTGTTTTCTACAGTAGTACACCGTGTCAGCTCGATACAAATTGTCCAACGAAAGCACGTGTAGCACGGGCGAGTGAACGACACGGCATACATTATTCAGCACATACATTACGTTTGGTGGTAAGTTGTGTTTGCCAAACTGTGGCATCGACAGACAGCGGCAGGAAGTTTCGTTTTATCCTACTCACCCCTTGTACCACGACGCATTGCAATGTTCTTTCGGAGTACGCGCGTTAGCATGTTCGTGCAAGTAGCACTAGTGCTAAAACGGCAGTCACCTCTGACTGCGCTGTCATGATTCCAAGATGTAGTTTTGGTGTTATTCGTTGTCTGCCGTTTTACGCCAAGCGCTAGCAGAAACAATATATTGAAGATATCGTGACTGAAATGAGTGTCTCGTTTCCGGACCCTTCGTTGCCCAGGACGAGAAGACGCTCAAATTCCTTTTGACAATTCTTCAACGATATCGCCTATTTTGGACGATTCACTGGATCGGGATCCAGCTCGCGCTTGTATTTATCGCAATACTCTACACTGGATATTATTCTCGATTGTCAGACGATAGTGACGGTGTTCTCCAAACGTGGCCAATGCAGTTTACTTGGCTGGTCAATCCCGTGGCCGCAACGATGGCTTCCGTTCTAGTGACTTTCACGCTGCAGACATTGTTCGAGTGCTGGAACGAAGCACGTGAAAATACACACGAACCGAAGGGGTATAACCGTACTAATCTTCGTGGTTCGTAAGTCTGCAATCTATAGTGCGGCTTTCGAACGTGTCAGAGGACAGTCGCAGCATTGCTTTACTCAGGGAGTGTGGCTTGCGCAGGTGGTTCTAAATCGCTTATACGTAGATGAGGGACGTGGGTTTCCTATGTCTTTTGAATTAGCTCCGAATATTGTAGGGCACCGAAGACCACAGCTGCGCAGTAACTAAGCATAAGTTGGATCTTGTACTCATGAATGGGGTGCTCGCCAATAGGGTCGCACTGAAGGTGTTTCTGGGGTGCATGACAAGATATGAACTCGTTACCGCAGTTCTAGAAGCACGACGTAGCTCCCAACGAAACGAACCTCGTCAGGGAATACTCAGCTTTGAAGATTATCGTGTGCTTTCTGTCCGGGTCGGGTGGGGTGCTGGGTACTGGTCCACCTCACTGCTTGCACTATTGGCCTATGCTTGGCCTGCAAATGAGTACGGGTGGCCTGGCCCTCCAACTGTTATCGCGTCTAATAGCTATATAATTATCCCGTGTGTAATGTTGGCCGGCCTTGTCATGGTAGCTGGCCCGAACCTGATGGGAAAGAGGTTAGCAAACTTCGTCGAGCCCGCTGTTGAAATTCTGAGGAACAGGAGCAGAGTAGAATTCTGGAGCCTGGCGACGGTGCATCACGATGTCATAGCTTTGTGGCTAGGTTACAGGAATGTCTTGTGGACGCAATTGGAATAGATAAATAAAATGACCCACGGCCTGCAAGGCTGTCAACGAGACTGGAATATAAAAAGTGCTAACGTCGATGAAGATTAAGAGCTCTCATGTCTTTATTCACAAATATGTTTTTGTTTTGTTTTTCACGGCGCCGCGTTTTCACTGTGCGGTCTCCCGTCCGATCCCGTCGCCACCGGCCTCGGCCGACGGGGAATAAATATGGGCGCACACCGTCCGGGTCGCGCCTTCACCTGAGGAGCGTGGCCGGCACGGCACCGTCGCATAGTAGCACAAATAATTTATTTTTTACGGGGTACCCCGTCTCACCCGGCCGAGCCAAGCATAGCAAGCGAAACTTGTTCGTCGCGCAAGTCACCTCAAACAAATGCCCACCGTACATTCTCGTGAAAACCGCCCAGCTGTCGCCACAGTCTCCACCTCAATTTTTAATGAGCAATATATCTCAACTGGTCATGATAAGTTTCGTCGAAAGGAGCACGAGGAACTAGGACACACGCACGACACAAACGGTGGGCACTGGACGACACATCGACCAAGCGTTCATACATCAAGTGCAGTGTGACATCGTCGAGACATATATATCGTCGTGCCGCATGGTTGTCTGATGTCTTTATGATGACATGTTACTCCACCACCAGGGCGCCAGGCCTGTGTGGAACGAAATAAGCTGTGCTTATCTCCTCGTAATAAGCTTTTCTGTACGTACCACCGGCACGTTCTGCTGTATAGTCGCGAACTCGAATATAGACTCACTTTTAGAGGTGCCCCGACTCACTCGGCCGAGGCATGCAGGCAACTTGAAACCAAGTTAGTACAGGTTTATTGCTTCATGTCCCGCAAACTCAGTTACCACACGCGCGCACAGAGAACGCGAGGCACATTCTACAAGAATGATAGCGGAAAGGTGCCCACTCACCACTCTGCTCGGGTCGAAGCACCCGCTGGCGCGACCGTATCGGAGCGTGGGTGCACCTTTCTCGTCGTGCAGAGATATGACCAGATTGATGGGTAGATCATGAAGATCTCCATGCAGCGAAGCAAATAATCCCACCGGCGGTTTTCGTAAATTCAGCTTTCAGCATCAGCAATAAGAGCAGCGGCAGCAACATAACGCAGGGGGACCAGGATGGCCGCCCAAACGTCGGGACGCACGACGTTGGGGGATAGACCTATATCCTTTCGACCTTGCGCTGTTGTATTTGGGCTATGTTATTTGGTTAATGTCATGACCAGATCCCGACATACGTATAGGCAACACTCTTTCACAGGCGGGGCAATATTTGTTTTTTTGGGATTGCAAACTGAACTGTGAATTGTCAACTTACACTTGTTCTAGACAAACATGGGTGGTATCTCTATGTTCGCGTGAGATGCCTGTTTTTTTCACAATCGACGGAAATATGTATTGATAGTCATGGGCTTTGTCGACGGAACCCGAATGACTTAGAGTATTCAGAGGCAGGGATGAGAGCAGACTGACCACGCTCGTCTCGTGCCCCTCACTTGCTTATCGTGATGGGTGCACGAGTAGAGCACCACACTGCTCGCTGCCGATTGATGGGCCTAGAGGCTAGGCTTCCTGTTGTGGTTTTTCATTGCGAAGTATCAGAAAATATTTGGCTATTCGTCCGGAGTTGTACACCCCGTGCATTGCTTGACAAGGGGTGACACAGCGTTTTTGCGGGCGAGCGGCGGTTGACGTCGTTTCAATGCCACCAGGCCACCAGTGTAGAGGGTTTTGTTCGAGGCCACAGAGGCTACCAGGCTCAGCAAATATCGGTTATCATGCGCTTTCGCCACGACGCCTTCGGGCCGCGTTCCGGAGTAAGAGCAAGCGGCGGTGCCGTCGCTCTCATGTTGGAGTTGTGGTCGGGATATCCGTCGTTGCCAGAAAGCGCCACCCTGTCATCGTATAGGTACGGTAAGAAGGTCAAAGTGTGTGGGTACACGGAGGGTGTCGGGGCACTTATCAAGGTGGTAGCGGAAACAGGAGACGATCCCAGGGAAGTCGACCTCTTCTGGTTCGACCTGGGGGAAATTTCATTAGAGGGCGTTCCTGCGAGAAGGTAGGTAATAGCCGTCAGAGACTTCCCAGACGTATTCCCCAAGAACTCAGAAGACGCAGGTATTTTTTTTCGAAAACTAGCAGAGACGGGAGCGATAGGTCCGATACCGCCAGGCTAGGGTAGTATTTAAGGATGAACACCATAGTATCGACGCAACATCGGAATTGGGGTATATCGATGGTTTACTATCACCGGGGGAATCGGTCGACCGAGACTGCGGTTGTTTGATCCCCGGCCAGTGGGCTGGTGGTGGGGAACTGCCGGGTACTTGCAGTACGATCAGCAGCGAAAACAAGCGGCCGGTGTCGCGTATCTTGTACCAAGCCACTGGATCCCCCCACCGACGTCGCAAAGAAAGATAATAACATGACAATTCAAAGTGTAACCTAGAAAGCGTAGTATTTCTAAGTTCACGTGAGATGTCTGTTTTGTTCACAACTGACGGAATTGGTCGCATATATTCATGGGCTCTATCGACTGAAACTAAATGGCTTCATTTGTTCAGCTGCAGAGAGAAAAGAAGAACAATCACGCTCGTCCCGTGTCCTGTTCTAGCTTCTCGTGATAGGTGCAGGAGTAGGGCGCGATATTTCTCGCTGCTGATGGATAGGCCCACAGGCTAGGCCTACTGATGTGGTTTCTCCCGCTCACTGGCCCCTTTCTTCTTTCGAAGGTGGGTGGGACGGAGCGGCCACATCTTGCTGGACACACCGTACTATACTGGAATAGTTATTTTGCGATTAACTGGTAGCGATTCGAGGCTGTCACGAGGAGCGTGCAGTATGTCCATGGTTTACTACCGGTGGGGGTCTCGGTCGTCCGCAACTGCGTTAGTGACAGCCCGGGCAGTCGGCTGGGGCGGGGGAACTCCCGGGTATTGGCAATACGACAGGCAACGAGAGCCAGCGGCCGGTGTCGCGGCTCTCGTACCACTCCAGTGGATCCCCTCACCCCGTCGTCGCACAGAACCATAATAACATGACAATTCGAAGGATATACAACAAAATACGTATTTTACCGACTTAATGGAAACAAAGCAGCCACGCGCCTTACAACCCCACATACTAGTAAACATCAGCTTTCGTCATACACCCGCAGTCTTGCTTTTGAGACAGCTACCGTGCTCCTGTGTTTACTGTATTTCAATAATTCCTGTAGTTGTTTGTGCAGTCTTCAGCAGGATATCAGATCAAGGCCGTTATATTTCCAGGCAAATACCACAGACGGAGGTGTGATACGCCGTGTAATATCCTACGCTCTACACAACAGCAGCCTTACAACAAAAGGCCTGGTTTGGTATCATCCACGGTGTTTTTGTGTTTGTATTGATTGTGGTCGTATATGTGATGTTTAGCTAATGTTCCAAGCACGACCACAAGTTCAGGGAGAATCAAGCAATATTGTTTTTTGAGTAGACGATATCATACGTTTGCAAGCTATGTCAGTCAGAGTACGACGTAACAGATTGCCGATTCATACGATCGACGTTTACTCCGTCGGTTGGAGCATGCTGTCGGTCTGGTCTATTTTTGTCGATGGGAAATTGACTCCGCATGATTGGTTGATTCGCAGCTTTGCTCGGCAGGCCAAACCTGCACTTAGCCTGTTCAGGCGTTTCAACAGATATCATAGCGCGGAAACGCCAGCGCCATCCAGCCAGCTGTTTTCTCGTAGCACTCTGTACGGGCTCAAAATAGAATGCCACAAAGCACGATCACTGGAGTATTGATGCATCAAAGCTTCACTTCGCCGTAGTGCTGCTGCTTTAAATATGAGTTCGCGCTCTTCATGAAGGGATACTAAAGGAGTGGTAACGCTTGCTACCGTGTACAGAAGAAAGATAATTCTGCGTCGGTGCTTGCCCCAAGTACGAGTAGTTATGATGGTGACATACATATTCCCGGCGTCCCCGGTTGCTTGGTAGGTGTTCCGCGTGCGTACTGAAATCTATTTCGTGGAGTTAAATCTCTCCGAGTGCAAAATCGAAAGCATTTTGTTTTTCATGAAAATTGGTAAGCAGAAAGCGCGAAAGCGTGAGTTAGCTACATTCGTTGAAAATCGACGAGCAGTGGGAACTCTGAACCATATGCGCCATCAAATCAAGGGAACGTACCGGGGGGGGAAGGGACGGCACCTGTGACCACGGCTTGTCCGGGAGAAGACCGTAAATGATAAAATCTCCTGCGGGTTTACATGGAAGGTGAAAGTGACGATTAAAAAAACACAAATGTATATTATCAGAGTACAATACAGTATCGCTATTGCTGCTTGATACCGCCGAGTGAAGTATTTTGAAAATGCACTTGTGCCTCGTCGTGCAAGTGTAATACGTGGTGTTGTTTGAATCTCGAGATGCCTTTTTTTTTTTTTGCTAATCGAGTCAACTTGTGCCAGTTGGTGAACCGTGGATGGTAGTTGCTCTTCGTTCATGAGGCAAAAGAAAAGCTCCAACACCTTACAGCGGTGGTTTTCGACTGGTGTTGTAGTTCTTTTGTTGGGGTCCACTTCGAGTAGGTCAAATTCGCAATCAGAAATCACCACAAAAAACATGCATTCGCTCAATCCCACTTAGCCAGCAAGAAGTCGAACGAAAATCAACCCAACCCAACAGATAGCATAAGCAGCATGAGATGGTGAAACTATTCGTACACGCATCTGATATAGCCTTGTTTTCGATGAGCAGTCCTCTGAGCAAGCGTAGATTTGGGCCCTTGAGCAGTCATGTGTGTCGTGGCCAAATCAGTGTAGCAGCAGATCGAGAATCGAAAAAGAAAAAAATGCCAGCGTAACGGCTGTGTACTGCAGCTGGTGCTGGCGCTGTTATGTTCAGAGGTAGGGTTTGCACAGCAGGAAGCTTACTAGCCACCACCACAGCAAGACAGAGTTGCACCGGGCAACCCGTATCCATCGGGGACCAGGGGTCAGTGCATATTTTTTCCCGCCATGTTGTTACACCGGATGACTACATCTTTGTGCCCGATCCATGACTTGTTTTTTAGTGTCCATGTCACGTACGACCTGGTCGGAGAAAGGGATGGGGCTGCACATACGCCTGCTCCCCTCACCCTGCGCACCGCGCAACATACAATACCTGCGGCCAAACCGATAGGTTAGCTAGAGCTCCAGGTTTCACTCGTCTGCTGCCTGGTGCTGTTTGGATGGCACCTGGGGTCTGTGATAACTCTGTGCTATTGCGACTAACGGTAACCTAACTGCTGTTTGAGGTGTAGAAACGTTCTCTACGTGGCTCTAATGTGTGATGTTACTTATCTGCGATTTTTTCGGATACCACTCGTGGTCGGGTATACATACAAGTTGCACATCAAATTCGGCACGGTCGAATGAAGAAACTTGCGTTCGCTGGAAACATCAACAGTGTTCTGCGGCATGCAAGCGTGCCTCACCACGAGGGGCACACCCCACTCCTCGAAGGGGCGTTTTGTATTTATCGGTACAAAACATATTTGTTCGGGCCGGGGATTATTTCTCGTGTTCGTGGCTGCGGGGTTCTCAAGAGGCGCGAATGCACACACGACTAAAGCTTGGAGATCGGACGAGATCAACGGTCCATGCTCTGAGAGATCGTCCCAAGAAAACTATGAAAATTACGGGATATGTTTCCGCCGAGCCAATGCCTGCCAGGACATTGCGAAGTCAATCGTTAGATACTTTGAGATTGTGGCTATTCCACTCCATCGCACTGCGTTTTCGCTCATAAGCTTTGCACATTAGGGTAGCCACGATAATGCCACAGACACACATCACCCTCTTCCCTTTGTGACAACGGCAGGGTGTGCTCCTGCGTGTGAGCGTGTGTTGGATATCGTTCTTGTATTATTTTACAGTAATTGAAACGAACACATGCCGGTAGTCTCATCATGCGGTGTCAAGGTCGGGGCAGGACGATGTTCAACTTCCAACCACACTTCCTCAGATATACAAGGCAACGCGCAGCCACGGTATGCACTACACCTACAACGGCAGTAGCAGTGAAACTGCAGTACAGCAGCAGCAGCCTAACAACAGGAGGGTTTTTTTTCCTGCGACCGACCACTGTGTTGGGCGGCCTTGCCATGATCAACTTGTTTTCACTAACCACGATCCCAACATCAAGCAAAAAGTCATAACGAGGGCTTGTTTCATGAAACAACGATGTACGTTTCGGTCTGCGGTAGGCATCTGAACGCATTTAGTTTTTCACACGTTGTGTTGTGCAGACGGAGAGTGGGCCGGGCGAGGATGGCAAAAAATGAAGAATGCTGATCGTATCAGGATACAAATCGTATTCGAGTGCAGATGTTAAATATATGCGTAAGGCTCTCGCACCCCACTACAGCGTAATACTGGGACACTGACACCTCCCGTTTTTCAACTGGCACCCTAAACAATTACGTTTTAGGTTGTATTGAGCTTGTTGGAACGTCAAAATACCGTACTCCACGTAGGAACAACCCTTAGAATTGCGATGACGCAGTCCACGGTTATTGCTTTTCGTCTCGTTGAATAATCATTAGTATCAACGAGCGGACCCTTGAGTTACTCGTGAGTCCTCGATCCACCTTGATGTTGTGTGAAGCCACTTTTGGTAGAATCAAGTACATGCAGAGTTATATCCAACGAAGCATACACCCACCATATTGTTGCCTTATTCTATAATGACCGCGGTCAACAGTGTGTGTCGAACTAACGACGGTCGGGATGATTAACATACGACTACTGGTCAACCTATTACACAACAAAAAATATAGATAGAGGACTAATCGTTCGGCAAACGCCCATATTAGGTTTTATGAAAATTACACCTTCATTCTGGTAAAAACACCAGCCGATGCGTACAGCATTCTTGCTGCCGAAGTATCTATAGCCCAAACCTTAATTTGTTTCACCTTCGTAGCCTTCGCGTGATTTGTCGGGTGGGTTCGCAGTCACCTCGGCGGATTAGCAGTCGTCCACCACGCGGGTATGCCGGGGGACGTCGACTGCGCTGTAGACCTCATTCGATTCAAAAAGCAGTGGCGGTCTAGAGGGAGGGACCAGTGTCGATGATGATAATTTTCGTTCCCAAAGCCGTGACATTCCGTGCTTTCTAGTATTAAATCGTCCCACTGTCTCAACTCCTCGTGACATCATACATTCGACGTTTAACTTTTCCTGGAACACGTATGCATCTGCCTTGAACGACCTGCGCTGAATCGGGAAAACGGCGTTTCAGACACTCTAGCCGCCAACGGTGTACAGGCAGCTATTAGTGACCGTTTCTTACGGCCGGCATTCGTCACCAGATAAACACGCCCGAACATTTTCCCGAAATGTCGTGTAGTGCTTTTCGTCGAGGAATCCTAGTCACTCAGTTTGTATGGGCTTCATACTTGCAGCACAACGGGGTCATTTGTTTGATTTCATGCAGTAGTTAATACCACGTTTAAGCTTTGGGGGGAATATATACCTCTTCACGAATGGAGCCTTTAACACACTTAAATACACGACGTCCTTGACTGAGATTGTTGTTTTAGCATCACTCCGGGTCGGAGTGCGCCAAGACTTCATTGCCACCGAATAGTCAGTTGTCGTATACAATCCTGTTGCGGATTCCGGTGACAGTGTTTGAAATAGCTTTGAACGAGTGTCGCGTGTTGTGGCAAGGCAACCACGTGCTAGTAGATGAGTGTGTTGATCGGGGTATCCAAACTTCCTCCACCGTGCGTGGCATCACACAGGTTGGGAGCATATGTATGCATCTTTTGAACGCAAACATAGGATGAAAATCCTAATTGTCGGATATTTGCACAAGTACGTTCGTCGGGCTTCTATGACCGCAGCATCCCACACTCAACGCGCTGGCGCACTTGCAAGTAGTGCCAAGCACCATCTCGGGGGAATTGTCGTTATTCGTGACGCCCATCGGCATTGGGTGGAGGATCTCCGCTTACCTACGGTGAGAAGTGAACCGGGCATTCAAGTCAATACGGGGACACATTTGTCGCACGTCAATCCAGAACCTAAGCAAGAAAACCAAGAGATGTATTTATTTTTGTTGCTGCAAGCATCCAGTCGTGGTTAAGCGAATCTCCTGTCGGAAACAGGCCAACCGGAAGGATGTACAAAGTGCACCTTTCATGTCAGTAGGAGAACGATCCATTCGTAACCCGGATGCTATACTTGGTGTTCACGAGTGCTTCTAAGCGGGCGGTGCTATTCGATGTTCTTGCCGTCAGTTTGTCTGGCGTGGGGGGTCATCGACATAAGAGCCACTCAATGTGTTTAGTTTAAAACTGCATTTAAGTAGAGCAACTAGCATTTAGGTAGAACAATTAGTGAGTGGAATACGTGGTCGGCCTCCTCTCACAGGTTTACGCTGCGACTATTAAACAACAGTATGCCAGTTGTGGCGAGAGTGACTTCATAACAAAACGATGAATGGGTTATTAGCTTTTTTTCGCGCCTGCACGCAAGGAGTGCCTGTTCAGGTTGGTACGATTACCAAAACGAGTACGTTCCGAATACACGGTGTTGGCAAGAAGGATTCGCGCTGGTATAAGCCTTTAGACAAATCTCCACTGGTTTTCTCCCGCAGCTGATTGGACGATATCTGGATACAAGACGGCGGCTGCGACTGTCATGATTTCTAGATCAGTTATATGGCTGACCCTATATTCGACGTCGAGGAGAGTGCGTCTTGTCGGGATTACATTACTACTTTATGAAAGGCTCCAGCTATGGGCCGAGGACATTATTGATAGGGAGCGGGATCCGTCGTGGACGACGGTGTACACAATGACGGCAAGCGGAACGGGCTGGGGGGGGGTCGGGTGAATCTCCACCCGTACAGCAGGCTCGTCGTTAGCTCAAGCACTGAAAGGACGATTCAAAACACCGTACAAGGAAATATATAAACTTCTTGTTGTTTATCACCTGCATACGAGCTGGTTCTAGCGACAGCCGAGGATTATCAAAGTCGAACCTTTGCACTTGGGTATTTGAGAGTTGGAAACGAAATTTTGGCATCGTCGTGCGTCATGACATGATGCAAAAACTGACCACTGATCTTTTTTTGTAATTTTTAAAATACATTTTTCTTTCCCTTTTCTGACTTTTTGGGCAACTTTAACTCCCCCTCATTCCCGAGCAAGATAAATACCAACAAGTCCAGTGGCCAGTTCATGTCGTGACAACCATGTTTAATTTCGTTTTTCAACTCTTCAAAACTAAAGTGCAAAAGTGATTCCGGTGAAGAGTAAATTTAGCCTTAGGGGTGTTAAAAGCTCGAAAAGCTCAATTCATTGTTCCAGTACTTTGGCAGTCATTAAATATAACAGCGTTGCATGTTTCGCAGAACAAATCAAGTGGCGCAGACGTGTTTCTCTTGTTCATACGATCATACGAACACTTACGGTTTCAAATTACTCGGCGTATTGGCCGACTTATGCCCTAAATACGATTTTGAATGATCCCTATGAAACAACGCCTCTGCAAGTAATACGAACCATTTTTATATGTCGCGAAATTATAATCGCACGTTAAACATTTCTTCAGCGATGTATTTCGCTTGTGCATGCGAGTGTGTGGATATCGTTAGAGCTGAACTTATCGACGTATTCCGGTTTTTATCGCCCGAAGATGGAATCAGATGTGTGTCGCTGAAACCAGCTCGCAGCCGAACCAATCTGAGCAACACAGTAATACGGAACTGTTAATCGTAGTAGGTAACGGCCTATCGACGTAGTTCAATAGGTTGTCGTTCTCGATGAACGTTGCGTGAGTGTGAGATTCACGAGCCTGTGTGCAAGGTAAGCGTGTTCAAACCTATAACTTCTGCGACACTTTCAATTGAAAAAACGACTGAGAATATTATCGGATTCCTCGCGTTTCCACTGATGCCGACAAATCACTACAGTTGCTATTGCGCACCGTGGTTTTAATCCGCGTCTCGACTGCCAGCGCAATAGATAACCCCATATCCTACCCATATTTCACACTTCGAAACGATGCTAATGGAGAGAGTAATGGTGAATGATTTAGCGATTTTGTTCAGGTACAACACTCAGCTTTCGTGAACGCACGGTAACGCCCCTGGGATAAAATATTCACATTTGCGGAAGAGCAGCATACCACAAGGCCTTACAATCACGGAGTAGTGGTTGACGTCTTCCCAAGGTATCGCACCTAAGTAGGTTTGGCTGAACAACGTCCGTTTCGATCCACAAACGACTGCGCGAGTAGCGTGTAATGCTGACTGCATTCCAGAAAATGAGAAATATATATTCACCAGCCCATATTAACATGCCTCAATATATTCGAGGCCACTTCATATCTACCGGGAAGTGTTTAGTTGCCGTTGAAATAAACATATTGTTAGAGTTGCCGAAAACAACATTTTGAACGCCTAGAGATAATTTTCCTGTACAAAGCTACTGCGGGCGTTTCAAAATCTCACGGAAACTGAAGAAACGACCAGCATTCTCTGAAGCGAACGGCGAGGGGAGGTCGACTAGTTTTTGTTCTAAGGATAGGTACGAGTTGTACGGGTGTACGCGGCTAGAAAAAAAGCTTTGCCCCTTTTCACCGACATCAAACATGGCCACAGTTCCCGTAATTATCAGTTTCTGTATTAATCGGAAGAGGACGCTCTGTGGTCACACTCTACGAACCGAAGAAACCACGCTGAAAAAGTCCGGCGACGAATAGACAACGGGGTGTCAGACGTACTGCATCCATAGTCAGTGGATTCACAAACAAACAAAGCACAATAACTTTGCACGAGCCAAGCCAGATAGGGGCCACGAGGGTGGGGGATGTGAACACCTAATTCTCGACCGTGAATGGCTATATTAACACCAACCTCCACGACAAGAGTGGGCGAAGACGGAGGAACCGGAGTTTACCATGTCTGGGGTTTACTTGGGGTATACTTGGCGAGCCTTGGTTTCTGGATGGGGTAGCGTGGCGAACACTTTAAAGCTCTTTGGTTCAAAAGACGTCGGTAAAAATTAAATATGATGAAGATGTTTTTGCTTTACAGCTTTAGCCAGGGCAGTGCCCTGGAAAATGCACGTGGACGACTTCTTTGCACACGATCCTGCAGATATCCTTTAGCCTCGGGCCTGTTCATGTCCGTACGGATTTGCTTTGCGTGGATTTGAAGAATTTGGCTACGTAGCTTAACATATCGTTATTCTGGAATTGAACAGTGTTTGTGTCGGCATCGCCATCCACGTTGTCTCGGTGGCTGTCTACCAGTCTCACGTGGCATAATATTGTTGTCTGATTGACAATCACCGTATCTGCTACAAAGCAACTGAACGAATACAGTACCCGGTATATCGGGTTGACATGTCTTGGACTATTTCATTCGGAGCACGAATCACGAAAGCGTTGGTTACCTTCGCTCTGCAGTCGGTTCCATTGCGAACACGTCACACTGCTGGGGTGCTTTCTGGACTGCTCATTTCCCGTAAATTCCTTTCCGCAAGCGCAGGTGACATTTGAAATATCTACGGCATCCGCTCTGTCACAAGGTTGAGGCGACAGAATGTGCAATGACCAACGGTGTGAGTGTCTTCACAGACTGGTGTTTAACCCTTGGTTCTAAAGGCGTGCTACGAATAAAGTACCACATTTCGACCAATTTATGTCTCACGGACAAGGCTCATCGACTGACGAACTCAAAATACATAATTACAGGGCCGGTATGCCACGGGGCAGTTGATGTGCTCATGTATTCGTTGTCTCCTAATTTCAGTACGTGGGTGAGGTTAAAGCTCCTCGAGGGTGTATGCTCACAAACAAATATGTGTCAACCCTACCGCAACATGTGCTTTCCGTAGATTTGGACAAGTTGCCCTTGTACAGGGGGGTAGACATATATTGTCCACAAAATTGATATCGTCGAACAACAACGACGCATCGCTTATTCTCTGGCTCGGAATCGTCAAGCGTGCGAGGTGTTCCGGCGGCATGGGCGCATCTAACTCGAGATAGTCAGTTTTCGGTCTCAAGCTGGCCAAACAATTAAGCGTCACACGTCCAATGGATTATCGCCAATGTGCTAGACGAACAAGGCTGCTGTTCGGACACGCTTGCCGATCTCATTCGCGAACATGAAGTACGCTCGTAGCGGCGAGAAAGAGGTTGTAAGCACAGCAAATATCGGCGTATTGGGTGGTTGGACGTCAAAGTTTGGCAAGGTGTTGATGTTAAAGTTTTCCGTTTTCATACCTAACTCCTCCAGTGCCACCACCTTCACGGCCTCACAGGTAGGATGTCCTTTGCTGGTTGAGGGACCTCGTACAATGTTCGTGTTACGCTTCCGATGTCTGGATAAGCCGAACATCAAGACGAAACGAACAAATTAAGCTAGACAGTATGAGTTTCGGCATTGTCGACGGCCTCGGTACATCACGGGTGACATTTAATGTCGTACAAACAGAATGTGATCAGCACTGCCGGTCATAGTGTAGCCTGCTCGCATGATTGTACTGCCTCGAATTCTTGTGAGACATCTGCATCCGAGTCGCGTGGAACTTATACAACACCAAGGATGCTGTCTTTGCTTCCGGATAGAAAAACAAACACGTACTTGTAAGCTGACATCATTGCACTGGGTGTTCAAGTTGTCCCTTTTCAAGCAACGAATGCTGAGTGCCACAGACATTCTGAAACCGTACTCAGAACGTTGGTGCCTTAGACCGCTTTACATTCGAATAATTTCCGCAGGTGTCCGGCATACTCTCCAAGCAGACCAGCCCTCGGAAAAGGGGACGACCAGCCCCGGAATCAATTCCACCTGGATGCGACGTCACCTCGCCGACTCTATCTACATCTGGGCTTGCGGGGAAAAGGCGGACGATGAAGACGAACACCCCAAATTGTCTGATAGGTTCATAGCTTGGCTAATACTCTTCGTGAGTAGGCCGACAACGACCCAAATGCGCAACCATATCATTGTTTTTTTACGTTCATTGAGTCGTATATGGCTTCATCTATCACAAAACAAAATTCGGTTAGTTTCATTGCCTTCGGTTCGAGCGCCGAGTAGGTTGTCGGTGCCGAGACCGAAACCACACTGGAGCTAGGTTTCGTATCAACCGTAGACTGAAACGTTGCCCCAAGGTCACATGGAGTGTGTTCCGTTCGAATACGCTTTTGTTTTTTTGCCGAAGAGGGCGATCTCAACCTGTCTCTATTGCATTCTTGCGCATCCCGAGGTTGCCTTCGTTTCGAGCACCGCATTGGCTATCGCTGCCTAGACGGAAACCACGATATAGCTATTTTATGCTTTTCCGTAGCCTGAACCGTTGCCCCAAGGTCATATGGAGTGTGTTTCGTTCGAATACCGATTCGTATTTGCAAACGAAGGCGATCCCAACCTGACACTATTGTCTTGTTGCGCTCTCCGAGTTATTGCGATCGTGACTTTGCTGGGCATTTCATTCAATGCGTGCCTTTCGGTTTACCTTTGATTCGGGCATTTCACTCAATGCGTGCCTTTCTGTTTACCTGTGTTTCGTCTAGGTTGGTTGTAATGGTTCGGTACACGTGGAACTTTAGACAACATACTAGGGTCATTGTCATTGCATGCGAAGGCGGATTTGGTCTTGCGTAGCAATATCTACGACTTGATTGGACACATGTCAGTGAGCATCCAGGATCAGCACATTGATTTCAAAGAGTCCGCTACAACCGGCAATCGACGTCAGGAAAAGAAGCGCTTCAACACGCTGCCAAAACGTCCGGGGAACCCAGGATTCAAGTTAAAATTTGTAAGCAAAACGCGTGTAGTTTATCTGCATAGAACACGAGAAAGTCGAATTTGACAACGTAATTGTGTACATGTGCACGTGTCGGCGAAGCTAACTTTCAATCTATCACGAGTAATTATTTTTTCGCCTACGTAAACTCTTGTTGGGCCCAGATGCAGGGATTCGCATACACAATGCTTATCGTCCTGGCCGGACCTACGTCGAATACCTCTCCCGTCAGCTCCGATGAAGATAGTAGAGAGTCCGACTGCCTACTGCCGTCGGTGACCGGAGCCATGTACCTACTCGTTGCGTCCACAAGTCATGACCTGCGGGCGGGCTTCTTGCCGTTGGTGGATGGATCATGTGCTGGTCATCGCGCGTTCGGCATCGGACTTCTCGTCGTATACGGCATTATGACCAGCGCAGCCATGACGGTGTTTGTGTCAATTTCAGACGACAGTGCCTCCGTCGTGTTAAATGCGGTTACTGTCCTCTTCATCGCTGACCTGGTACGGAGAGCAAAACAAGCCATCGAACGCGTATTTCCGAACTCACCTGTACACTAGTCAAGCTTTGTTAACCTCGGGACGTGCACGTTGTTGGTATGTCTCCGGTGCAAGAAAAAGTCAGTTCAACACGCCAGCACTCAACGCAACGAATCACACTTTGACCAGCTGCAAAGGGTCATTGAAAAGCTCGATGTACGAAATTGCATCGTTCGAACCATGTGCGTATGAATTCACATTTTATCGACGAGTCTCACACGTTTCGTCAGTACGAAGGTATGCAGGTGTCTTGAACTGCGTTTGTTGTTCGTGGTGTGCGGGGATTAACAAAGAATAGCGAGTACCCAGATGGTAACAACAAAAATGTTGAATCCCCTCCTCCTCAAATTTGTCGTTGCTTGCCCAGGATGAGAAGGCGCTCAAGTTTCTCGTGTCAGTTCCTCAGAAATGGCGCCTGTTTTGGGCGATACAGTCCATCGGGATCAGCTTCACGCTGGCCGTGGTCGCCATTATATATTTTGGGGACTCATCGCCATTGTCTGGGTTCTTAATCCAGTGGGCGTGACACTGTGTTCGGTTGTATTAAGTTCCGGTTTGCAGGGGGTTTTCGGATGGTTGAGTGGATCGTCTGAAGATTTAGATGCCCTGGGCGTCGAGCGCACGGGTAAGCAGCGTTGTTTCCCGCTTGTTGGTTCTTAGTTCTATTCAAAATCAACGTTTCAGACGACAGCCTTGTTACTTCATCACTCAGGGCGTGTGGCTTGCCCAGACCGTTCCAATTGGTTTGTACATGCAAGGGAGGCATGGCATTCCTATTGTGTTCGGCACCTTTGTCCCGATTTTCTCTCCGAAAAGCGAAGGTGACGGGTTTAACAGGTTCGAAAATACACTTGTTCTGGTTTAGTTTAAGGGGGTGCTCGCCATAGCCTAGCCTTAAAAACGTTGCTATTCCCCCTGCAGAGGCATGAACACCTTTCAGCCACTACGCATTCGAGTTTTCCTCAGACGAAAACGCACGCAAACTGAGATGGCGCAGCAGTGAAGATTCGTCTGTGCCTTCACTTCTCGTCGGGTGGGGAGTTGGGTTCTGGGTCACATCGTTGCTGTCTGTATTGGTTTGTGCTTGGCATGGAAGTGCGTGTGGATGGCACAACCCTCCTGTTATCCTAGCAATTATTAGCTACGTTATCGTATCGTGTGTTTTAGTCGCCGGGGTTTTCATGATTGCTGACACGAACTTTCTTGGAACGAGATTTGGTGCGTTCATCGAGCCGCCGTGAAATATTGGAAGACAGAGATAGGGTGGAGCACTGGGTTATGGCGTCATTGTTTCGCGATTTTCTGGTGCTATGGATTTGGTACTGTAATACTTTGAGACTGCAAATTGAGTATCAGCTCTGATGCCCGCTGCCATAAACACACACGCGACAGTTCGTTATGATGTCAACATCGGGAGCTCTATTCTCAACCACAACAAATCCCCAAGAAATCTGAGAGTGCGACCTTAAGAACAACGTTCTCCCGTTTATGTCGAGTTCGCGACAATCGGATTGACACCCCCCCAAAACAAAATATCCGTAAACATTCCTGATTATGGCGAACAAATACATTGTTTGAGTAGTCAGTACTCTGGATTCGTTCTGGCTTCCCTCCAAGAAATATTATCACGGCATTGTTATCAGCACCAACGTGATAAAGGCATTTCTCAGTTAGGGAGCCACGCTTGTGAAACATAGATATGGCCATGAAGGGTTGCGTCTCATCGTAGTGCGTGTTCCCTCATGACCCCCGCACTGGTCATGCTTTTGTCGCGCATTTTTGAATCAACCGAGAACCTCGACAACGACGGCGGATGCTCACTCGAAATGCCTGTAATTTTCGTTTGCTATTTTTTGTGTTCCTCGGCGCAGAAATACTTGTTCAATAGACACATGCCTACAAATGATAATTGCGTGAAGTCGAATAAACCTGATACCAAGCGCCAATACCTTACGGTCAAACTTGCGCTGAACGCTATCAGGGACTTGGTGCAGTTTACTTCGTGCATGGCCTAACAGAGAGCACAGTCACAGTTTCGTTTGGGTGTAAGCTCTATACGATTTTGGTTGATTCTATTCGTAGCAGTGATTGCAGTCCAAGCACTTCGAACCGAGTTCTTTCTCATGTACGCGAATGGTGATTCATGTTTCTAAACAAGAAATCGCGTTTCGTTTGTTCTAAGTGATTGAACGTGGTTTTGCCGATTGGATGAACGTAGTTTGAACCTCTTCGATGGAGTGTTAGGCGACCGAATGAATAAACTCCCTCGATAGAAAAGGGGACGGCAGGCCTGGATTGCCTTTCCGAGAGATGGGTATGTACATGCCAGGATATGTTACAGTGTTTAGTCCTTGACATCACCAAGTGTTGTGTTCTGGTGCAGATAGGCAACGAATACCTTGAGCCTGAACCCTCCCACCTGACCACTGAAGGAACCAAAACAATTAATGGGTGGTCTAAGAGGCGGTCGAAGTTTGCCTCGAACACCTCTAGCTGAACATTACACGATCTCCAATATCGCCACTTCAAAATATATTTCACTGTTCGAGGTGACCATGGCGGTTGAATACCGTAGCAGTTGACGCGTTCATGGTGGATTTGTTAATACGTTGGGTGTCATCTGGCACGTCGGCGGGAGGTGCCTGATGTGCTGTTTGACGGGGAACTCTGGTCGGTATTTGATGCTACACGCACATTTGTATGTGTTGCGGTTCGTACGTTTACAGATCTGCGTATACGTAAAAGTAGACGCTGCTCCCCGTTCCAGTTGTCATTGTCGTCATTGACTTGTACCACGACCGCGCTGAAGTTGCATCATCCACGTTCGTGTTGACCGCTGGATTCGCGGTGGTCGGCAATGGCTGAGGGAGGGATACACGCAAGCCGTACCCCTCTCTTTTGCTCTGCATCGGCCCGCTCACGGCATAGGCACGGACACGGAAGGCCCAAAAGCAGTGACAGAGCGCACGTGCCCTAACACGC
Source organism: Macrocystis pyrifera (assembly GCA_031763025.1). Lineage (NCBI taxonomy): Eukaryota > Phaeophyceae > Laminariales > Laminariaceae > Macrocystis > Macrocystis pyrifera. The sequence goes on from JASSKH010000008.1 coordinate 13,282,065, forward strand.
TAATCGGGAGGTGAGGGTGTCCTCCAGTCACAAGGGAATATTTGGATTCGCATCGTCAAGGCCGAAAAGTGTATCAACGCCTTGCAAAAGTGCTTAGAGTCCGGCAGGGTGAATGTGGGACTTAAACAGTACGCGAGCGTGTTTCTCGCCTCGCCATCGTGTGGTTGTCGATGTAGAAGGGAGGAAGGAGATCGATTCCAGGATATCTTGTTGATGTGATCCTACCCGTTCTGTCCACTAATACTACAATATTTCGATGTAAATATATTCATTCGAGTTCTGACTATATACTTGGGGAATACTCGGCGGGAGTACTGAATAATTGAAACATCGACTTGCAGATTGGATCGTGGTATCATCTGCGTATCCATCGGTCGCCTTCTAGTTCGGGAGCTTTTCTAACAACGTGCGGGTTGTATCCGACTGGATATGGGGTGCCAAGCGCTTCGTCCTAATCAAATCGGAAGCCGGGCGGACAGGATAGGGGCTTACAGGGGTGATGTCCGGCTTCCCGCAGGCAAGGCTTGGCACCTCAGGGTTTTATATTAAATGTGTCCCACACTGTTTTCAACCAATGACGCGATCTTACAGATGATGTTTGTTATAGTATACTATAGGTTTTACCCTGGACGAGGTATGCGGCTTTCAATATGGATCAGAATCAGGTGAAGCCTACAAAATCAGAAACCGAATCACGCCAGGAGCCCTGACATTCGCCAGCCTCCTATCGTACCTGATATTAGCTTCAAACTGGCCAGTTACACCTGTATCAATTTACTTTGCCTAGCATTCGACGTTTCTTGCTCACATTTCAGGGGTTTTTTTAAGGCCATACGTACACTGTTATTCTCTGTGTATGCGGTCTACGGTCTCTCGTTTGCAGCTCTTCTCTTATTCTTCACCTGTATCAATTTACTTTGCCTAGCATTCGACGTTTCTTGCTCACATTTCAGGTTTTTTTTAAGGCCATGCGTACACTGTTATTCTCTGTTTATGCGGTCTACGGTCTCTCGTTTGCAGCTCTTCTGTCATTCTTTTGTGAAAATTGATGCACGTACGTACGTATTTAGGGGCACACACATACGTCATTTTCACTGTTTCTTCTTTGGGGAGTACAATGTGTTCAAATGGTTATGGTGTATACTATGGTTATGGTTTTTACGGTCGCAGGGGTCATATTGCAGCACCGTGGACATTGACAGCAATTTGTCTGCGCCGCCCCGCGTCAACTTGGTCTCAGGTCAGGTACGGCACAGTCTTTTATTGCGAGCAGGCGGTTTCGTGAGGATGGCGGAGATACTATCATGCTGGCAACGGGCAGGAGGCGAATAAAACGATACTGACACGATGTTCCGTACGAACAATGGCAAACTCCCTCGATCGATGAATCCATCGCTGCCGTACAGGCGACCACAAAGACTGCAAGGGCAGCGGGTATAAAAAGGCAAAAGGCAGACGGAATTGATACCTGAAATGAAGAATCACGAAATACGCAATGCACCTTTACCATCGTGTTCAACTAAAGACGGCTAGGGGTCGAATGGTACGCAAAGAGCAGGGCGTACCTTTTCTAATGCTCCCAAAAGGAGTAGCTCTCTACATAGAACAAAACATTGCCCGTTTACCAAGGTAACGATAAATGTAAGAAACACGTCGATGAAGAATCCCATAGCCTACGTACGACTGGCTTTCAACTATCGGTTTGGTTAAAACGCTTCGGGCCTCTACAGCGAGGCAGTAGTAGTGTTACCAGACCGGTACTGCCCGGCGATGTGAGATTTTAGGTCGGCTATGGCGTACATCTCTGCCGCACCACGGATCGCGGGGGACTTAATCGCCGAGTACCTATTCTCCGTGGTCACGGCAGAAGGGGGCCGGGGCCGTCTCTCTCTCTCCGCTGCCCGTATGACGTCAAGCCTTCAAAGCGATCTGCCGATGGCAGAGCCGCTGAACTACTTCACGGTGTATGCCTTTCCAGTGGGAGGACGTACGCTAGCGAGCTAACACTGTCTTCAAAGTTCGAGAATGATTTTGGGGGCGTGTGCAGGTAAAAAAAACTGAGTCATAATTAAAGACGTTTGGGCGAGGCAACTCTGCCATGACTAGTGGTCACCTACAAAGACAATATTAAGAGGCTCAACACAATATACGCGGGACAACAGGCCGGCGCAGCAGGCCTCATCTAATCCAATGCTTACATCAAATGATCCACGGTAGGGAGACATAATACAACGCTAAAAGTGTGATCCAATCGATGGGCTCCAAATATGGCACAACAAATGGAACCATCGATGGTATCGAAAAGTCTCGGTATTTGTATAGCAACGAGGTCAGTTCTTCGTTTCGCTCCCGACACCTCGTTAGTCGAGATGGTCGCAAAGTGTCTTGAGACCGTCGCACTCACCCGGCAGTATTATTAGTATTATTATGCTTCTACACCATATCATTTGCAGGTACTCACCCAACGCAGAGTACGTTATACGCTAGTCTCCTCAGCTCGGGGGGAAATACCAGACAAGAGCTTCTGCCCAGCGCAGAAGGCCTCATCCAATCCAATACTTACATTATATGATCCACGGTAGAAAGACAGGATACAACAGAAAAACCATCATGGCACCCAGCCTCGACAATACTGGAGCTTGCATATCTCGGCTCAGCATACGCCGGGAGTCGATTATTCAATTCATTAAAGTTAAAAACCACTTGGCTGGCCGCCACAAAATATTCCGCACATGTCTGCAGTTGTCTCAACTCCGGCGGTCACATACACATCACAAGTCCACCACACCTGTGCTAGTACAGGATCGATAACAACACTAATATATAGCTCAGTAACGCAAACCCGCTGTGTCGCTTGTCTCATTAAAAAGTGATTGATGGTATTAAACTGACGCCACAATACCAAACTGACGTACATCTTCGTGATATATTGCTTCGGTGGACGGCTAGGCTGTAAACACGCAGAAAACGACATGATCCTGTTGTTTCACACCTGGTCAAGTACGCCATCTACCCTATGTATACGATAATTCAGTGCACACGCGATTGGCTTCATATAACCAATTGAAAAAGCCACCGGTCCATCCCTACGGACATCAGATCACCGCCTTCTCGTCTCAACAAGAAGGAGCTCGTCGCGTACCTATTTCAAGGCCGTGCACACGTGCACCGTTCACCCATATCAAAGAGCACAACACGTGTGTTATTAATCTGAGTGCAGCGACACTCGCTGCCGTTGTCGTTTCATAGTGTGCCTTTGGTCCCAGCCGCGACCCCGATACTCTTGCATGTCACGAGGGTATTCTTGCACTGCTGACGGCAGCAGCCGGTTTAAAAATCCTCCCATGGTGTGCGAGCGAGCCCGGCCACTGCCCAGACATGATTGCGGATGCCTGGTGCGTTCTCGCATACTGCCCAGACATGATTGCGGATGCCTGGTGCGTTCTCGCAATAAACGACATTTTTAGCCGTGATTACGGTTATCGTGAGAAACGACGAAGAAGCCGATGAACCTGATACTGCAATAGGCCAGCCTCTGAATGGCATATATGGCGAAAATCGGAATGAAAAACTGTGTTGTGATCCATACTCAGCGAAACAGTTGAAGGCGATATTGTGACTGCACTATAGAGCCACACGATGGTAGACCGCCTGCTTCATCGATCATTTGATCGACCGAAGGTTTCGTCTGTCCGTTTGAGTGGAGTACGTTCTGTCCCCAGCTAGAGAATGTATGGTTGGTACGAAAAACCGTTGCCGGCTATGATTTAACCTATGACAAACTATTATTGAAGATATTTCTGAGCTCTCTGAACTGGGCTTGAAGACCGAATGTACACGTTTTACTCGGTGGGGCAGACTCGAACAAGGGTACACTCCTCGGTATGCTCCCCGGAGTTTTTCGTGAGCCTTCAGGAACAATATACCTTATCTCCAGAGTCCTAGCTTAATATTTTGGAGCAGCCAATTAGGTTGTTTGGAGGATAAAAAATACTGATGTTTGTCTGAACTGAGACCAGAAATAATGGATGTTGGAAGATTTTGAATAGAAAATAACGACGTCCTCAGAGCTGGAAATGTAGACGAACAATCTCACAACGACTCTGGAGAAGCGGAAAAGTACTCGATAAAGCTCTCGGAAACTAAGGGGGGCATCCTGACGAGTCTACCGGTTTGTTTTTAACGGTCCCGTCGAGTAAATCGCGGGTTTCGGCAAAACAAGCCTGTTCTGACAGTCCCATGATAGATTATCTAACAACGCTGTTCTGGCTCTGCCTGAAAAACGAAGTATCCAGTTTTGACTCGCTTGCTGAAATGTAAACATCCTGTTGAGTTGCCCACGGTAACGTATGAACAGAGCAACTTCACGTATAGGAAAAATCTACGTGACCAAGGATAGTTCAGTTTAAGTGAACGGAGACATTCATAGTGACTGTAGAGCTTCCAATGTACGTCAGGAGCAGATGAAGAGGAAACGGAAGTTGGGCGTCTAGCCTGCAGTATATACAACGTAAGTCAAACGATGACAGCCCGAGACTTGTGTAGCCCGAACCTCAAGTACCAAAAAGAGGTTCTTGAACCACACACGGTGTCAAGGTTTTACCAGAAATTTGACCGACTTTAACAACTCTACATATGGTGCTTAGTTCGCGGTTTGAACTGTTGCTAGTCCTGCGTGGTATATACGGTCGATATATGCGTACATTACGCCGCACTGTATATGAATGTAGGCTTGGAAAGGAGTTTGCGGTCTGCTCGGCGTTCCACGGATGTTTTGGGATTTAACATGATAGGGAAAGGGGGAGCAACCCCATCGGTACGACCAAACATATGATAGGACCGTAAGACCTCATAGCCCGAAGGGAGCATCATCATGCAACACCATGGTCACGAGTTCCGTGCACAGCTCTTAGGTGGAGATATCGCAATATACCGAGACGTCTCAAGCTGGTCGGTGGACACATATAAAAAAAATCGGGTCGAGGAAGCAAGATTGACGTCAAGACGAGGCTCACGAGAGAAGTGCACAGGATGAAGCTTGTGTGTCGCGAGGCGGAGACCAGCCCTGTGTGGATGAAACCGCGTTTTACAGAAAAGAAATCTATATTCGGGTAGGTCAGGGGTACGTACCGCAAAATTATCATTGCAGTTTGTTTTGAAGTAACCACAGGAATCCCGTGGTTGTGCATGAGTCGACTTAGGAGTGTGAATCGGGACTGATATCAGGGTGGAGCCTTGACACTCCCTTCCCGGACAGTACACCCTTTGAAGCACAATATAACACCCCGTGTAAGGAAATAGAGTTGGATATCGTACAATATCGACAACAATACACTAGTATATTGGGATGCGAATGCTACCTCCGGGATCGAATACAGCAGGTTCTTCGGGAAAACAATACCTCACGAGTATTGCTTGCCTCAGGGAATTTATCGGATGAACCCCTTGAGCAGTTTCCTCACTCTGGTCTTGGCACCGTCGAGCACAAGAAGGAGTATTTGTGTGGCTTACGGCCGATGTCTACAATTCTGGGCAATCAATTTTTTGTCTACAGGTCTAACGCTAACTATCAAGATCTCTAAACCTTATCCATTCATCGTTGAGTGTTGAGAGTAAATATTTTAGTCGTTGGCCGGACACGAAACAATCATGATATGCTTCACGCGCGCGGAGTAGCTGTGGTCTCGTTTCGGCGTGGTTACTTATTCCCGATGCGAACCGCCGACACCCGATGTACGTTGCTCACTGTCCCTCTGCTGTAGCGTGAGCCCTTGACGGGAGTGGTAAAATCCTTGTTTTAGCTGATTATGTGAAGATGGTGGCCTCATTGGTATATCGTGTGCTGCCTTCGACAACTTTAGTACTATTCTACTGTACAGAAAAACCTGTCGATGACTGTAGTTCGAGTTGATTGCTCTCAATCATCAGGAATGTAGTCCAGGAGGCTCGAAGGAGTCAATGCATTTAAACTGCTGCAATCGAACTATCTTGCAACAATATTTTATATTTGAGCCTTGCCAAGTAGCTTGATCTATCAATACAAGCGAGTTCTATCATATCGTGCTCCCCTCTCGTGCTGGTCAAAGCAGCTATTAACCTCTTGCACTAAAACTACCCGCCAGTGCGCGTGATATATGGGGACTATCAGACGCATATTGCTCGATCGGTTGCGGGCAACCGCAATACTTTCTCGCGTGTAGGCTAGGCTAAGACACAGCCCTAGGCGGCACCGCAACCCAGTATACAATGTATTTCCTGTGCTCTGAGATCGCAAAACAAGGTTTGGGTATCTCTTCCGTGTTAGGTTAAAGGCATGTACGGTCAACTCTATTCCCCTGGCGAAACATGCCGAAACGTATCGATATTCGCGTAAGGGGCTTTGGATGTTGATTAACAATCGAATCACGTTTTCCGACCATATGACAGCGGTAGACAGGGCCCTATTTGTAGAAACCATCTCGATGCTAAAAAAAAATACTGGCTTGCTTCAGGTCGTGTTGTGGTGGGATACCATTGGCAAGGCACTGCTGTGACGTCGCCAACTTTTCATTTCGTAGATATATACAAGGTTCCCCTTCGGGATGTGGGTAGCGTGAAAAAACCCGGGGGCGTCGCAAGGCGAAAAGGAGGAACCAAGAACACAGGTGTTGCGGTGAATAATGAGCCCGGGCTAAATTTACTGATGTCGTGTCTCTGCAGCTGCGGCCGCTTTATCACTGCTGTAGTGCGCTGGTGCTATTAACATTCAGAGGGTATTGTGGGTTGGAATCGTCCAAGTTACAATGTCCAAACTTACAGTGTGATAAGCATACACAGCAGCAAGCAGAGGGTTGTTGAGTCGACGTCCACGAAATACGTACGGGATAGCTGCATTGTGGAAAGCGTTGCGCGTGACTTCGTCTATTATACGGGGATATCCGTCATTATCCCCCTGAGAATGCCAAAGGCGTATCCCCGTAAAATGTCTATGGCATTATAGTAGCGCGGGGACACCGTTTAGCCTGAATAATGTTGTGCTTAAAATTTATGACAGTGTTGTTACTGCGGCCAGTGCATGTACAGGGCTGTGCACCGAAGCAGCAGTTCGCTATTTAGGCATTGTTCTTTAATGAGCCCTGTCCATCTATCTGTGAATTGCGTGCCCTCTTTCGCTGTCTTTGTTTTACACGTACGGGGTATGGGGGCAGACGTACAGACAAAAAAACAACAGTGGGGTGTTGTTTGGTTTACGCGTAATATGGTAGGCCGTGCAAGATTGCTGCTTTGACTTTGAGGGCTGGTGCAGAGTGTGTGTTCTACTATCAGTACTTCAAGAGCAGCAGAGCAGCACCTTCTTATATTCTGGGATTCTGGGTTAAAACATGCTAACACGACAGCTGGTGTCGTGTCGATCCGTGCTGGTGAACTGATGCTGACGATGTTGTACCTGTGCTGTACTGCGCGGGTGCTTTTGAAACTCAGAGGAAGTGCGGGCTGGAATTGTCCAGCTCGTTGTGTTGAGGATGGCACACCCTCAGCACCCCACTCACGCGCACACAGAGAAGCACCGTTCGTAGCCGTGTCACAAAAATAAGATTGTGAAGTACAACTGGTACGCCTAATAATGCTGACTGCGCCATGGATACTACAACGTCCAACGCAACGAAGCTTGCAGCAGCAGCGTGCACCGTGATTGTGTGTAACAGTAGCGAAAGCAACAACAGGTCCTAGGAGTAGCAGAACAACAAGCAAACCCTGTGGCACGGGTACATTGTACATAGAAGGAGCAGTGATCACTCGGCCATCACACGCAACGCAATACGTGGTGCCAATATCCGATAAATGATGAATCGCGCTGAGATACTAAAACAATGGTACCAGGTATGTATGTGGTGGATACAGCCGTTTCTCACGTCTTGTGGCCAATTAGTCACGAGCACACGAGCACTCAACAGCAGCAGTAGCAGCAACACTCACAGCACTCGAGCAACACTCGATTCGAGCAGTACTTGTACGCCTGTTGTTGCTGTTCTTGTTCTGTTTCGTACTGTTAGAGCAGCACTCGCGCGCACGAGCACGATCATTGAGTAGGTTTCCAAGCTTATTGCACCGCAAAAAAATGACACGGGACCAACGATCACTCGATTGCTCACGCGCGACGAGCACGAGACGAGGACGAGCACGATGTGGCCAAGCAGCCACGGGCACACGAGCACTCAGCAGCAGATCAGCAGCACCCAGCGACACTCAAGCAACACTCGACTCGAGCAGCACTCGTACGCCCGTTGCTGCTGCGGTTTTACTGCTGCAGATGAAGCAGCACGAGCTCAAGCATGAACAAATCTGTGTGTTGTTGTGGTACATATGTGCAGCAAGAACCGAGAAGAACAAAATCTTTGCATCTAAACCAAGATCCACGTAGGTTTCCAAGCCCCTAGATGGGTTTGCGGAAGTCGGACCCCCATCACCTGAGTTGCGTGCTGGGTCACGTGGCCACCTGGAGCATGTACCATGGAGCCCGGCCGGAGCCAACGCTTGCACCGTACTGTCCACCCCCCCCCCCCCCCCCCCCCCCCCCTGCGAGCCCCGCGACAGGAAGCACGAGAAAAGACCGCGGCCAAACAAGAAAAGTGAACCATTACAGAAAAAAACGGCCTTTTGGTACAAAGTAATATATTCTAAACTAGAATACATCTCGTGGAATCGCGCTGTCCATTCTTCTCTGAGAATGCCTCAAGGAATGAGCAAAATGCGAATGAGTCTAGAGTTTCAGCAGTGGCGGCCACAAGTGATAACGAGAGCACGTGCACCTCCATGTTCTACGGGTTGTTGAGCAAACAAAACTAAACACCACGTGCCCGACGAGACTTCTCCGTCCAACCATCCAAGCACTTCAACTGTACTCTATATATCCTGACAACGGCCCGCCGATCCCAACGAATCAGGTTCGTTGATTCTGTACTTTTGGTTGTCTTACGTAATCATCATATACAAGAAAATACACCTTCGACCGACATTGAACCTCCGCACAATGACACGGTAAGGGTGGCGGGTTTTTACTTTGGGGTGAACTTCATCTCCCAGCAGAAGCATAGCTTCGTAGCAGTTTGTTCGCGCGATCCGACCAACGCTTTGGTGCTTAAGACGTACGCTGCGGTAGCGGTGCACCTACAACTTTATTTAGCTCCTCCGTCGAGGATCTCTGTATTGCACTAAACCGAACCCAATATACAGCGTACGATTCACCCGACGACAAAGACCACAGCCTACCTTAGGTCGGCATTTTTGTTTAGGTTTGTACATTTTGTTTTCGACATTAGTCAGTTCCTCAGCGATTAAACCCCGTTAACGAAACCTTATTTCGGCCGAGACGTGGTACCCCTACTGCAGCGCGCATCTCTAGTCTCATAGCAAGTGCACTAGCTTAAGTGACACCCTGCTTAGTGGGAGTCCAACCGAACAATTGGATGTTGACACCAACGGTTCTACTGCTATCTGCCGTGGGGTGAGTTCTCCGACACAACGGGGTCGTAGGAACATCCACTCTACACGCATTTGAACTTTGTCTACGCTATACAGAACATTACGTAGATCGTTCCTGTACGCTTGCCACATTGAAGTTCTCATAACTTGATAAGTTCTGACCTCAAAAAGTGACAATACCATATCCAGATGCTCAGTACGTCGCGGAAAACAGTCGTCAAAACCCAGAATTCTACCCCACCCCTATTCCTGATTCTATCTGCTGCAGGTTTGATTAACGATCCTATCCTTGTTCCCAAGGAGTTTGTGTCGGCCACCATGAATATGCCAGCGATAAGGAAACAAGGTATGACCACATAACCGAGAATCGTTATAACGACTGGAGGGTTGCTCCATCCACCGCCGTCCCAAGAAATTCCTAACACGTACAACAGAGACGTCATCCAATACCCCAAACCCCAGCCCATCAGCAAAGACGCCACTGGAGAATCTTCACCCCCTCTCCAGCCTCTGTCTAGGTGGGCGACAGTCCGAGGACTGGTGCAGCCCGGGACTGCGATATCATGATCGCGTCGTCGCCGCAACAGGTGCAATGACTTCGCTACCAGGCCAGAGGCAAGCACCGCGTTTGAATAAATCAAGGCGGACTTGTTGTCGATAGCCACTAGGCTATTCTTTTCTATTGCCGATTCGATGGCAGCCACGGTGAAAGCGATAGGGAAACCCATATTTCCCGCTCAGGAACAACCACCCAGCTACCGCTTGAGCAAGCCACGTACTCAGGATGGCGAAAAACCAAGGCTCTCCAGACAAGCGATATCTTACCGTCTTCAGTATTTTCCGTAAACCCATGGTAGCCATTTTGACTATGAACCTGAACCGTGACTCTTCTACGCTTTGAGATGCTTCATTGAAAAAGGCGCACACGTGGTGCAGCGTGTAACTCAATAATAGCGAACACATTGTCACGGCGGCGGGATTGATTGCCCAAGTGAAGAATGTCGGGAATACTCTGACGATACGGTTGTCGACCTCCAAAAGTGGGGAGGTATCCCCGACGTACACTATCTCGACTAGTGACAGCGCGAAGCTCATTCCGATGGCCTCAAATGCCCAAAACAGGCGCCATTTCTTAGGAACTGCCGAAAGGAACTTGAGCGACTTCTCATCCTGGCCCAAACAAAAACATAATGCGATTGGGAAGGGCACGCGCAGATTTTAGAAGAATAATATTTATTTGTTCGAGAATGTATGCAACATATTTCGCCTTCTAGCCTGTGTGGAATCTGAGCGGTTCACGTCCCGAACTTCACGTCCTACCAACAATGCCCACCGGGGCTCATAATGCATTACCTGTAACACCGATTTAACCATTGTTCAACTTTACAAGAACTAGCTATCGTAAACAATGACAGTTACAGTATCGTCCGCGCAAGAAAAAATGCCGGATGCTGGGTTTGGGGGGGTGTACGTGTTTAGCATCAGACCTGCAGTTTCATATGTTAAGGCAAAACATGGTATGAGCGATGCTGCGGCGGGCTCTTCCTCTCTGGTCTATAAGATGGAGAACCTGCCGGACTTTGCCGACATTGTATGTCTGAGTCTTGAATGGGTACCATCATTGACTGGAAACCATGCACCATACGTATAGTTCCAACCCAAGCTGTGTTGGTTAGGAACGCAGAGTAGGTGTAGTTCCGGCTGACACGACGCAAACCCTTGAACCTCAGCAGACAATAGGATCGAATACGACATGCAATCTGACCGTATGATATGCGAGTAATTGCGTCGTGACTCGGACGGTTTGTGCTACGAATCTCCGTGAGAGATCCTGCGACTTTGAGGTGATACCAAATTCGAAATATAGATATACACTTGACGCGAAAAATACAAAAGTATCATCTACGACGATGTGAAGGGATTCAATTGATATTGAACTTGCCAGGTCAGCGATGAAGAGGACGGTAACCGCATTGAGCACCACGGAGGCACTGTCGTCTGACGTTTTCACTAGCACTGTCATGGCCGCGGTGATCATAATCCCGTAGACGATCAGTAGGCCAATGCCGAAGGTACGATGACCAACACATGGGCCATCCACCAACAGCGAGAAACCAGCGCACAGATCATGGGCTGTAGAAATGACGAGCAGGTACATGGCTCCAGCGACTGACGGCAATAGATAGTCGGACTCCCCAGTGCTATCCGTGTCGAAAGTCGACTCCGTTCGGGCTAGGACGATGAGCATGGTATAGGCGAAACCCTGCATCTGAACGTAACGTGATATAAGGTCAGGGATGATTGCTTCGCTTTAGATTCTTGCGCCTCAACTTACTCACTCTAGTCGCGTCAGCTCGTCGTTACATCACTGTCATAGGTGAAGACTCTCGACGTTGTCGAGCAAAATAAACATGATATCAGGGCACCTTACGTACATAACGACGAAACGTATCGTGTTGCCGTACCTGTAGCATATTTTGTTTTTGAAGCCCCACCCACCAGGCGTTCTACACCTCACCGACGAGCCCACGCTCGGATAACGTGCAACGTATACCAAGTGCTGTTTTTTTTCCAATGAAACAATGAACGCCAAAATAACACGCGTTTTCTGCCGATACCGTTTATGTATGACATTTGCCCCACGCATCATGTTTAAAGGGATACGACAACATCAGCCATGTAGTTCGATCGGTTCTAATGATTACTGTGATTCACTGGTTTTGCCACCTTACTCGCTCACATCCACAACCATTCGCCAATACGTTCAAAGTTCCAGAGACTAATGTTTAACGTAGGCATGACAGACTGAATTGGTTGGACTTGCCTTTGTCAATCAGCTCAAAAGCTACATTTGTACACGACGTAGCAAGTGGAGCCTGACCCACTCACAAAGAGGACAAGCCAACCGATAAGCCTATCGGAGAACATGGAGTCGTGGTCTTCATCGTCTGCCTTCTCGCCGCACGCCCAAAGGTAGATGGAATCGTTGAAATGACGTCGCATCCAGGCAGACTTGCTTCCGACAACGGTTGCTCCGTTTTTCTCTTCGTGAACTTCCCCGAGGTTTGCGCGGAAAATATGTCGAACCTGTTGTTAGTATCGAGTAGGCCATGCCGATACCTCGAAACTATGTAATTTCGTAGTTTGAGGTTGGTAAGGTTCATGCCTGAAATGCACCCAGTTTAAACTCTTGCAGGCGCTTGTATCGCGATATGGGAACGCACGGTTGGCTCTGGACGCCGAAGACCCCGGTCAACAGTGATTGCCTTAGACATTACTTGTTTTACACGTACGGTTTGAGACACTCAATCCAACGTATCGTTTGCGATAACGCCGTGAAAACCATGCTTTGATGTTGACATTGTTTATATTTTCAACTTGGACGGGGTTGACTCTCCTATAGCCGGGGTGAACCCGTCACACACACCTTCTCAGCCTTAATCCCTCACAGACCATTTAAATATCCGGGTTTCACCCACAGCCCATGTTGATGTCTCCATCCGTTCCAAATGTACGAAACGTGACATCGTTAGTCAACCACCGTTGAGAGTTTCACGGACATCTACCCGGAAAGTTCAGTTTAGTGTTTCGCCAGACAAGGGGAAATATCTATGCTCTGGTGCTTTGAAACTGGGTGCTCGAAATACTATGTGGAAAATAGATGCATACCACTGTAGAGGTAGCGCCTACTAGGTATATGGCACCTCGCTTGATGAGGTCTGAAACTACCCCGGAAACAGATTTTGACACCCAAAATGACGCTCATTTGCCGGCTGTCGTATAGGCCTTGTTGAACAATTGCACGAGTACATTTACTTATTTCAATAAAATTGGGCGTTCCGCACTTCAGGAGCGATGCTACTCAGAAATTTGTCTGCCCACAAACGTGTTACTTGTATCACGGGTGGAAGAGATTAACTACGTCGTTCTAAAGAAACCGTTACGAGTTATAGACGCTCTTGTTACCTTGGGGGCTACCTACTTGACTTGTCGTATTCCAATCTTCAATGTGATATACCCATTCAAAGGCCCTTCATATTGCTGATCGAACTGCGTTATGGCGTTTCCGCAACGTTGGTTGCAGGGCAGGTAAAGAGAATGTTTTCTCAAATGAAGAGTCCTATGGTGTCTCAGTTCTACCCTCATCATTTCGTCGCAGACAGACGGACGACTTATCCAGGTTCAAGGCTATGCCGCATGTGAAAACCTTCAATGGCCAGCAGAATAGAGCGAATTCCTCCCAAAAGCGGTAGTATGTCAGACCTCCCACCTTGCCGCCCATCGTATATGCTCGGTTCTTCCATGTCGCGAAAACCCGATGCAGTGTCCTGATACGTTTCAGCCACTGCAGCGCGCGACGGGGGAACAAGGAGTGACTGATGGATGAGACGGCGGGCCAAGATTAACATTCAGGAGTGACATACCATGCGCCGATCGTAGGTTATTCTGTAGGCGGTTGGGTAGCGCTATTGTCAAGCCAACCCCTGCGCCCGAAGTGCTTGTTATCATGGAAGCGACAACCATCCATCATCACAGCGTCTGCAGTACACGGGTCTGACCTTGGAGCGTGAAACGGTTTCGAGCGGATCCTATTGAACAGTTTTCAAACCGAGAGTATGTTCAATGATCAACAGACACGCTACCCAACCACCCTGATAGCCAACGGCACGGGTCGCGTGTCTAGACCGACGAACATTGGTATAGACTGAGGTTGTTGGAAACGCTCGATTGGACACAAGCACCAAACGGAACCTAAACCGGTCCTGCCGAATCAGCGACATTAGTCTTTCGCACATTCTTCGACGAGTCCACCGTAATGGAGAGTCTGCAAACACATCGGGCGTCACAAACTTCGCTCGCTCATTGTAACCACGAACGGTTGTATGTTATCGTGTTATCATATACCGCTTCTACCGGTTGCGCTCCTTCATTGATGGAATATTCTGTGCTACCGTAATCACACACATGTTGTGGACGCTCGTCACATACTTACTCCCCATATCTTCACTTTCCCCTCGGTAAATTAGTCCGTCTATCCCAACCGTTTAGTATTCCACCTGTTCCCGACGCGTGCTAAATATATGTGAAGTTCTGATCAATATGGTCGTGGCGGGTGAGGTGAGACTCGCGAGATGTGGAACTACTCAATAAGGCTTTATCAAAATATGCAATGTCCTATTTGTATTGATGGGGAAAATTCATACCATTTTTCTCAAGTCAGATTTTAGGTAAGACATGTCCGTTCGGTAGGTGAAGCGCCTCATATAACGTCGATGCCCCCGTATCGTAGAATGCCGCCGCATGCCTCATATCGGTCTCGGTTTCGGCATCTGCTTATGCATTATTCTGCTCTAGTAACTACCCTCAGATCACGCTGAAAGCATATGGTGTTCATGGGCCTCTCTTCCTTCTGTATTGTTGACGCGGGTTCAACTTTGGGCCATCTTCGTGTAAGCTGTCGCTCGTTCTATACATGAAATATACATATGTGTATTACCACCTTAGGGGTATTTGAGCGACGAAGCTAATCAACGAATCGATTGGTGTGGTCTGTGCACAACTGTTTGGAGTGTTTTTTCAGAGAAGGTAGCCCTAGTACAGGAACCCCGAGATAAGGTGAAACGATATATATGTTGCAGCACACTCCTGCGCACCGGTCGTGCGTATTATTTACTTCGTGGAACATGTACCATTTCTGACGAGGGGGGTCGATATATGATGTACGTCCGATGCCCAGCGCACTAAGACCCTTAAAAGCCGCCACTTACTGTATCAGTTGCACCTGGGTAACACCAGATTTGGCACCTCCCCTACTTTACCCGTGGGTGGTGTTGTTATCATCAAATATTCTAGTAATCATGCTTTCCATCCCAAGTCTGAACTGACTGATATGTCAAACTGGTGGTAATATTACTGGAGAAACTGGAAAACAAGGCTGAATGCCGGGGAAAGGGTACCGTATGTATAGGCTACAAGAACCTCCCAAGGGTGCGGCCGCTTATAGCAAAGTCACTATGGCCACGATCTCGAATTCACTGTCAAGTATAAAAAGTGTGGCCCGTAGATGGTAGGTTATATTCTGTAATACAACGTCCTGGACACGTATCCCTTTGACAACTATCTGGAATATAGGACCAATGGGCGAGGAGCAACGAAGACTAAACGAACGATTCACTTCGTTTGGTCGGCTCCGATTCGTATTATTAATACTTACATTATCTGCGATAGTTTGGACGTTAGTTTTCGGGTAACGCAGGCCCAATAATCGTATTATTGTTTGTCGGTCTGCATGTTGTTCTGCGGAACCATCCCTGCACGGCATGACATTCTGTAAAGAAAACCGATTCGCAATTTGAAGTGTTTTCATGTTTGTCAACATAACTCTCTCCCGTCGGAGGCGTCGATTTCATGTCACGGGCAGCAGACGCACGTACAGTTGTAGACGACTGGCTCGTCCTCGTTTTAAAATCCCAGCTCCCATTTGTCTTGATCGATATTGTTTGTCGCCAGGCGCGAATCGCCCAACGCCGTCTCTTCGACACACACGGCGGTCATGCCCTGCCCAATCGACCGTGCTAACGCCGCGTTGGCCGTACCCCGTGTTGCCACCGTCACGAAGAAGAGCCGAGTTAGGATGTTGAGACAACTGTTTCCGTCATGTCGGTTTCTCGTTTTTACCCAATATGTTCAGGGTAGCTGAGCTCCTCAAGTGAGCAAGTAGAGATTTATAATAGAGTTATTTGTTCGCCTTAACAGCTTCAGCACCAACACACAGACGGTTTGATCGGGTTTGGCGAACAATCGTTTTCTGAAGTCTTGTTTCATCTGAAATATTTGCCTCCTCACGTGGGAAGCATACAACAGAACGCACAACCTTTAGTGTCGCATTGCCCCAACACCTACCACAAGCATGCAAGATAGCCCACTCCTCAGGAAGAATTTCACAGTCGACTGCTTCCCCACCAGGCGGGTAGACAACAGAACACAGTAGCTGCAGGACGATCGCGATGATGTATTTCCTTACACCCAAACTCGGAGTTTACATCCACCCCGGTGCACAGAAAAAATTGCGGAAATTTATCGGTGTACTCGGCACTATAGGGTAGGTAGACGCGACTACGTTAGATCGTGGTCGGAAACCACAGGACGGCTTTCGCCGCGTTTTTCGACATTTACGATGTCACCGTGACATCCAACACCGAAAACGTCGTTTAGGTCATGTGGGAAGCTGGCCGACATTTGATCGGGTTGTTTCACGTATATGCCACTGGACACCGGATATGTCTAGCAAACTCAAGCCGGGAATGATGTTTTATGACGCCATTTGTCTTCCGTAAGCATTGATGCAATGCTGTCAAGTATGTTTCCTATCGTTGTAAGTATGGCAGACTACAGTACTGTGTTGAGGGCTTGTTGAGTTGCTTGCTATTACGGGGCACACAGTTAATAGGACCTACGGCAAACACAAAAACTTTTATATTTACCTATTTTTACTAACAAAATTTAGTCCCATTAACTATGGACCCCTGTATTATGAGTGGTGCAAAACTCGCAATGACTCAAACGCTCCGTGGTGATGTCACCAGTTACTTGCATATGTCTCGTCTTTTCCCCGTTTTATTTTTATTGTGCATACATAGCCATTGCCACCCATATCCTATAAACCGCTTTAAGAGCAGTTTTTACGAAGGAGCCTGTCACCATAGACTGAAACCGCTGCCAAAAAGAATAGCTTCTCGCCAGATAGTATTTCCAAAGGTGTAACAATGTTGCACACGGGATGTGACTATACGATTATTCACAGTACAGCCATTACACTGCGGTCTGGCCAAACATACTTCGCCCATGGCCACACGTTGCCCAACTCTATCTTCTAAACAATGTTTCGTTGACGCAAATCTTGCGTTGAACATGGTAGGATGGTAACACGATCCAGGGACCGCTCTGCGGCTGTACATCTGGGTTCTAACTGCCCGTTTAGGTTGCCCGTGGGCGAAAACACAAATGCGGCCACTTTAAGCGAAAACGACCAATGCGTACATCTCTGGATGTTCGCCTTAGGAGATATTTTTGTGTGGGGTAAGTTTGTTCTCGGTGGGAATGGTTTATGTTTGCGCTTTATTCTGACGAGATGTAAGGGTGGTATATTTCGCAGATGTCGGGCTTTTGGTGTATTCCTCTTCCACTGTCTCCGCCCCTCGCTTTCGGCTCGTGGTGCAAGGCAAAGGTGGGATTTCCGACAAGGTTGGCAAAAGGCCAACTGAAAGCTGAAAATTGCAACAACTAATGTGCAGCAAAAAATGGTTCGCTCGCTCTCTTGGAGAGCATGGTATGAAAACGAATATTTATGTTGTTTTTGTCAATTCGCCTGGTAAAATATGAGAGGTTCAGTCGCCATACTCGGTATAAATATATTTCCAGGTATGTACGTGTGTACATTTCGTTTATTGTGTGAATACATTTTATCAGGTGGTGCTAGGCTTTCGATCCACTATACTGGTTATAACATCCCGTGCGGTGTACGTTTTACGAGTGTTAGCCGGCAAAGTTATATATGCTCAAACCCAAACACACGCCTGGGCACCGAGCTTGACATATACAGGTATCAGACATGGGTTCATCCCCCTTAAGTGGAGAGGACAATGGTGTGTGGTGTTCACCAAGTGTTCGCCGAGTATTGCGAGCCCTGGGAGTGTTGGGTTATGAACCCGACGCGTGTACAACGCATGCCGGAATATGTATCAGTAGAAGCTACAATTGAAAGTGATAGCATATCGTGACACAGTAGTGGGAGCCTGGCGGTCATTTGGGCCGTGGGATACCAAAAGCAAAGACGAAATAGAGTATTTGACTCACCAAAGAGATTTGGACGCCGAACACTTCCGCAACGACAAGAACCCGCAGCAGTGGAGATCAGGCGTGCACGGTGATCAGCGACCAAGGTGAGGTGGGTACTCCTTAGCGAGAGTTGAAGTATGCTGCTGTATGCCTGGAAGGACAAGGTTTAGGTCACGTTATCACGAGAGGTATACCCAGTCTCAAGGGAGGTCATGAGATTCTCAAAAACCGTGAACCGTGTGAACCATTACACACCAGTAAATACTGGCATTTTGTCGTGGACGGTGCCAAGCGTAAACACGTTTTTTTTCGGAGACCTAGATGTTTAGTGTGGGTATCCATATCGTATACCAGATTCAGAAGCGCGAGTTGCGCGAATGTCCGGAAACCTCAGTCGCTATTTGTTTCCCCGCATTCTCGACCCCTTGTCAACATTACCACTGGTTGGTCGAGGATCTCTTTTCTTCGGTATTTTACTTGCAGCGCAGATCGCACGTTATCGTACATTACGATAAGAGCAGCTTTGTCCCATTCACGCACCTTCGATAGCGCAAATAGCAGCGCACACCATACATCAGACTAGAAGCATGGGAAACCAAGGAACCTAGTTTACAACTGCGTAGAAGGAGCTAAATTTTCAGGAAAAGCACTAAGCTCTGCGTGTGTTAGTATATACACGTACCGCGACTATAAAAGGTCTACAAATGATGAGGACTGGAGGTGGTGGGCGGGTGGCGAGCGATAAAGCCCCGCGTCGCAAGGTGCCCAGCACCACCATCGAAGGGAGGTGGAGGGAGAAGTAGCCCCGCGGTCTATGGTGCCCGGCACCATGTGTTCGATGCCGGGTTCAATACCCGGGTGGCAAATTGTCTTTTTGCATCCCACGATTTTCGGCTGTTTACAGCCCGACTTATGCACGTTTAGGGTGGGAGCAGGGTGCCAAACGGGATCACATCCGGGTGGGATCAAGAGAACCAAGCAGGGGCCTGTTGTTGTTTTTTCTCGCTGTTTATGGAGAAACATTTTAGAACCCTATTTACCTACAACATAGAGAACTCCACAGAAAAATATATTATGTTTTACCCCACTTTATCCAAAACACTCTTAGAATTAGAAATGGGCTTCACTGGTTTTAATTCGTATAATACCGTGTGATACGCTCGTTCCGGATGCCCGGCTATGTCATAAAGCGGAATCTATGAAAGATAATGTTATTTCTGCTGTGACAGTCCACAGTCCCCATGGTCCCACAATGCCCGTGGAACTACCATACCCTGTAGCAAATCTGGAACCCCACGCCTCCGTTAATAGATACATATACTACAATATTTAAGTGGTATTTAATAGCTATCATGCACAAGCTGCTCGTGGTGTTGTGGTGTTGTGGTTATCGTTGATCTTGTTTCACATTTCATCGTTCCTTATGCCTCATAGTACCCCATTGGACACACTGCCGATTTTGATTGTCTTGTTTCGATACCACCATTATGCTAGTGTAATACCGTCATACATCGAACTCCGATGTCTGGAGATGGAGATCGGCTTGTTTTCACAATCTAGACATGGCTCAACCTGTTTCGAATGGAGCGCAGGAACGCTCGTTTTGACGGCGTCTAACTACAATAAGCTTCGATGTTGAGTTGGGATATCAATACAAAGACGAGAGGGTATACGAGCACGCACGAACTATATTTTGACCCTTCCAAGGACCCAGAAGTATTATATCAATAACGGCATAAACTTAAGTGTCAGTCGTTCTAGATAATAATTGTCTAGCATTGACCGCGTACCAGCAGAACAGTATAGTACAACGAGCAAGAAATAACCTAGAGTACGTACTAAATTAGACTCACCGTTTTGGGGACGCAACGAGAAAGTTAGACTAGGACAATGTGGTCAGCGGCGAACGCTAATACATTAGGTCCAACGAAAATGGTTTCACAACTGTGTTGTCTGGGTAGCTTAGGCTATGTCTTTTTTGATGGCGGGTCCTTACCGTTCGAGAGGTGGTAGCATCGGTTCACGCACGTGCCGGGCACGCCTACCATCATCGATTTATAGCGTACGGTTGCTCGATTCATCGTCCACCACCTAGAAATAGGCAAGGGGTGGCTTTTTCGACAAAATAACTATACAGAAACGGGTTGGAGGTGTGTTACTATTGGAACCGGCTAGCCGGTTGAACCGGTTTCACTTTGGCTGGTTTCAGCAAGTTTAACCTCTAACCCGCGTATTAACCTGGTTACGTTACTCAAACGTTTACGAACAGTCGTGCATTTTCTCCTGTTGTCACCTCGGATTGTACACTTCAAAAGTGTATGCTTCGTTCTGTTTTAAACCCCGCCGCTGCTGCACATCCTCAAGAGCGGCATCGTCCCTCACGCGATCACGTCTAATGTGGCAAGTGTTTTTTTTTACCTGGACGCGTTCGACGGAAGGCTCACTGCTCGTTATTCCAGAAATTTCCTTTTAACCGGAGGGTGGACTGCTATGGGGATTACCATTGCACATAATGCTGTTTTCTACCTTGTATTATAACGGGTAAGAATATTCAGGTACCACATGCTAATACTCGTGCTGTTGTGGTTGTGTTGTTGCTGTCAGCAATGTTTCGTTATGAATTGAGAGTACAAGGGACGCATACGTCCAAAACAACAGACAATATTAGCCTGACCAATACCTCCACGTTGCCCGTAAGATGGTCGATATTGCCTCCTCCGTTTTTAGCAGATCACTACTACTTCCACCCTAACCCGTTCAAGCACGGAAAACTGCGCGATTGACACGATTTCTCTGAGGCCACGGGATATCTCTAAGTAGAAGACTCCTCGTGGCCTGTAGAACGGACCCAACTTCTGTAGTTAACACTGTATTGTAGATAGTGTTGAATATAGATATTTGACTTCGATACAATATTCACATGATATGATACATCCGATACGATTGCGACACGTGGTATTAATAGTAAAAATAAAACGATACGATTACGATAGTTGATACATCCAATAATTCGTTTAGGTTCTGCGTCGAAAAATGGGGGGTACGATGGAATTGAGGTCACAACTTGTTTGATGCGAAAAATCTCAAGAAGTTCTACGATCGAAGAATCCGGTACGATAGCTTGTTCGTGTGTAGTAGCTACAAATAGAATACCCTGGCTCGTCGAACTCGATGCTAGGCGTTGTTTGAAACGTTTCACACATGCCACTGCAAATCGCACGTAACTAACAGCGGGCATACATGCACACATATATTTATGTTGATACTGATGCCAGTGCTGCTGTGGTGCCAATTAGCAACAGTACCGCAGATCAAACATCACGTCTCATCAATAAAGCACGCGACCCGAAGGTTGCCGTTGCGAGATTACGCTCGAGTTCAGCAAACATTGTTTGCAACCAGTCCCTCCTTGGTGCCGGTCTTCTGAGACTCCGCGACGTGACCACAAGCTGCCTTTGGTTGTGAAACAAGAACAACAAGTGACGGGGAACGACCGCACGCAACCCTCTTTCCTGAGTAAACACCCAGTCACCAAGGCTGGGATTTGTTGTTTTTTTTCAGGCTTTATACGTAGGATTCTTGTTGCTGTAAGGAATGTTGTACAGATACAGTGCCAGGCACGCATTTCAGAATGTCGATTCAGAACTTGCTCTTAACCCCTTTAGTACCGCAGTCCCGACTTGGGGACAAACCAGTCTAATTCCAAGTGATTTTTCCCCAAAACGGGACTGCGGTACTAAAAGGGTTAATAGGGATGATAAAGCTCTTATTGTTTTTGTGTGTTAATAGATCGGGTTGGTGTCAGTCTCACCACATCAAACTATATTACAATATTTAATGAACATTATTTTTAGTATGCTATTCACGCAGCCACACAAACCAAAGAATCATCATGGCAGGCATGAAGAATCGACCACGGATGGAACAGGTTGGGAACTGAGACCATTTTGGTTTGCCGTTGGTTGCCAACATCAATTGGCACATCAACAAAAAAACGTTGATAAAGTATTGTAGCAGCAAACGAACAACAGGGACGGGTGCAGGGGTGTACATGTCACATTCAACATATATATCCTTACTGCATGCTGGATCTACCAATTTTTGGGCATGAATTATCTGATTGGTATACCATCTACACTACATAGATCGTGTTCACGGGGCGAACAATGCACCTGGTATGACACAGCGGTGGTGCACCTGTGTGCGGGATTAGATCGATAGGATCTGGCTCCTGCAGAATCCCCCAAACGGCAAATACAGCGTGTACGATATGTGAAGCTGGTAAGCTGCCCGATACATGAATCAACGTTTGAGCTAGATTGCGGTAGTGCGACGCTTCTAACGTTGATATGCTCCTTGCACCTGTAAACCAAACACTGCATGCGGTGTGGATAGAGCACAGCACAAGTGTGACAGTACCTGGCAACATACAATTGACGTAGACCAGGCTTTCAACGTGAACCATTGCCAACGCGATTCGTGCTTGATCCCGGCTGAGGCAGAATCTCGTACAAACTACGTCGGCAGAATTACCCATCGTTTGCTAGCTGCCTTGTTATACATAGGCGAAAACCATTTGCACACGCGTTTTCTGACATGTTTCCGCGAGCGTTGACGGATTGACTGAAACACAACATTTTCACCTATGCCGTGTTTGACAATTCAGCTGTTCTCAGAGTTCTACCCCATTACTGCAGTACGGCACTGTCAACCACGTTTAGTCGCTACCATGGGCCACTATGATAGACGCAACTACTGCAGACCAGCACAGGAGGACACTGCTTCAGGACACTACTTCAGTCCAATACTGTGGGTCAGGACTGTGGACCACTTCGTCTGCAGAATACTATCTCGTACAGCAGGTAACTACAGTGCAAGCTACTGATGCAGGACACTACTGTATAGGCCACTGCTCCTTTGAAACACTGTTGTTGGCCACCACGCCTGGCCACTACGGTCAGCCTGTATCCTACACCACTACTGTAAGCAGGTAAGGTTCGCTAGTACTGTGTGAGCCACTACCTGAATGTTGTAGGCCCCTACTATTGGTCACCACAAGCGGCCGCCACTTTAATCTTCTGCCTTAAGTCACTACCGTAGGTCATACCTGTAGGCCACCACATTGAGTTTTTTTCGTTAGACGGCACGATTCCTTGCAATTTTCGAGCGAGGGGATAATAGAACCAACGACTACCCGCTGGCGGGCTAAACGAATGTCTCACGCATCGAAGCTACCGCCAAATTCTCAGCGAGGGGCGTTAACCACAAATGGTTGAAAACGAGAAGATATATGCCACCACCATTTACCTTGGCGATGAAACTGGGGGGTAGTTTCCGTCGTTGCTTGCCTTTCTTTGTCGCTTTCACTCCTGACAAAACATCCCTTTCAACATTGAGGAGGGGGAGGGGGGGGAATAGTCAAAACGACGCATTCGAGACTTTTAGGCCTGTGCCTCAGTACGAGATACCACCCAATACTACCCCCGGAGATATGCGAGGGGGACCAATCAGTGATTGACGGGATTACACAATACATAACATAAAATCAGATATACTATATGTTACCGTAGAAAAACACTGGGGTTGAACATCAAAACGACACAAACCCGATCATCAGACATGGAGCGGTCGAAACATGGCGAACTAATTTTTTCTTCACCGTTACTACAACACATCTTCAGCGCGAAACGTGGACATATTTCAACCACGCGTGCTCTTTGTTTGTCTTCGTTTTTTCTATTCTATCGATAATTCCTGTCGTGCGTTTCCCGGCTATCCCTTTCGTAACTCTGTTTGGGGTAACACGACAGTACCAAAGCCCCCCTCTTAACACTATGGTGCGTGACTTCATTCCTTTCCGAAGGAACACGACGTCGTCGACTATTTTATTTTTCATTTAACGCAGCGAAATTAGAGATTACACATTAGAAATTTACCACAGTAGGCACTATATTATCTGCGACGGAACACTCTGGTGCAACCAATGGCACCAAATAGTGAAAACCTGATGGAAAATGAATTAGATAGTATGTCGAAACAATGCCCAAGAAAGTGCCGTGGATATCTCTTATCACCCCCCGTCAACATGTTCGACGGAAACTAGCAATGCTGCGACACTACCTAGCTGGTAAGTACACAGTGTAAATGGAATAAAAATTACACATATCATCGCGTTCGCCATCATTTTCGATATCGATCGCTCAAAACCGCGCCCCTGGAGAGACGCACTGGGCAAAAAGGACTTGAAGCTAAAAAAGGAAACCCAGCGTCTCGATGCAGCGTGCGCCTGGAGCTAGAAATAGGGAGGGTGCATAAAAAATATCCACAATGTCCAACAACTTGGAACAAAAAATAGAAACCACGTCTGCGTGTGAAGGACATAGTACGTCAGTAATATGGTTCTCGACAAACAAAATCGTCACCCTGGTGAGGATATCAACGAGGGTTTGGGTAGACCACCGACCAATCCCCGCGAAGGATCCCGTGGCCGTGTTAACCGCACTTCAACCTCATAAGAGACTCCCTGACTATGGTTTTCAGGTGTATATTCGGACAAAACGTGTGTCACAAATAGTCGATGCTGGCGAGATCTTCGGTACTCTTATTTGCGACAAGCAGACGTCAGACGGGATACCGGAAATCATGAAACAGTAAACACCTAGTGTAGCTTTCCTATCGTGCCCTACTCATAAGGTCTGGGGAATGCATGGTGCGAAAGGATGTGCAAAAACGCTCTTCCACGGTTCTTAATCGAGGATCTCCATGAAAAGGCCAGTACAACGCGTCATCCGATCACTGAGGAAACCAAACGAAGAAGAGTACGATGAAGATTTCCATTACCTACGTATAAACCCAACGGAACTATGAAACACAGATGGTTTCCCAACGGTAGCGGGTAGCGCCTTTGCTCAAAAGAGCCGTGGGTCGAACTTTAGTGCTGAATAGCTATCTTGCACGCAGTCTGGAATATATTGGAGCCTGCATTCCTCTACCAACAATACGCCGGACTTGAAAAAATATTTTCAATGCAGGTTTTCATCGTATCTCCTGGCCACCCCATTTATACTGCACGTTTCTGCACGTGTCTGAATGTCGGCGAACTCATACAAAACACACGCCATTGCCAACGTGTGCTGATACACCGTAAAGAATAGCAACAAACACGTGGTCAATAACGCGAACTGACATGGTCGCTTGGCTTCAAAAACGAAATGGATGGCCTCAATCGATGTATCGACTAGCAGTTCGCAAGTATCTGTGTGGTATGGCCGTTCGGTAGATGACATACAGCGAACCCACTTAAACGATAGGATTGTTAACCCATACCAGGTATTTACTGTACTTATACCGACTGACAGAATCAAACAGATTGCAAAACGATCGGTCCATCCCCATAGACAATAGTTCGCTGCCTTCTTCTTCCAGTATTCCAGGGCTCGTTCTTGATTGTCGTGAATGCCGTGGACACGTTCACCGCTCACCCACACCCAGGCGCACGACACGTGCGGTCTTTCACTGTGTGCAGCGACACCCGCTGCCGTAGTCTTTGCAAGGGATGCCTTTGTTCCCGGCGGCGACCACGATACCCTTGTATGCTACGAGGGCATTCTTGCGTTACTGGCAGCAGCAGCCGTTGTGGACGTCCTTGCATGGTGCGCGAGCCAGGCCGGTCATCGCCCGATATTATTGTGGTTTCCTCGTGCGTTCTCGCACAGACAGCATTTTCAGCCGCCATTGAAATTCTTGCAAGGAATGCCGAGGAAGCCGATGAAACTCATACGATAATAGCCCAGCGTTTAAACGGCTTACATGCGGAAATTTGAAACAGAAAAACAGTGTTGCGATCCGGATTCAGTGGAACAGTCACAGGCTGTATTGGAACTGCACGATGGAGTCACACGTCGGAGGGACCCCCTACTTCACTGACCGTTTGATCGGGCATACGTTAAGTTGGTCTGCGTTCAAGCAGAGCACATTTTGCCTTCACCCGGGGTACGTATGGTTGGTGCGGGACAAACCCCCTGGCTCCATTTGCGACTTGACAACGCATTTTCTTCCCTCGCTCGAGTACAGACCTATTAGCCTTTCATTCTCCGCCTGAAATACATATATCATTTTGTATTGCCTAGAGGTATGTAAAAAAACAGCAAATTGTATGTTTCGGTAGGATATATTTGAGCGGGAGTCGTTCCATGCTCCAAAAGCCGGACCTGCACCGTAAATGCAGAGGTTTCACAGACGTCATGGGCAGGTTATTAAACAAAGGGGGTTCATGAGACAACCTCATTAGATCCTATACCCCGAAAGCGCGAGGGTAACCGTCTCGCCCAACATGAAAAATGGATAATCATCTCTCACGCACACTACCTTAATTTGTCGATATCGACTACAACTTCATTGAGATACTTTTCGATATGCATACCTTCGGAGATGAAGGCAACCACAGTATGGCCACTGACCGATTGATTAACCCCTGCTGTAATGTACTGTTTGAATGTCTCAACACATCTGTGGTGTGTGTGACATACATGCCCGAGAAAACCGTCAGACAAGCGGTTCCATTCCTGCTTTACTTCTTACACTGAAAGCGTGACGGATTGATGCCTCGGCAGCCAAAATATCGTTTCGTGAATGCTGCCCATTAGCCCGGGAGACGGCTCTACGCAGATAGGGCGGGGGGTTGGAATGTCTGTGTATAAATGATACCGTGGGTTTGACACACGGGCGGCAGTTCGAGAACACCAAGTTGAGCAGCCTTTGCGACGGGCCGAAACTATGCTATGATAAGTTATTCGTTTCAATTTGGAGACGTACATAAACATTTTGGTTACCTTGCGGGTCGTGCGATATCGGCGTGATGGAACAGAGCTGCCGACCACCAGACTGTCCAATGACGTTAATTTGTTCATTATTCTCGATACCATTGGAGTGGTTGTAATTGCAGTAGTATATCGCCTTTTGCGATGATCCACAAAATCAACGACTATCGGTTAGCACTACAAACGTATGGCAGTGATATGATTACGCAAGGTCCATGGTATAGAAACGTTGGTTTGGTTGTGAGACCTTCAGCGACGACAGAACTTCGGGTGCTACATTTGTGTCGTCGTCTGCAGAACAGAGACAAAACCCTGCCCACTACCGTAACACTATCACTCGTCCATTCAACGAGAAGACAGAAGCGCTAAGCCTAGGCCAGACGTATCCGTAGCACGGGTCGTCTACGGTTATTGCATTCCAGTATTCACTCGACACAAACATCAAGCAAAAGAGCAGTGTCAGTTTGAAACACTGAATGTCCCATGTACCATGAACGTTCAAGAATATATAGATGTCGTCATTCGTTGGCAATACAGACACGTCCTTTGTTGGCAATACAAACACGGTGATGGTGGAGGATAATTGACTCCACAGAACAAAAAAAATACAACCAGTGCTATGTTCTGCGGGGAGACAAGTTCATCGCGAGACATTGACGTTAACCTTCAACAGCCACCTGTAAGGAAATACGCTGAACACATCCAACACCAACTTGTACTGTCCGCCTGAGCTTGAGTGCAACCTACAGACAGGCATGGCTTAGCAATCGCAGCCAACACCGTCCGAGTCTCGTACAACCCAAGCAACCACTGTCGATATGAGGCGTATAAAGCCCACACGGCATCAGGTTAACCGGCTATGCAAAGATCAAGCATCAGGTTATTTTACTGTTTGGGCTGATGTTAGGCCTGATTGATGTTGAAGAGTTGATACACTAGTACTGGATGCCGTGTTGTGAGTACACGTGTGTTTAGAATGGTGCCTGCGGACTACGTGATTCCACAAGATTGGGCATGATAGGGTTAGGGGGAGCAACCCCAATCTGTATGAAGAAATATTCGATGGGACTTACATCACACTAGTACACAGCGAGCATCGTCGCGCGAAAAAAATGGCCCCGAATTCCGTGTACAGTTCTCAGGTGGATATATCGTAATATAACGAGAGTTCTCAACAAGGACAGTGGAGAGAAATATACAAACCAGGATCCAGAGCGCAAGATTAAAATTTACCGAGGCTCACGAGAGGAATGCGCGGGACGACTCCTTGATTTCGCGAGGTAGAGGCCAGTCCTGTGTAGATGAAGCCGCCAAAATGAAGGGAATAATCTTCGGGACACTTGAAGATTCGTGCTCCAAGTTCTATTTGTTTTTATTGATTTGCGCAAAAATCGTGGCTATCCGGTGGTGTTGCCTGGGTCAAGTTAGGAGTGTGAATCAGGACTGATAGCAAGGGGGACACGTAAAAAAACCCCTACCAGGATGGCGTACCCCATTATTCTCAATGGAAGACCGCGTAAGGTCATCCCGTCGGAGTACTGCACCATGTGAGGCTGAATACTTAGATGTTTCAAACATTAGGCATACATAGTAGGTAGGTACGCCATGTATGAGGAGTGCTCATATGGTATGTAGACATACATTGTGTACTATGTAGATGTAGAAAATTGCAAACTCCCTGTCCAAATGCAGTAAGGCTTTCGTGACAACCGTATATGCTCTTGTTTTTCAGCTGCGGACATTAATCGAATTAATCGCTAGCGACTATCCGAGCCCCGGCGCTAGCACCGCCGACAGAATGAAGACTGTATCGTTTGTGTGGCGTCATGTAGATGCATTCGACTAGGAGAACTACCGCATTATGTGGCTGAAGGTCTTAGCAACACCTGGCTTCCGTTAGTCGTGGGGTGTTGAGATGGTATTCTGGTCATTAACCAGGCACAAACCCGTGTATGACATGCTTTACACGCCCTTTAGTGCCTGTAGTCTCGTTTCGATATATACGGTGTTTTATGTTCGATAGTAACCTCCAATAATGCATGAAGATTCCTCACTTTCATTCCGCTCTAGCGTGGGCCATCGACGCCTGTTGTGAAGTATTAGTGTAAGATGCTTATTCGGTAGGGATCGCCTCACTGGTGGAAGATGTGCCGACTCAGTTAGCTCTCTATTACTACACTGTACAGAGCACCGTATTACTGGTAACGATAATTTGACCCGCTTTGGGAGCGGAGTCCTGAACCCCCATATGTGTGAACGTCCTGCATAGTTTAGCAATCGAGCTCTGTTGTATTAAGCGTGGTCGATTAAGGCTGTCGAACAGTTTGGTTAATGACTCTGGGGGACTACACTCAATTGATCTAACTGTTTTTTTTTTGCACCTGAACTACTCCGTAGCGCGGGTACTAGGTGGGACCCATCTACCTATCGAACATGCAATGCTCGAGCTGTCGGAACCCCCGAATTGTTTGTGGAGCATAGGCTTGTTCACCTCGTTGACCGAGGCGGCACCTCAGTACAGTATGCAGTATTTCCTGTGATCTTAAATTTGTTCTCCTATTTGGGCGTCAGTTTCGTGTGTGCTTGGAGAAGATCCGTCACCCCCTTGTCCTTTGCCGGCAAGCGTGCTATACCGTTCGAAACACTCGCTCGATTCATCTCACGCTGTGGTGTATCGTTTTAAAGGGACGTTGCTGTTCACTTCCCCATGTCGGTTTCGTTTTTTGTTTTCGAAGCTAGGTGTCTATGTTGTGATTTTTTGCTGGCCTAGTCGTTCCCAAGGCATCTCAAGCCTGACGTTTTATGTTTTATCCTCGTTTTGATCACCGGCAGCGGCGGTGGCACGTGCTTCATTGAGAAGGTTACACTTCAGTTGTTTAGAGTATCGAAGAACAAGCAACACGAGCACGGCGAGACGGCCGTCTTCAGCCGTGCGAGCACTATATCTGCACTATATAGGCCTTTTACGGTAGAGGTTCGCCCGTAATTGTCTGAGGCTCCTCACTTAAGGGGATCCTTGCCTCACACGAAAGCGAATTCAGCAAAAATCAAATCCGTCCTGAAAAATCATCCCATGGCCCAAGTACACAAAAGTATAGTTGTTCGAAACATGGTTGGCATTCCGACAAGTTTAGGTCAAGGAACCCGGGTCATAAAATACACAATTTAGCGGAAACGGGGCACCTCTATCGTAGGACGCGTAAAAAATATCTGGGCAACGTTCGGCGATACAGATTTACACCAGGTTCTGTAATCACATGACTTCGGTGATATCAGTAGATTTGTAATCGAAGGCGACATCTACTAAACCCTGCTGCGCCAGCTCCGGCCAATGTCACGATAGGGGGCGGCGCCCGATTGTTTGTTTGTCCTCGCTTCCATGTGGAACGCCACCGTGGCGGTCCCTTAAAAACAGCTAGTTGGTGCAACCAGACCTACGTGGTTAGCTCTAGTCTCAAAAAAAACATAAAAACTAACGATTCAAGGTAACAAGTCGTTGCTCAATAGATAAGCGCTGCCGGTCAGAAATTAATTTGCCCCAGCAGCACTGCCACCCCTGCCGTAGGACGGGACCTCCTAGTCACCCCGAGGATGGGAGCATGCACCTTACACGTATGCGGCCCTTTGTGTAGGCCGTACCGTCGATAGTGCAAGTCGTTCGTGTATTGTTGACACCTAACCCAAAGCTGGAGACATCATAATATGAGCATTTCCGGTCTTAAGCACAACAAGACTTGTTCCAGAAGCTCAGATCGTCAAGGAAAACGGTTACCATGCCAATAGAAATCAGCCGAATGCCTACTTTGTTTACGACGCGTGGTTCGAGAGGGGTAACACTGTCCGGCCAACCAACTCTATGATCGACAGAGCTTCGTTTCCTGATACCGCTAGGTGTCCATTAGGTATTGGCCATATTGTTCGCGACACACCTCTTCTTGACCATTATCTTATTGGCCTGCCGTTATTCTCTTCTCAAAAACAGGTGTCGGGTAAGGTCAAGAGTTCCTGGAGGGGGGGTCCACCCAAAGTTCAAGTGGTTTCTCTATCGTACCATCTAGCTTACATCCACTGCAGGATTATTTTGTTTTCCCAACCTTTGTTCCCAGGGCAGCCATGCGTATACCAGCGGTAAGAAACCAAGGGCTAAACGAACCGACGCGGTATTACATCGGCCGTTGTCCAAAGCAGTATCCAAGATCAACCAATGGGACAGAAGCCAGTAAACACCCTCGGCCCCGTTAGCGCGAGCAGGCACGCGGGAACTTCGCTTCATGACCGACCTCTGTATAGGTCGTCAATTTCCCGAAGAATGCCGCAGAATGAGCGACGACTTCGCCCCCCCCCCCCCCCCCCCCCCCCCCCCCCCCCCCCCCCCCCCCCCCCCCATCAGGCCGGTGGCGAGCACCACGTGAAATTACGACAAGGCCAATTTATGATCGACCGACGCAAGGCTATGCTCTCCGTACGTAATATCAACCAAAGACAGTACAATGGCGACAGGAATCTGACTATTCCAAATCAAGAACGCCGAACTCCGTACCGTCACAATAAAACACATTCAAGGAATGGTGAAGACCGAAGACACTCCCGACAAGCGTTCGTACGCTGTCTTCACCATTCTTGTTCATGCATCCTCGTCAAAAGAAGCCAATGCGTCGAGTAGGTAAAGAGCATGATCCATTTCCAATGCTCAGAGTTATCATTCGCGCCTGCTGTATGCCTCGCATCTCCGGCGGTGTTGATTATTTTGTAGGGTAGTCGGTGCTGGTCAATAGTAAGGTACCGGGTATACCGTACCGCTTGCTACATTTGACGTTGAGCGCTGGCAGGATGGCGAGCTGTGTGCTGCGGACGTTGTGTGGTGTGAGGAATGAAAATAAAACCAGTGTGCTCGTCGACAATGTCGTCGTACGCTCTCATGGTTGTTGTTTGCCAGTGTTTATGTGCAAGGGCGAATCCAGAAATGTCTAGAAACAAGTTGTGGACATTAACTACCCAATAACGTGATTCCCCAACATGTGTTCAGTAAATTTCTAGGTGAGAAACGGATCCAGCACCACTGTGTTCACCGTCATAGTTTCCTGTGCTGCTGTTATTCAATACTTACATTTCATTGGTTATTGTTCAACCCCCGCAAAAAAGCAGCAGGAGTGTCCGATGTTTGCCGGTACGTGCCCGGTGGTATTGTCCTCTTACCGAACGTTGTTTTGGCATGACATTCCGTGTTTTTTCCCGGAGCATATAGGCCGTTGACTTACCAACACTTGGCGTTATGTTTACCCCTAAGCAACCACAACGTCATTAATTACGACAATGATACCTCCGCAAGAAAACGTCTTAACCCTCGACCTTCATCTCTTCCCCGAACACGTGTGCCGGCGACAAAAGCACTAGCGGGCAATTTTGTAAGGACGCACACTATTTCTGTGTTGCATATACAGCAGTATAAGCAGAGCGTATATTACACCAGGCACCAGACAATGGTTCATTTTGATTTCAATCTACTGGGATTTTAGACAGCCCGTGCGATGCGTCGTGTAAAGGTACTGCAAATGTACGGGGTCGGAGTTAGTGCGTTTCTAAATAACCAATAGCACACACATCACAGCACCGGAAAGAAACACGTGGTTAAAAGGCTCCATCAACGTGCCGCCGACCTGTACTATGGTTTGGTTAAGTTAGAGTTTGAAGGCGGGCTAAATCATTAGACCGGAAGCTGGAGTTCTAGGGGAAGATTCGATTGTCCGCGAAATATTAAATGCAGACGTAATGATATATCTCACTCACCAGAGGAATGGACAACGATTTCATCTAAACGAGAAGGGAGTGTAGCAGTGCCTATCAGAGGTACACGCCCCCTCGTAGATTACGTATTGAAATAGTACGACAACATAGGTCCACGCCTTGCTATTCGCGTTTGGCGTTGCCTACTGAACGGACCTATATCTGAACATTTCCCCTGTAGTGTCGAGGCGACAAATAGCTATAAGCTGGCTAGTCCACCTCGACGCTGGGAGATAGCCCAAAACACCCTTATCGCATTATTGCACAATGTATGCATGAAATGACCGAATGAGTACATGTGAACGCTGGTTCCGCTGCTATCATATAGTCCCGTAAGTCAATACAAATATAATAAATATCTCATCCGAAATATCGCGTCTGCGATCCCGCCGTGGACCAAAATTGACGTTTGATCTGAAACACCGTAAAGATAGTATTTTGATCAATATCTGGCTCTCGTTGGACACACACTCCATCCGCATAACATTATCCTTTGTAACCGAAAAAAACATTTAATCATGCAACAGAAATCGGAGGAGAAGAAATGCAATACAGCCCGCCTTCGTGCCCTATATTCTATGACCAAGGCTGGAGCTGGATTTGTTTTTGCCATGGATATATTGCTGCAGTATACGCTGCTGAACGCCGGAACAACTACGTAGAGTACGGATATCAGGATACCCATTCGATATGAGCTTTGTCAATACCAATTCAATACAACTGATATGTGTGATGTTTGAAAATATCAAATGTAGGGGATTCAGCATCGAGACGTCGAGCCATTATATATAACTCAGAAAAGTATTCTACGAATAATCTAAACGCCGTACAAACCACCTACGCCTACGAATACCATCATAGATGGCCCATACCGGAAAAGAGACAACATAAATACAGTCAAATCAACCCATTTGTTCGTTGGTCGCCAATACTTGTAGGTGTCATCGACGTTCGGCCCCCCAACATCCACGCTATCACATTTTTATGTTGCTTCGAGCACGATTGAATTGAAGATGGATGAACCAGCCTATAAGCGTTAGCAAAATTCCGGCTTTTGATCTTTTCACTACCTAGTCCTAACTGCTCACGCCTGACATGTTTCCAAAACCCGACCCACAGAGCGGGCTTTATGTGTTTATTGTGTTACTTGCATTTCAAGGGCCGGTGCTGCACACCATTTTTCTCATATTTACCCAACCGAGCACAACTGGTGCTGCTATCGACCCTGTTGGCTATCGCCTTTTTGTCCTTTAAATCTCGCCAGGATCAATATCATTTGTACGGCCTGGTACAATCAAGGGCATAAATACCAGTACCGACGTTGCGCTGGTTGAAAAACAAGAGGCAAGCAAAACGCCGCGGTGTCCTGATGGAATGCCTTTTTGACGCTCCACCGTTGGACGAAAGGCGACCTTCAAACGTTCCTGTAACTTTAGCCACTTCCTATCTGGTGGGTTGAAGAATCCAAGGTCCTGAGCTAGCCTTCACCGAGAAGCATCCACGCAAGCATCGAAAAAAGGTCGATTCGATTGCTCCATGATGTTCAAAGGGCGTTGATTTGCTGAACCTTTCAGCATTACCGTCCCTCTGACAGGAAGGTCCAACGGCATTGGAAGTGATGTGAGTGTCCCTGTGTTTCCCTGCCTCATTTGACGCTTTGAGACGTGAAGAACGAAG
Source organism: Macrocystis pyrifera (assembly GCA_031763025.1). NCBI lineage: Eukaryota > Phaeophyceae > Laminariales > Laminariaceae > Macrocystis > Macrocystis pyrifera. The sequence continues at coordinate 13,316,645 of JASSKH010000008.1, forward strand.
ACCATCAACCGAGTGCGGGTACCGATCAAAGCCCGCAATGTCGTTAAGATGTCGGGATATTTGTTCTCAAACGTCGACGTGTACAAACCCCCACCCCACCATGACGTTCTCTGGGCAATCTTGAAAAAAACAACGAGCACCTCTCTTCAACTCACGAAGTCCGGCCCAAGACAAAAACATCAGAAACGAGCTATCTGGTGCATCGCATTTCCGTATCTGGTCTGCCGAAAGAGACATGCGTACGGACATCGATAGGGATACACGTGGGGTCCCCGAGGTTTCATACATGACGACTTGTTCGCATAACTCAAACATTGACCTTTGGAGAATATGAAAGTGTATTCCCATGGCCTACCGGAAGAAACAATATTAAAAAAAGCAATAACAACATAAACTCGTATTGTAACGAATTTGGGTGCTGTACGGTTGTTCCTCTGTTGAGGATCCCTGAACGTTCGAACATATTTCAGATAATTGATCCAGCACAGGTTGTTTCAGGTCCTGTTCATATCAGTCCAACGCCGGACGATTTCCGCAACTGCGTCTTCTGCCATAATGTATCTGCACACACTGAGATACATGATCATCGATCGTATTCCCAGCGCCAGTCATGTCGTTTGGCCGAACGTACTGTACACTGCTTCTGTCAAAGCAATCGGAATAATCAAAAACAATACCCAAAATGATAGGATATCATGGAAAACCGTTACCGTCACCGGACGACAAGAACAGCTGCGCATGTTAGCACGACGTTGTGGGTTTTGACTGAGACTTGAGATAATCCAATGCACAAATACTGCTGCCTTCAAGTCCTTTCAACAAACGAACTGCCCACTCATACTTCAAAGTAATTAAAACACAAAACGCACCCCATAAAACCAGCTATCGCAGAAAACCAATACCATAACCCAGTATTCTACCGTACGCCCGTTTCTCAATATGTTCACCGCAGGTTAGATACATTGTCCAAACTTTCCGCCACAAATATTTGTGTCGGCACCCATGAACACACTAATGACAGCAAATTGAGGTATTAAAACGAAGGCAATGAGTGTGACATTTATTAGGGCATTTGTCAACCGACCTTTATGCCATGAAGACCCCAAACTGCACAACAGAGATGTGTCCCTATACCCAATACCCCACCCCACCAGCAAAGACGGCACGCGGGAGTTCGAAAAGATAGCCCAGCTCTCTCTCTGAGCCAGTTACCTTTGGAGAAATTGGGCTGTTCCGCAACGGCCGTAACACGTGCATGCCTCCGAAAAAAGACTCCTGAAACCTTTACTGCAAGTCCCGTCATAGACACTACGTTCACGTAGAGCAACGGCATCGAATTCGCAGTTACTCTCAACCGCTCGCCTCGCATGCCGATGCATCCGAATCGTACTCGAACGCCACATAAAAATCCCTTCAGGGCTGTCCATGAAAACCCCAAACGGCACCCCGTGAGCACCCCATAAACTCAAAACCGAATAGAAACAAGACTGGTTGACGGTAAACTCTGTACTTATATTCATGGCTGCACATATGGCCAAGGAATTCAGTCTGCCCAAGAAACCAAGGGTTGGGTCTCCGGCGCGTTGGTGTGCTGGACCGCATGATTCGCACACGAAGTGTCAAAGCAGAACACAACATAAACCAGCAATGTCAACGCGGCAGAGTTGGCAACCCAATTGAGAATGGCATTGTTTCCTCCCACGACGCCGAGCAGGCACCGAAATATACGATTGCGACCAGCGCGAAGTCGAAGCTGGTCTCGATTCTCTGTACCGCCAAAACAGTCGACACCTTAGACGTACTTTCAAAACGAAATGGAGAGCCTTCTCATTCTGGGAAATTGACGAGATATCGGGAAGCGAAAACGCAAGTTCGTACGCGTGTTTTGCCTTTTTAATGAGTAGTTGGTATTTTTTTAAGTAAATTCGTGTCAAACCAAGTAGGAAAGCGCGGAGAGAACTCATGACAATGTTGAAGGTGTTGGGCATTGGGCAGCTTATGGTAGAAGTTATACTTTTTTTGTGAAAAGGTGTAACAAAATAATTAGCGAGACATTGAGTTGGGGAGGAGCATGGATATCGTGTGTAATGTTATGCCCAATAAGTCCCCTCAGCGAACGTGGCTGGCCCAAACGGTCGAACGTGCTCCAGAAATAAGGCCGGGTACAGTGCAAGTGGTGCATAATATTTATACTATATAGCAACCACAAACCGTTGCACGGCATAAGAAACCCAGTCTTAAGACCCGTCATTAGAGGTTTAAAGGGCGAGCCTACGTACGCAGGTACATGTCCGATATAAACAAAGTGTTTGGAATACTGGGAAGCAGGATGAATCGAGATACGTGTCACCACTTACTTTAAGTCTACAGCATTAGAGAAAGTAGACAGCGAGAGGTCAACCCTTGACAACGAAGGCGTCTATTTCGTGTGTCTGTCTAAATGCGGAATGTCCGATTTTAACACAACAAAACATGAATCCTACCTCGCTCGTGCTTCGGGACGGATACCCTCTAGTAATGCCCCATGCCCTTACCCACTTTTCAATTGAAGAGGTGTTTCATTGGTCAAACAAGTTGCGTCTAGAAGATGCGTAGGCAAAGCCCCATACACAACAAATTAGTGCCTCGCATCTAGGTATGACGAAAGAAGCTTTGACATATCGTATACATATACAAGGAAGTGGGTAACATGAAATCCCGTGGGCGTCGCAAGGCGAAAAGGGAGTCACAGGTAACTCCTGTACAGCTGTTCTTGGCGGAAACGGGAACCATGGGTTAGCGTGTTACTCGAAGGAAAGAGTAATCGTAGTCGGCAGGAACTAAAACTATTATTTCTGTGATGGCTACTACACTGCTACATGCAAGCGGCAGCATGGGTTGACTGTTAGTACTTTGTATACCGTCACTTGTCACCTCCGCCACTACTCTGAAGATGTAGTACAGGCAGAAGCAGCATACACTCTTCAAATTACTGCCATGTACACTGCTACTACAGTACAATTACTACGACTACAAACTATACTACTAAGTACTACTTCTGACCAAACGCTCATACAATATACAGACATGTGGTCCACATACGGCCAGGAAGTGCTGACCGAGACGAATCAGCTGCTTCCACTTCTGAGGCGCGCAAGCGCAGTCTCTACGCTCGTCCTGGACAGTTGTCCTTCGACGAGCGCAGCTACAAACTCGCCACCCTCGTTGTGGAAAGCTGAGGGCGCTTCGGAAAGGAAAGCAGCGATCTTATTGATCAGTTGGCGGGAAGTATAGTTGGAGGGACGCACCTATCATCCCTGGCGCGGAAAGGCGTCTGCAAGTAACGCTTCTTTCCAGATCTTCTCGGTGACCGCACAGGTCGCGATTTCGCGCCGAGTACATATATATAAACTCGCCCTGAGTTACCGCTAGGCCGCTAGGGGAAATGAGCAAGAAGCCCGAGAAAGGCGATCAATGGCTAGGGGATGGGAGATTGATGAGGAATACGGTAAACTATACCGGTAGCTAAAATGAAATGATGTGGGGAATGGAAATTAGGAAACGACTGACAGACAAGCGTATGAGGGATACTACTGATTTACAGAAGGATATTCGGCTTATATAGGAACGGCATCTACTCTATTTTGTCGGAAGGCAAGCATAAAAATGATAATCATACAACCTCTTAGAGTTCGAACAACCACGCGGTACCATGGATTGAGGCATGAATGCTCTACGTAAGATAGTTACGAATATATATACACCGCCACCAGTAGTTGATCATATATACACCACCACCAGTAATACGTAGATGCAGTACAGACAGGTAGAAGCAGCATGAACAAATGTTACTATTGCGGGGGACCATAGTAAACAGGACCAAATAGTGTTAGTAAAAATACCTAAATATATAGTTTTTTATGTATGCCATAGGTCCTGTTAACTATGGACCCCCGTAATAGTACACTACAATACCTACCACGACTACTACTGTCGTTCCTATAGTTAAAAAAAATCGTTACAACAGCGACGTTGCATGCAAGCGGCACCATGAGTTGGGGGCATGACTAATATACTGTTGCTCTTGAGGCACACCACTCCGACTAATGGACAGATATATGTCCTGTATAAAAGGTAGAAGCAGCATGCACGCCACAAAGTACTTGGTACGGTACTAGTACGACTATACTGATGATTTTTGTACAATATACAGGCTACGTATTATATGCTGTTGAGGGGGTCTATCTACGACTGCTTCTATTCGCCAGCAGGTAGAAGCAGTATGCAGAGGTAGACGGACCGAGGGAGCCAGTTTCGTGTTCACGTACGTGCTCGGCGTGAGGTGTGTGGTGTACATCAAAGGGGTCAGGTGAAACGTGAATGACGCTCTACAGCTCAACAGACGTGTATTGCTGCTGCTCTGCCTGTTGCTGTGCCTGTTGCTGTATCTGCTGCTGTATCTGCTGCTGTGTCTGCTGCTGCTGCTGCTGCTGCTGCTGCTGAGTGAGGTTGATAATAATTACGGACGATTTTCAACGCAGAGATAATTCATGAAATTCTCGCGCTCGTGCGGGATTGATTACTGTCGACTGCTCGCCACGACCGGGTAGGTTTTTCAGCCTTACTCTTGAGTATCCACGCACATTCAGCAGACCGCGAAAACTACTGTAGTAACAGGCTCAACCAACGAAGTAGCCTGGCGACGGGCGTTCAGTATAAGTGCAACAAAGCGTGGCTAGAAGGCTACCGCAGACGTTAACGGGACTGAATAATTCAGAGCTGGCAACACCTGCGCTTCGTTATTAAATACTTGAGGGCCGGACAATGGCTACGGCACGAAATCGTTCGTCGTAGGTCCGACGGCGTCGATTTGTCGAAGGCTGGGATATTTCCAGGTTATCTAGATACACCTTGAATCGTGGACTCGTGGTGCCATCAATTAGTCCCAAACCGTTTCATGTCTCAAACAACCCTTGGACGTATATACAAAACCAACGCCGCGAAAGAATCGAAGCCATTGATTTGAAGTTTGTACATGAGTGACCCGGACCCGGACTTTCAACATGACTTCAAAGACTGTTGTTCAGGCAATGCGATAAACAGTTCCTAGCATCAGTCTCATATTAAGTTCCCACCGCCTAACTACATACGCGATAACTCTGTTCTCTTGATGGAGAAGGTGGCATGTGTAGATTCGTACTTTCCGTTTCACATTCATCCACCTGCCTCGTGGGTTTTATTCCGTCGCTACGCAACATAACTTGGCCAACCTGAGCGACACCTCAGCATATAAGTGCCATCGAGCTTGCTTGAAGACGGCAAGCAAGAGAAGGGCGTGTCAGGAGCATCACACACGGCATGATGTGCCATTGTCGCGGAACTCGCGGTGTAAGTCGAAGGCATTTGTGCTGTAGTACTGCGTTCGCGTCTGGGTTGATATTCATTCAGAACGACGTCTCGCAGCCCCATCTTTCAAATTACTTAAACACCCGACGAATAGCAGAACATCTGCTCGGACATTTTGTGGAGGCAGAACGGCAGGTTCTGCTGCTGTATCACGAACATGGAGCATCGACACGTGGTCCCACCCTAATCGCGGTACAAAAAAGGTATTTTTTCATTTTTTCGCCTGACCGTCGAGCACGGAAGTTTCAATAATCAATCTCCTACCGGTACGTAAGTGCTGTCGCGTACTAGTGTAGGCATCATGCATTTTTTCCACGCGCACGCGGAGATTGTTGTTCGGTGCTTCCGGCGGTATACGCATGTGGAATAAACACATTCGTCTAACAGGTACTGAAATGTCGGACGGCGTCGGACGAACTATTCGTTCGTGCGAGGGATATGACCTAGGTATTAACTCGTTAGGAAGTTAATGCTGCGTATTGTCAAATATTTTGCGGTGTGCCCAGCTGATGAAGTAGGAAACTAAACCAGGTATTTATTAATAGTATCTGCTAGTACCCGTAATATCGAGACCCGAAAAGACTCGTACTGGGTGCGTAGTGGAACTCGCACGACTTTCTTCGAAGGTGTGCGTATGGGAGTCGACCTTGTTATGGAAATGTTAGCAAATGACCATGTTTGTGTCAATGTTCAAGTAGCACCGCTCTTGTGTCGTAGATCATAGTCTATGTACCGTTTCGGCTTGTAACGTATATTATGCGGAGGAATAGCAGCCGTATCGTCCCTGCTCGTAGGACTGAGTATCGCAGCCGTATCGTCTCTGCTCGTAGGACCGAGTATCTCACTCTCTGATGTGACCTTTATCCGGATCGTGATGGTATCCTAGCTGCCTATCCATCTCTGGAAGCTGCCGTCGTCTGGACTCTTGCATTCTCTGTGGAGTACATCTGTGTGTGTTGGCCATCTAAGCGCCAGTGTTCACGTGTTATCACGTCTTCTTCTTTCTACAGCACGGGAGTATCTTACTCCCCGGGCCACCGCTAGCCCGGTGTCATATCTCGGGTAACACTGAGGACACAGCCTCTGTCTACATTGCCAGGGTACAACGCAATTATCCAAAATAGGTTATGAGCCTCGCGTTGTGCGTGTAGTGAACACACACCTCTCCTCTGCGGAGGTTTCTTCTGCTGGAGGGAGCTTTCTGCTGGAGGTCTACATTGAGTCAATCCGTTTGCTGTTGGATCCGGACTGATCACCTGAATTCTCGGCTGCACATTCGGTACGCTACTGCTGTGTGTAAAGCATTCAGGGGTACAACTTCTAGGCGTTGATTGAGGTCGGCGAATAGAGTTGTGCAGGGTTGTTGGTTCGCATGTGCAGAGTACCGTTCAGGTATTCTGGGTCTGTGTAATTGACTTCTCGAAATCACCTGCGCGTGTCGTATCGCGAGGTGTAGTCTGTCCAAGATACCTTCTAGCTGCTGGGTGCCGACTCAGTAGCGTGTGTAAGGGTGAGGATCTGGCTTGGCTGGGTACATCCGTTGTGGCAGCCTCATCTAATAGATATAACGTGCTCCACGTTTCCTGCGCGTGCGTCGTCACGCGGGGTAGGGTTTACATCCAAGACTACCTTCTCGTACCGGTTTGTGGTGCGTGCGTAAGGTTGCGGATTCGACCTGTCTGAGCAGTGCATCTGACCCGTGTGACTGCAGGACGTGGCCGGAGTTGACATCTCCGACGCCATACACCGCAGCCTAGTCATCTGTGGTAGGTTATTCCTGTGTCTCCCGGAGCATAGGAGTCTGGGCGGATACTGGTGAGTGTCCGGCGGACAAGGGTTGTGAGCTCCAGGGCTGCAATCCTGAGAAGCCTACATCCGTGTAACAACAAGATCTTGCACCGTCCCTTGCGCGTCGAGATACTCAGGTACTCGGGGCGTTACGCGTGTGAGGAAAGCCTACGCGCCTTGAGCGTAGCCCCGTTCCCTGGAAAAGGATCGGGAGGCGATGACAGAATCGCCTTACACTGCGTTGAAAAAGACGCTCGAAACCGTGGGTCAATGCAAAGATCAACGGAACTACCGCGAATGGGCGGAAAAGTTTCGAATGGCGGTGGGTCTTCATTCGCAGGACCTGCTGAAGATTCTTGACGGAGAATCGTGCCCCAGTGGCACTGGGATGGACGCTGCTACAGCAGCTTCAAACTGGAAAGGTCGGAACAACCAGTTGTTCTCCCTCATTTACATCTCCACAGTTGAATCCGCTAACATTACCACGAAGCCTTTTCAAGGGAAGACTGGGGGTGAAATGGGAAATGGAGCTGCGGCTTGGGCGGCCCTGAAGGAACGCTTCGCCGGCAACACAAAAGAATCCCGGCGAGCCCCCAGGGAGCAACTCCACTCTGCCAAGCTCCGACACGGTCAGAACGTCATCGACTTCCTGGCATTCATGGACGACTTAAAACTTCGGCTTGAAGATATGGGTGAGACCACGCCGGAGGAGACGTTCGAGGACTTAGTGTTAAACGCTCTCGTTCACTCGTCGGACTACAGCTTCATGCGGGACATGCATTACCGGCAACCGTTTCCAAATGTCAAGAAAATAAAGCGAACCGCTGTGAATTACTTTATCGACGCACAATCGAGGAAGTCGTCGGGGCCCGCAGTCTCCGGCCGTGGTGCGGCAATGGCCGCGACCAGCAAAGACCGGTGCCACAACTGCAACGAGTACGGACACTTCCAGCGAGATTGCCCTAAGCCAGCCAAGAAGAGCCGGTCGAAGTCGGGAAAGTCGCGGTGGAAGGACAAGGGCAAGAAGGCCGGCGACCCCTCTCCAAAGTGGTGCAGCTATCACAAGACTACCAGCCACAGCGACAACGAGTGCAAGGCTCAGCGAGAGATCCAGTCACTGACTGCACGCCTGGCGATGCTGCAGTCTCCGGGGCAAGGCAGTTTCGCTCATGTCGGGAGCGCTCACCCCGCCGCTCTTCCTCAACCACAGTCGGGGGCTGTTGGTTTCGCTCATGTCGGGAGCGCACCCGTGGCTCCGCCTCCTCCGCAGACACAAAACGGTTTTGGCTACTCGTTCACCGCGATGGGAGTGCCCCTGCCAGCGGCGGCCACGCTTTCTCATGGGGCTCCCACCGCGGAATCCGGGGCTGAATCGGGGGAACTTGCGTCTGCTCAGGCGGCATCACAACCGACCTACCGTCTACCCGATGGGGTTTTTCGAGCGCTCATGGCGAGCACTCCTGACCTGTCAGGTGAAGGTGGGCTTCGTACCGACGGCACCTACATTGAGCTATTGGTGGACAGCGGGGCATCATTCAACTTCGTCGATCCGGAGCTGACCCCGGGACTGCTAGCCTCAATGCGGGACTATGAACCTCTTCAGATTCCCCACCAGATCGTCGCAGCTGGAAAGCACATCCTGTACGGGGTAGCTGCAGGCACCGTCAACGGCACCATTATCGATGATGGTGGGAACAACCAGGATTTCTCCTTTCGTGCAATCATCGTCCCTGGGCTGGGAACGAACCTGTTTTCCGTCTCCATGGCCATGGTGGAGGGGATGGCTGCACTGTTCTACCCGGAGAAACGGAGGTTCGAAAAGGGCGACCTCGTTGTGCCGATGAAGACGCTAGGCGTCGATGCAACGACCGGACAAATCATGTGCTCCATCGCTGTTGCGATCGAAAACCGTGCTGGTACCTCCGTGAAGCCTAGCGGTGCTGCCTTAAAGGTGGTTTCTGCTGACCTGTGGCACCGTCGCATGGGGCATGACAACCACAACAGCATGGAAGTTCTTCGGAAGATGCCGCACAGCGGTGTTGAGTACAATGGTGACCTGACGCCGTGCGACGTCTGCCCATTCGGCAAGAGTAAGCAGCAACCCCACCCGAAACAAGCGTCGTATGACGTCCAGCGGCCGTTTGAACATGTCTCTGTTGACACCATGGGACCGATCAACCCTCCGGCACTGGGCGACTACACCTACGTCACCAAGTTTGTTGATCAGCTGACGAAGTGGAAGGAGATTTACCTCATCAAGAGCAAGACACACACCATCGACTCCCTCGTGCTGTTCAACAAGGCCGTCGTGGTTCCGTCCGGAGAGCGTTTAGTCCGCCTGAGAGGGGACAAAGGTACGGAGTTTACGAGTGAGGAGTTCCGCCAGTACTGTCTAAACATCGGCGTCAAGTTGGAGTTTGCTTCTACCAATACCCCTCAGCAGATCGGCGCAAACGAGCGGGCAGGTCGAACGCTTGCTGGTATCGTGCGCTGTTTGCTTGCTGATTCGGGTCTCCCGAGTTTTCTCTGGGGGGAGTTGATGCTGACTGCAGTTTACCTGAGCAACCGGGTCCCACATGCGGCGTTGAGCAACGGTACGCCCTACAAGGCACTCTACGGCAACGATGCTTTCGTCGGGAACATTCGAGTTATCGGGGCTAGGTCGTTTGTACACGTAGAGACCCACACCAAGAAATTGGAGCCGCGTGCTTGGGAAGGACGCCTGGTTGGATATAGCGCAGACAGAAAGTCTTACCGGGTCTACAATCCAGCGACGAAACGTGTCAGAGAGAGTCGAAATGTTGTCTTCATTGAGACGCCCTCTGCACTGCCTCGCGTGGAGGTCGGTGGTTTCGACAACAGCAAGTTCACGTACGACGAAAGTGACGACTTGGTAAGGGATGTGCGTGAATACACGTCTAATCAAGATATCGGTTCGCCTTCTCCTAACCTGGACGCTGCAGAGCCGTTAGTGACCGACTTTTTGGAACAAATCCGTGATGTCACCGATCGTGATATTGGCGTTAGCCCTGTTACTCCTACCCCGCCTGCTTCGCCTGGGGGAGTGAGACCTTCCGCTTCGCCATCGGGATCTACGCCGTCTGGTGCTACGCCTGGTGGTTCTGCGCGTGGAGGTTCTTCGTGTGGTGATTCTTCGCGTGGTGTTTCTTCACGTGGTGGTTCTGCGTCGCGCGGAGGTCGCGCCATTACACCGGCCGTGACCAGATCTGTCTCAAGCCAACCTAACGCCAGAACACTTAGCGAACAGAGACGGCTCGGCTTTGCGTACATCACGAAGGGGGAGTGCCAGGACGTAGCTCACAAGAACGGCATGCCTAGATTCGTGGAGTACGCGTATGCTGTACAGACCATGCAGCCGGGAATCCCCACGTCATATGCTGAAGCCATGAAGCTTCCAGACGCTAAGTTTCGGGGAGCTGCCGCGGTCAAAGAAATGACCAGTCTGAACGAACTAGGAGTGTACAAGCTGGTACCGCGATCATCTGTTCCTCCGGGACAGAAAGTCATCAACTCCAGGTGGGTTCTGAAGCGTAAAGCCGATAACTCATACAAAGCGCGGGTTGTGGCTCAAGGCTGGAACCAGGTTCCGGGCCTGGACTGCGGCAGTACGTTTGCTCCGGTTTGCCGTCTGCAAAGCATCCGAATGGTGCTAGCAATTGCAGCGGAGCCGGATCTGGAGGTATTTCAGCTGGACGTGAAAACTGCTTTTCTGTATGCCGACATTCAAGAGGAAGTATTTGTAGCTCAGCCACCTGGCTACCAGACCAAGGACAAGGATGGAGACCCTCTGGTCATGAGGCTGGAGAAAAGCCTCTATGGGCTAGCTCAGAGCCCCGGGAACTGGTTCCATACCATTGATCCCGTCCTCAAGGTCATCTGTTTCATCCCGCTGAAGTCCGACACTTGTGTCTACATATACCAGCATGGGGGTGTCACCGTCATCCTCACCTTGTACGTGGACGATCTACTCGTGATTGGTGTCAACATCGAAGTAATCGAGAAGATCAAGGCGCAGCTCACGGACAGGTTCAAGATGACTGACATGGGAGATGTGTCGCGTGTACTTGGGCTGCAGGTCACCCGCAACCGTGCCGAAAGGACGCTTACAATCGACCAGGAGGACTACACCAAGTCCGCGCTGGAGCGATTCGGTTTCGCCAACTGCAAGCCGACACTGACTCCCGGATACGGACCTGAACTCTCCACAAAGCAGCCGGAGGAGGCCCTACTGAACGCCGACGAGAAGCAGAGGTACCAAGCGATCGCAGGCACGGTCATGTACCTGGCTTCTGTACTCAGGTATGACATAATGTACAGCTCGGGTCAGATTTCTCGTGCTATGTCAAATCCGTCGAAAGTGCACATGGTGGCGGCCAAGCACATTTTGCGGTACCTGGCAGGGTCCACCGACTTCAAAATTTTGTACAAGAAGGGAGGCTTTAAGCTCACGGCCTTCTCGGACTCAAACTGGGCTAATAACCCGGACAACGGCAAGTCGACGTCGTGTTACATCATGATGTTGGCCAGGGCTCCAATCAGTTTCAAATCTGGTCTTCAGAGCCTTACAGCCATGTCCACAATGGAAGCTGAGCTGGTTGCATCGGCACTCGCGATGAAGGAAGCCGTGTTCTGCATGAACATGCTGACGGAGCTAGGGTTTGGGGAGCAGTTCGTTCAAGTGCCGTTTCACTGCGACAACACTGCAACTCTGCATGCGCTTGGAACCGTTCATATAGTTCTCGAACCAAGCACATTGCACTCCGTTACTTCTACATTCGCGAGCTGGTATCCGAGGGGAAGATTTCGACTCACTACATCTCCACAAAGGACAACCTCGCCGATATCGGGACCAAGCATTTTGCTATACCGCGTTTCCAACAGCTACTGGACATCATCAGCAGCTTCTGACGTCAGTATCGTCGTCAACATCATATGTTATTCGTTTGTGTCATAAACACTGTGTTTGTGTTTGTGTGTTTGTTTTGTGAACCTGTTATTTGTGGAAATCAGCTTGCTATTTCAATGGTCAACATTCGTCTCGAACCATTACTGGTTGAACGAGACATCGTGACGCGTGATTGTTGTGCGCCTGACTTGGCGTGTTCGTCTGCGCCACGGGGGGTTACTTTGACCTGTGGCAGGTGGACAACACGTTGTCGATAGATAGAACCTCCACCGTCGTCGTAAATATACCTCACGAAGAAATTCCACTGGAAATCAACACAACCTGTCTCCCTCGGCTACTTCCATGTAAGCCAAACGGTGCACTATGGAGTTGCTGCGTCAAGGTGTGTATCGTCTGCCCGGTTCACTCCAAACAGCTTTGTATCGGACTCACACTGCGTCGATTGCTCGGTACCACCGTCCGCGGCACATAATCTCTACCAGACTCTTAAGCCACAACGTTGGCTATCGGACAACATAATCAAGGAGTACTTCGCTTTATTGGCTGCGCGATATGACCAGGTGAGCAATATCTTAGCTAGTGACATCGCTGCTGTGGACAAGCTATGGACATTTGCTTACGGCGAAGAGATGCATTCTCGCAACCAACCTGGTTGGGGACTCGTGTATTGACTTCGTATTGAAGTTTATACATTCCAACCTTAACAACGAGTTTTCATGGGGTTATTCGTACCTTCGGGTGTTTACTATGTATGTGGGAGTCCCACAACAGCGACGCGGCCTTTTGGGCGACTCCAAAATATCAAACGATGTGGAGCAACAATAGTTTTTTCTTGATGCACACAACTGTGCTCAAATGTGCTCCCTTCCAAACCACTTGTCCAATGCGCCATGCAGATGTGTCAGGAGGCATTTCTGTAGTGCAACACGACTACAACATGCCTCGAACACGAACCCAGGTTGGGTCATAAATAACCTTGTCACCGAAAGTCATGAGTCAAATTAGTGGTCAACTCACAGATTTAGACCTCCTTGCGTCGGAGCGTGATCCGCCCTTGCCGTCTCCCACACTTTCTTCTCCAATATCACGTTTGCGTTGGAATCCTGACGGACTTCCACAGTTCTCAGTAATTGACACACCGCCTTTGTCACCGTCATTCCTTTTGACTGTGGCACCGCCAGCTGCGCTCACGTCAATATCTTCCTAAGCCGTTGTCTACTCGTGTAGGCAACCCATCGGGACGAGGAGATCCGTCCTCGCGTGGAGGAAAATATACTCCTCCCCTTTCTTGTACTCTAGAGCAAAGTGGTGTGCGTGATGTGCTTCGCTTGGGCGATAATCGTCGTATATGATCCAACACTTCTCCGTCGTCAGGTACGTCTGAACCGTGAAATGTAGCCCCCCCATGATCGAATAAACTGTCGCCAACAGACTGTACGTATCGCCAAAGACGTCGACGCTGAGCGATGGAGCGACAGCGTTTCTTCTTTGACAGTTTTCGGTTCGTCCGGCTTGCGCGAAAAAAAGACGGGGTCGACCGGCGTCTAGTTGTAGCGCGTACAGACCTTGTTGAGGGGGCTCGGTACCGGTCTTGTTTCCATATTCGGGTAGGGAATGAGCACATTCCCGCCACTCGCGGTGCCACCCATCTTCTGCAAATCCCTGTTTCTTAGACTCGACGATCTCCCGTACCCCTTTTCGTTCCCCCTTCCGCTCCTTGCAGACGCAGCGGGAAGGGGGTGCTCCCAACGACGAAGGGACATGGGCATTTTGATGCGCTGAGCATCCCGTTACTGTCCACCAGTGCGCCAGCCCGATGATGGCAAGAGTGCGTTCGACAACCTCTGTTGACTGCAGATCTTGTCCGTCTTCGCGGTCACCACGTAATGGAGCTTCCAGAGGGTCGATGGTGTCATCGAGGTAGGGAGTCACTCCCGGCGAAACTTAAATTGTCGGGGCCAGTTTCCACACAAATGATCGCGAACGGATCTCAACCGTGACTGGACAGCGAAAACAAAACGGAAAGACACAGTCACGATGTTTGCAACAGGGATGGGTATTAACTCTGCAAGGGGAGCCATTTCAGGAGGCAGCCATGGACCGGGCAGCGTTATTATTATTGGACAAGGCATAGTCTTCCCTACGGGGATTATTAACATGTTTCAATGGCCCCTAAACCCGTAGGCTTCGTTGTCAATCGCTTTGCTCGTACTGGATCACCTTGATGTTCGGCGTTGGTAAGAATGGTAAGAAACAACGACTACTTGGATTTTGTATATCATAAGTGGCAACTGTCATTGTGTGAGAACCATAGGTCACATACTCAGTGAAAACGTACGGGTGGATTCCATAGCTTGAAGGGCTACATGTCTACAAAAGTGATACCTATGGCGGACACATGGAATTAAGTAGGGCCCATCCGAAATTGGGGTTCGTACACTCGCCTCTAACCAGTTCTTCTTCATCAAAAGCGAGCGATTGGCGACTGGACGAGTCCCACTGGCGTACTGCATAGACTGGCATACCCTTACTTTCCAACGCGCATCCAGCTCCTTGTGCATCCCTTTACCCATGACCGCCACGACATCGAAGTACTGACGAGATCTCTCTGCCACTTGGGGACTTATCGGCAAAGGCGTCACCTCATCGATAGCTATGAACACTGGGATCATGCAATTGAAGTGACAGCTGTGACTGTTCCATCGGTCGAAGGAGACCGGTCTGCACGTTTGGTGGACGTCGGACCTGGGAAGTAAAGATCCCGAGGAGCTGCTTTCCCGCGGCTTGTTTCCGTCCGTTTAGAATCGGTATTTGTGCTGTTGTGGTCGTTGGACATCTCAAACCAGTCGCCCAATGATAGCTCACCGTTCGCCTCTGGCGCTTCTGGAAGCCCTCCGCCCTCCGACGCCTCAAGTCCATAGCCTTCGTCGGAGTCACGTGATCGCGTGTCATCGTCGGACTTCTCTTTTCGACAATTGTTCTCCTCCCACAACCCTGACTGCCGGCCCTTATAAGACGATCCAAAGCGATTGCTCCCGTCCGATTCCTGCGAGCGGCTGCCATCAAAAGAGTCCTCAGATATGCTGCCGTTTCGCGCCATGACTTACATTTTCTTGAACGTTCGCCAGTTGTGTAGGGCCGTACGTGTAGACTGCACGTTAATGAGACGTTACGATGCAAGTGAAGATCAGTGAATAATAAATTGCCCGCCTTTCGAACAAGATATTTTGGAATCTGTGGAATGATTTGAAGATTCCCAAACAGCTTGTGGGCAATTACGGGGGGAAACGGGGGCAGGCGGGGGGAGGCGGGGGGGTGTACTTGATAGGAGAGATGTACTCGATTTCATGCATGGCCGTAGTTGTATGACCATAGACCCTCACATCGCTACAATGCCGGGACGGAGCATGTCAGGTTTTAACCGACTAGGCAGACATTGCTTGCACCAAGCGTGAAGCGCCGCGAGTTGTCCGGCTAGTCGCATGAAGAGTGAGCTGCATCCTTCTAAGAACCGCTTGTGAGACGGACTTGCTAATGGATGACAGCTTCAATGAGTTAGTTTTATTTCCGGTGCAGCCACTTCCAGAGACAGCAATGGGAGTACTATGTAACTGCCTCTTGGGTGTCTTACCTTAGACACTACGTGATACGATCAATTTTCTTTTGCAGAGTAAAGGTTTTTTACCTTGCACAAATGATCTAACTCGACGACCAGCTGTGAGCGACCGCCAAAACAAAAACAAAAAAAACCCGGTACCCTGGATGTCTAGGTCACGTAGTGAGCGGCATGTTTGACATTGTCGTTGCCAACCGACGCGAATCCAGCCCATGTTCAATATATATACGGGGAGGGGAGGGGGGTCTTGCTAACTATATGTCAATTGTGGCAGAGTGAGTGAACGTGACATGTGTCGGTTTGTTCGACCGTTGGTGAACTATCATTGTCCAACGCGCCCACGCCCGTTCCGGTTCCATAGGCACGGGCCCTGGTAACCTCACCTCGTCGAGGCTGCCAGATTGGAAGAGCAGTGAGCAGCTCATGGTCGACATTTGGTTGGAGTCGGCGACTCTGATTTCCGCTCTTGTCCCACCGTGCGTCAGCTTCTCGATTACTCCAGTCGGCCTTCACGTCTTCAAATTTCGGGCGGGGTCAACAAACGCCATCGAGCTCCCGATCTTATTGGAACAAGTCGGAAACGCACAAAACAGTAATTCGGTACGTCAAAGAGTTAGACGATTAGAGACAACGTTCGTTTGTTGCCTCTGACACGTAAAATATGTTTTTCATATTTGCCTAAATGTTCGATTTACCTGTGACACATTCTACTGACTTCGGGTTCCTTCTGGGGTTGCACCTGCAGCTTGGCAACCGCCGGACGTTCCACTGGTGAAACTTGCTTCGCCTTGTCGTAGAGTGCCTTCCCAGCTTGTTGTGACCGAATCTTGTCGATCATGTAACGTGTCTCATCCGGCTGTAAGGCCTCGCCCTTCCCTATTTTGCTGAAGCCGATGTGTGTCCGAAGGCGTGGCTTCCAATGATGCGCCGCCTATCGGCACAACATCAATGAGACACTCTAAAGTTAATAATAACGAAGAAGCATCTACCTCAACGAATATTTCAACAGAGAACTACCTGTTTCGGTGTCGAGGGGGACGTCCATTGCGCTGTGTATGCATCAAACATACCGTGTACACTGGCAGATAAAACACAGTGAAGCTCATGTTCAACGCGTTTAATGTAGGCGTCTATTTGTTGACGATAACGATTCGTCTGAAGGTATAATTCACCTGGAACGGAGAGAAACCTGAGATAGAAACAGGCCTGTGGTTCAGGATATCAGTCGCGCTCTTGAGGCAATCCCTGAGCGTTTCGGTACTTGCCCCTTGTAGCCCGGCTGTCGGTTTGAGGTCGGTGTAAAAACGTTTACCCACCGTTTTAAACGCGTGTGTCGGCATTCCCGTTTGCGCGAGGGTTGTAGGGTTTGCTGTGGCGCATGAGGACATCCATTTTATCCATTTCCCTCGTCATTATCGTGTTTTTGAGCTTTCTTCGGTTAGCGCTCTGATAGGTATTTTAATGGTGCCGAGTTCTAGTTCTCCCTCTTTCGCAAGGAGCGCCGTTAGCTCCTGGCAAAAAACAAACAGTTAGACAGTACGATTAACTGTGAGTAAACCACGACACCCTAGTGGCATGAGGCAAAGGACAGATTAATGATACGTTCCGCAACTGCGCCACATCAGTATTTTTGTCGTTGAGTTTGTGCTACTTTTTGCTTTGTTGATCGATGAGGCACTCCTTCGGACTCAGCAACATTTACACCAATCGATTGCCGGTACATAAACACACGATGGCCCGGTGGTTGTGGAGTTGTGGAGAGATGGGGGGGGCGTACCCCGTTCATATCTGAACAATATCGTACCTTGCTATCCGCAGCCGGCAGTGAAGTTCCGAGCGGTTTTCCATTCTCTCTGTCAATCTTGGGTCTTTTTACTCCGAATGCGATCGACATCGTTCATGACGGAGCGCATGTAATTGGCTATCGGTCGAGCGAACTTCCTTCCGACAAACATCGTCCATGTCTACGTCGTGAAATGGTCGACCGCCAACACGATGTGTCCCGGTTAGTACACGGCCTTGCAGTCGACAAATAGTCTTTCAATTTAAGTATTCGGAAACTATGCGACGCAGGTGTGGACTTCGGTAGCTTCAAATTAAGGGAGCACATGTCACAACCCTCGCTTGAACTATTTAAGTCTCTTAAGAATCACACTCGAATTCATTATATACTCTCCAAGGACGATCTTCAGTGGTGCGCGGTTTCCACTGTGTGCCTTTGCGTGTTCCTGGTGGGGGCTAAATCAAGACCGGTGTATTAAAAATGGCAAGTAAGGTCCACGTCGAGGTAGCCCAAGTGCTGCACATGTACCTTTTGTACAAAAACAATAAAAGACGTGGCAACAGGCATATATTTATAAAAATCGACTAAAGAAGTTCCAATCTTGCTGATACGGGCAAACGATCTTAGGCCAATGTCTTGCCCATGCGATGATGTCGTCCCAGTCGCTTACAGGTGGGACGACACGAACTCCGAAAGCAGCATCCCGGGAGCCTTGTACCCTTCCCGTTTGAACAACGTGGAAAAACGTTCGGCGTCTGTCACTTTCGCGTTCCATACTTACCATGAACGACCTACGTACGGCCACAGTGAAGTCCCCAAAGATTCTTTGTATCTCACTACGACGGTTTCCCTTGGCGTGAGCTATGCGGTAGGGCCAAGGGCCGCTCGAGTGGTAGTTGTAGGTTTTGTGTGTGAGGAATGAGGCTCGAGTCAGATGGGAGCCGGCCGCAAAAAAAGCGTTTGACTTCGAGTATGCCGGACCGAGCAGCCTACCCTGACCAAGGTCTGAAATTCGTGGGACAGACCCTTTGTGGCCTGATGACAGGGAGCCTGCGGCACGAGGT
Source organism: Macrocystis pyrifera (assembly GCA_031763025.1). Taxonomy (NCBI): domain Eukaryota; class Phaeophyceae; order Laminariales; family Laminariaceae; genus Macrocystis; species Macrocystis pyrifera. Next base: position 13,335,208 of record JASSKH010000008.1, read on the forward strand.
TAAAACGCGAACGTGCGCTAGATAAGTTGTTGCTCGGCTTTTAGTAAGAAGGACAGGAAAAAACTTTGTCAACAACCTCGGCCAACTATATGCCCGCCACAGAATTCTGGGTTCCACTCACCTGGAGCATGTAATCGTGTATGTTCGTGGGGGAGGTTGTCACCGGACACACGGCTTTGGCGTTGGTCGTACATGTCTTCTAAAGGGTCCACTGACTCGAAGCACCCCCCTCGCAGCGGGATCAGGTAGTGTGCTGGCACCTTCCCCTCGGCAGCTTGGCAACCCTCCAAACGTTGATGCGCCAGCGTTATGTATGGCCAATTTCCAGACCACATGCCGTGTCCCCGCAAGCTTAGCCAACGCGCGACGTCCGTTTCAAACACGCGAAAGCCATTCGGCGTCCGGTGTTTCTCGAGGTATGCTTCATCTACGTCGTGCGTCCTCGCAACGCCCTCCATGGTGCAGGGAGAAATATCGACAACAAAGTCGGGCGCTCTTTCGTGTTCGGCGTGCGGGCTCCATGCACGTACCAAACAAACATTGGACGCCAAAAATGGGAATCACTCGGTGTCAGCAAATACGAAGTGCCAAGTATCGTTCAGACTGAGTTTCTCACACCACTGCAAGTGCATTGATAATATTCATCACGCAACCCAGTGCCCCTCAACCATCGTGTCAAAAACAAAGGTGGCGCATTACACGTTGGGAAGGTGCTGCAAGACAGCATTGACACCGAGACGACGATTAATATTAAAGCAGAAACTGACACAAGAGATCTGACATGGTACCGGACATAAAACACCATCACAGCTAGTGGATCACATTGGAAGAACAACTGAAGGGGAAATGGATAGAGCATCATAATGGGAGACGTTCAGACGGTGTTGCACAGTGATGGTGGTAGTGCAATACATGTTGGGAAGGCGCACGACAATTTCATACCAACACAATATATATGAAATTCAATATCGTACCAAAAATAAACAAAAACTATGCTTGGTGGATCACACCGGCAGAAACGCCGTTGGAAAAATGAATAGTGCATCACAATTTGTGCACTAACGACGACTTCGCACCACAAACAAATAGAAGAAGTACGATATCGTACCAGAGATAAACAAACACCGGGCTTAGAGCATCACACTGAACATAGTTGAGAAGTGCATGCGAAACAGCATTAACACCAAACCAACCACCACGATTTCGAACCATAAAAATATGCAAGAAGTTCGATATTGTACCAGAGATGAATACAGACCATACATAGTGGATCACACTGGCAGAAAAACCTCTGGAAAACCGGACAGTGCATGACAACGTGTGAAGTTGAGAAGTTCGTGCTCCGTGGACGTGCATCACACGTGGAGGAAGTGCTGCAGGACAACATTGGAAGCGAGACAACGACAATTTCGCGCCAGAAAAACATACAAGAAGTAGAATATCGTACCAGAGACTATTAAAGATCGGCTTTAGCGCATCACACTGACATATGTTGAGAAGTTCATGCGAAACAGAACTCACACCAAACCAACAACCACGATTTGGAACTCGAAAAATATACAAGAAGTACGATATCGTCCCAGAGATGAATAAAGACCATTCTTAGTGGATCACGCTGGCAGAAACACCGCTAGGAAACCGGATAGTGCATTACAATGTGTGAAGTTGAGAAGTTCATGCTCCGTGGACGTGCATCACACGTACTGAAAGTGCTGCAGGATAGCATTGACAGCGAGACAACGACGACTTCGGACCAGACAAACATACAAGAAGTACCATATCGTACCAGAGATGAACGAAGACCGTGCTTATCGGATCACACTATGTGAAGTTGATGAGTTCATGCCAAAAAGCATCAACACCAAACGAACAACGACCCTTTCGCACCAGGAAGTATTCAAGAAGTACGATATCGAACTAGAAATGAAAAGAGCACGCTTCGTGTATCACACTATGTGAAGTTAAACCGCTGGAACCGGATCGTGCATCACAATGTGTGAAGTTGGGAAGATTATGCACAGTGGTCGTGCACCCACCGTTCAGAAGGTGCTGCAGGACAACATTGGCAGCGAGACAACGACGATTTCGCATAAGAAAAAACTGCAAGAAGTACGATATCGTACCAGAGACAATTAAGCATCGGGCTTAGTGGATCACAATATGTGAAGTTGAAAAGTTCATGCGAAACAGGATTAACACCGAACTAACAACGACGATTTCACAACAAAAAACACACACAGGAAGTACGATATTTTACCAGAGATAACCAAACACCGGGCTTAGTGGATAACACTGAATGAAGTTGATAAGTTCATGCGAAACACCATTAGCACGAAGCAAACACGCACGATTCTGAACCAGAACAATACACAAGAAGTACGATATCGTACCAGAGATGAATAAAGACCATGCATAATTGATCACACTGGAAGAAAAACCGCTTCAAAACCAAAACGAGCATGACAGCGTGTAAAGTTGAGAACTTCTTGCGCCGTGGTCGTGCATCACACGTTCAGGAGCTGCTGCAGGACAACAATGACAGCGAGACAACGACGATTTCGCACCAGAAAAACATACAACAAGTACGATATCGTACCAGAGACAACTGAACATCGTGCTTATTGGATCGCAATATGACACGTTGAGAAGTTCATGCGAAACAGCATTAACACCAAACCAACAACGACCATTTCGCAACAGAAAAACAGACAGGAAGTACGATATCGTACCAGAGACAATTGAACACCGGGCTTAGTGGATCACACTGAATAAAGTTGGTAAGTTCATGCGAAACAGTTTTAACACCAAGCAAACAGCTACGATTTCGAACCAGAAAAATATACAAAAAGTACGATATCGGACCAGAGATGAAAAATTACCATGCATAGCTGATCACACTTGCAGGAAAACCGCTTGAAAACCGGATAGTGCATGACAACGTGTAAGGTTGAGAATTTCATGCACCATGGTCGTGCATCACATGTTCAGAAGGTGCTGCAGGACAACAATGACAGCGAGACAACAACGATTTCGCAACATGAAAACATACAAACAATACGATATCGTACCAGAGACAACTAAGCACCGGGCTTAGTGAATCACGATATGTGAAGTGGAGAAAAAATCATGCAAAACAACAGTAGCACAAAATGAACAACGACCATTTCGCACCAGGAAATATACAAGAAGTACGATATCGTACCAGAGATGAATAAAGACCGTGCTTAGCGGCTCACACTACGTGAAGATAAACCGCTGGAACCGGATAGTGCATCACAATGCGGGAAGTTGGGAAGTTTATGCACCGTGGTCGTGCACCACACGTTCACAAGGTGCTGGAGGACGACATAGGCAGCGAGACAACGACGATATCCCACCAAAACAAATTGCAAGAAGGACGATATCGTACCAGAGACAATTCCACATCGGGCTTAGTGGATCACAATATGTGAAGTTGACAAGTTAATGCGAAAAATAATTAACACAAAACCAACATCGTCGTTTTCACCCTCAGAACACACAGCTGGTACGATATCGTGCCAGAGATAATTAAACACCGGCTAAGTGGATCACACCGCAAGAAGTTTATAGGTTTATGCGAAACGGCATTGACACCAAATGAACAACGACCATTTCGCACCAGGAAATAAAACGATATCGTACCAGAGATCAATAAAGGGCATGCTTAGTTTATCGCTCTGGCAGGAAAACCCGCTTGAAAACCGGATAGTGCATGACAACGTGTAAAGTTGAGAACATAATGCACCGTGGTCGTGCATCACACGTTCAGAAGTAGGAGAGGCAGGACAACAATGACAGCGAGACAACGACGATTTCGCAACCATAAAACATACAAAAAGTACGATACCGTACCAGAGATACTTAAACACCGGGCATAGTGCATCACACTGAATGATATTGATAAGTTCATGCGAAGCAGAATTAACACCAAGCTAACATCCACGATTTCGAACAACAAAAATATACAAGAAGTACGATATCGTACCAGAGATGAATGAAGACCATGCATAGTTGATCACACTGGCAGAAAAACCACTTGAAAACCGGATAGTGCATGACAATGCGTGAAGTTGAGAACTTCATGCACCGTGGTCGTGCATCACACGTTCAGAAGGTGCTGCAGGACAACATTGACAGCGAGACAACAACGATTTCGCACCACCAAAACATCAAAAAAATAGGATATCGTACCAGAGATAAGTAATCACCGGGTGTGGTAACTCACGATATGAGAAGTCGATAAGTTCATGCGAAACAGCATTAATACGAGATGAACAACAACCATTTCGCACCAGGAAATATACAAGAAGTACGATATCGTACCAGAGATGAATACAGACCGGGATTAGTGTATCACACTGAAAGAAGTTTTCAAGCTCATGCGAAACAGCATTAACACCAAATGAACAACGACCATTTCGCACCAGAAAATATGCAAGAAGTACGATATCGTACGAGAGATAAATAAAGACCGTGCTTGGTGGATTGCAATTGCAGAAAAACCACTGGGAAACCGGATAGTGCATCACACTTTGAAGATTTCGTGCAAGACAGTACTAATTGGGACGAAAATAAGGAAATGGGTACGCAGTGACTTCTTCGAACAAGAAAAGCAGAGATAGCAGGCCCGCAATGCATCCATTTTGTACGATATCGTACGACGAACAAGTACATAATTGATACGTTGTCTGAATTTATAGGTTCGAGTTGGATTTGCAAACACAACACACGGCAAATCGTACGATTTTGACCAACAAGAGGCAATACTTAGAGCGGTTTTACACCACCAGCGATCATGCCGTCCATCGGAGGAAAAAAAACTCGCTATTAATGTTCCTCCCTCGGGTAAAGCCGTTACGATATCCTTATTCGTTTCAGTGTTCACCTTAACGCTTCCAGTTGGAGGGCCGTCACCGGAAGGGTCACCGCGGAACGTGAGTCGAATTAGGGAAGGACCGAAGAGAAGTATAACAAGTATCGCCAACATGCGCTCGGCGGCACCGTTAAATCTTGCATGCCAGTCCATTTGATGGTCGCTTCATTTTTCTGGCGCCAGTAGCAATCGCCCTGGCTAAAGTGCGAGACGAAAGAGGGGTCCCAATGACCCAAAAACAAAAAACACAAGAAATCACAAAAAAAAACAGGTTTTATGGTACGATTCAAATTAAAAATGTTTCGTATACCTGGCACCAGGTACAGCGTATCCTATGATAACATGATGCGTATCAGATGTAAATTACATGTTATATGATTCCTGGTATATTATGATATATCATATGATAACGTACAAGCATTTCCTATCATATCATATCATACCATATCATATCATATCATATCATACAAATCATATCATATCATATTATATCATGTATCGATCATTTCTTCACGAGTAGATCACATCGTTGTCAACAGTGAACCGTAGCCTGCTATTTTACCCTTTCCGAAAGAGTTGTACGTAACATAACAAATCAGCCAGTTGAAGTTGAAGGAACAGTCGACACCACCCTACACTTAAATTGTATATCCCTGTGAAGCATCAGTACACACCGATGAGCTTCATCTAAGATGACCAACATGTTTCATAGAAACACCTGTTTGTACGGCGGCTATGCTGCTGGTGCAATTGTCGCATAGCGCCTTGCTGTTGTAGTTGTACCAGGCACCAGATACCAGATACTGAAGGCTTTCGGGCGAATACTATGGTATCAGACTTGCTGCCTCGAACAAGCCTGAACCGCACAAGCCACGCCATACCAGCAGGCCTATGTCACACGGCATAACGAGACTTACCTGTCACGTTCGTAGCTGCTCCTATGGTGACTAAATTCTCGGTGGAATTGTGTTACCACCCTTTCTGATGTTCGCTGTACGACCTACAAGGCACCAAGCACAGGGTACAGCAGCATGTCAGGTACAAGGTACCAGGTACCAGGTATTTATTAGTCCGAGCTGCCTTTCGAACGTGCCGGTTATGGTATTCGATGGCTGCTTCGTACACGTCTGAACACAGACCACGCAGTAGCAGGAATAAATGTTCATACGTATGTCACACGGCGCAGGTGAGACTCACCTGTGGCGTACCTCAGCGCGGTGACAGGAGAGTTAAGAGTGTGTTTTGACGAGTAGGACTGCCCACGTCCTCCCAGCTGGCCGCTCGTGCTCCGCTTTCTACGACGACGTTTTGTCATCCCAGACAAATACTTATGAAATCTCCTATGCGATTATTTTTTTTGGTACTCAGTTCACCACAATGTTTCTGGTACTCACCGGTACAACTCCCCACAACATCGCCATGGTAACAGACGTTGAGTGCGACACCCCCCAAGTCTTCCCGGTCCTCACGAACGCCGCAGTGAGACAAGCATCAAATATGACAGCCTCTTCTTCCGAGAAGGTTCTCTCGACGGGGCTGGCGAAGAAGCTTCTTGCCGCTGGGTGCAAGTCGAAAGATCAAGTGCCTCTCTCCCAGCTACTTGGTTTGACACAGGTTGCTGGCGGGGGGTTGCCTATAGATGAAGTGATCGGCCTCACCAAAGGTATTTCAATCAGGCCCATCAATAGGAACAGCGTCAAGCGAATCGCCTCCCTGCTGGTCCAGTCCGGCTACGATGTGTCTAACCCGCTGACTGTCGCGATACTTCCCATTTTTGGAGAAGACGGATCGAAGCAGGTAAGTACACGAGGCATTCGTATCTTTATTTAATTGAAATCTGACTGTGTGTTATACAAGTATAAATATACCAGACACCAGGTACCTGCGAAGGATCGAGGCAGGTCGTAATAAGTGCGTCCGTAACTTTTCAAAACTGCTGTGTTGTGTTGCACACGTGGTGCCAGGTGTGTCGTTTTCTTCTATTGTGGAGTGTTTGCGAAAAAACAACTTGTTTAAGAGCCGTTCCTAGATAGGGCCAAATTAACAAAACAAGAAAACGAAACAAACGAACAAACTGGAGTTCGTTTTTTCGAGAAAAGACAGGTTGAGTTCGGCGAGTGGTTCGTATACCGGGCCAGATCTGCTTAGCATTCTTCAATCACATCGCTCCATTTGCTTCGCATCGCAACGCACCCAATGTGTGGAAACCCATTTTTGCTTAGCATTGACCAATCAGGAGACCCAGTTTGCTTATAACATCACGCCGCACTTGCTTGGCATCGCGCCGCAAGGCCCGCGCTCCCAGCACACACCCGACATTTCGCACACTTGGATTTCACTCTGCACACACCCCTGGACTCTCTGATTTGGGGGTCCATCCTACGCTCACCCTTGGGCTCCTTTAAGCCAAGCGTTTTGGTGTGGAAGGTCTCGTGCTTCGGCAACCATGACGGCAGAAGCACACACAGACACTGGCCTCGACCTGAACGGCCAAGTCCGGTATCCTTACAACACACGGGACTGCAAGGCGACCGGCATGTTGCAACAACGTGAATTTGGCAATGAGGCTTATGTGGATGCTTTCGTTGCCTGGCGGGTTAGGTGTCGCTTTCTCGTACTTTTCGTTTCACCGCGTTCGGATCAAGTGTAGGCAGTGGGATTGTCTTGCGAGCACGTGTTTTGACGATAAAATCAAGACCAACCGTAGTACAGCTACCAGTCGTGTTGCAGCCACGGCGACAGGAGCGGCTACAACACCGCTACGATGATGAGGCAGCAGCAGCAGCAACAGAAAAACTGCGGATGCTGCTGAAGGTAGCAGGACGTGTGCTGGTTGCTTTGGTTGCATAGGCTGCGACTGTCTTTGTCCTACTAGTGTAAGTTTGTTGGACAGCAGTACCGTTAGTGATCACGTCATCTACAGGACAGCAGCGGAAAGAGTGACAGCAACAGCAAGGCGTACGTAGCAGCGACAGCTACCTGTAGGGTTGCCGCTGTACATTAATAATCGATTGGTTCAGGCCCCTGCTGTTGTCGCTGCTGCCGCCGCCACTGCTGTCCGCTGCTTTCCCACACCACGTCACCCCGTACTTATATAGGCGAAACATTTTTTGACACCGCGGTGTTGAATACGACGACGCTATCTCGAAGCACCAGCGATGACTGGGGCTTTGCTGCTGAGCTGGGGTTGCTGCTGCACAGTAGTAGCTGTGTCAGTTGCGATAGCTGCTGGGTCTGCTGTTGCTGCTGTAAACGGTGTTTTACTGTTCGTATTACCGGACAACAGCCATCATGTCGCCATGTACAGATCCTGCTTGTAGGCGTCATGCAAGGTAGCAGGTAGTACAATAGTACCTTTACATGACGCCTTTTCCTCTCTCGGCTCGTGCGTCATGCTCTGAACAATGGCCGTTTGCCTGGGTCAGCGATGGATGGGATCTGCAACGCCGTAGTGCCCGCCGCGAGCTTTTCAGTTGTGAAAAACTACGGTTTCAACAATAGCGCACGCTAACGGAGAAACGTAGATCATCGGGAACAATGTCACCACGTCAAGGTGAGGTTGATTGACGGTTGGGCAGATGGCGAGAACTGATGGTTCGTTGATGGCTCGTTGGATTCCGAGTGGTGTATCTCCGGAACAGATGCGATGCGTGTCAAATTTGGCCAGTAGGGTATCTCTTGAAATGCTCTATCCCATGTCGTATGTCCTTCACCCTTCGCTCGTAGCTACAAGTTGGCGCAATGACACCCACAAGTTCTCCACCCGCTTTCGTGCGATCTGCTGCCGTTGTTCCTTGCCACTACCACAAGTTGCTGTGCAGTAGACAGAAACATTGCTACGCACATAGAGCAGGCTCTCGTGCGCATCGCGGGGGTCAAGTTCGTGGCGGACAACATTGGCGAAGATCACCTCTTATAGTTTTCGCGGGAGAGCGATGCGCTAAGTGGTACATGAAAAATTCCATGCGCCCTGCCCATGTGATGGTCGTCTAGCTATTACGTAGGTCATTTTCTATCGTTGGGCCCATAATCGTCGCCAGCGTACAACTTCATAGATGAGCAGACCGCCCTGACCACTTTATGAAATAATATTTTTGAGGGGATATATGGCGAGAACGTGAGCCAAAGAGTAGGCATCCGTTGGGCGGATGGACATCGAGAAGTAGTACAAGCGTGCAATCTTCGCAAACATGTCGATCTGTCGGGTTGTACTAGCATGACTTCAAGCAAGAGCGTTCTCTCCAGCGTGTGGCACATCGTACCGAGGATGAGTTTCACAAGATGAAAGAGGCTACTAGAAATAGAGGCGACAATACTTCCATGGAGTGCGCACCGTGTGCGAGTGCAATCAGGTCGTGCCTCAGGCGCGCTTTTTACTTTGAGGCCGAGCCCATATTTCTATTTTATGCCTGTATATTGGGATACGGACGATTGGCGACCTTCTACACTTTGGCCGGTTGTCGACAAAATCGCCTTGCTGCTTATCCCCTTCCCCGTTAATTTTGTCTACCGTCTCTATTGCCAGCACCCATGGTGATATGCCTCAGTTGGAGCCTAGGACGAGGTCAAGCTGGATGCGGAAGGCCCTGGCCAGCTGTGTCCGACCTTGAATGTTATCTTATCAAGATGAGGCTGGACGCAATCTTGCCAGTGGGGGGGGTGTACTGTGTAGGAGAGATGCACTCGATCTCATTCATGGCCGTAGTCATATGACCATACACACTCGCATCCCTACAATGCCGGGACGGAGCATGTCGGGTTTTCACCGACCAGGCAGACATTGCTTGCACCAAGCGCGAAGCGCCGTGAGGTGTTCGGTGAGTCGCATGAAGGGTGAGTTACATCCTACGAAGAACCAATTGTGACGTGGACTTGTATATGGATGACAGCTTCACTGAATTAATTTAATTTCCGGTGTAGCCACTTCCAGAGACTATTGCCAGTGGAGGGGGACTATTGAGATATCGATAGCCAGCACGAGTAAATATCATAGACATGATGGCACCATTATTTCGCAATTTAGGGGTAATGTGTGTGTGTACGGCACCACGCAAGGCTCGACCAAGGCGGCTATAAACAGCTATCTCTCACGACCGTACTACGCAAGCATCACTTTGTGAAAGCTTACGTCAATATAGAAACACGACTTGGGTAAATCGGTTTCGTTTCCTGAAGATCACCAATGAATTACACCCCTTGAACTCCCCTCCGCGCATTTACCATCGTCAAAATGTTTTATGAGCACGGACTATTGGGTGTTGTGTCATAAAGTCTTGTAACCCGTACTGCTATTGTCGAAAGGGGGGAGATGCTAGACACATGTGAGCGTTGCAATATACCCAAGTACGCAGCACCATCGTCGTATAGGTTGCTTTCACTCGTGCTTCATTTGCAGACGTTCTCTATGCGCCCCCAGCAGGTATTCAGCTCTGGTTCGAGCGAGTCCTCGCAAGGGTCGTGGTCGGTCCTGATTATCCCATGGTTTTTCTGGGAAAGCTCAGGGACATAGGCCCAAAGTTGCTCTAATATGGTTCTACGCACAATGACCAATAGACGATGTGCAGGAAGCTACACCCGGGTGGTTCCACCCTATCTTTACGCCGTGGATTTCAAGGATAACCCAGATATGTACCATTGCTAGTTACTGCGCGGAATGTCACCTAGACTAGTATGAGATTGGATACTGTAAAACGTGTACGCTATCGTAGCTTTGAGGTGGCAGGGACGAGTACACTGACGCAGTAGATTTCGAAGAGGCCGGAGCGCCGAATATAGAAATTGTGGACGGTCGAGCACCAACTTCTCGAGAATGTGCTGAGTTCGTTCGTGTCTGTGCGACAGGCACGGAGCACCATTATTTAACTGGGCTTAGATTACTGACGCTACTTCTGCACCAGTTTTGAAACTCTCTATAAACTGCGAGCCTGCACGTGCTCTACATATGTGCCGTTTTCTTTCGCAGCGATCGTGTTGAGTTCTGAGCGAGTACTAAAACCAGGTATCATCACCCCTTGCGTCGTCAATGTGATCGGATTCGTTCGCTGCCGTTTGCAGGCAGTCAGACACGAATCCGTCACTTCACAACCGTCCAGCCAACGGAGAAGTCCAAAGTTGATCACATACCCAGCCGAGACGGCAGAGCACGCGGAACTGATGTAGCAAGAAGCTGGTTGATTATAGCTGACCGGCTATTTTAGGGTTGGCTTTCAGTGAGGGCACCTTATTCCCGAGCGTCCCCGCTTCAGAAGTTGCTCAAGCTAGTCCATTGCTGTGTGTCTTTATTCGCGTCAGACACAGCGCAGAGGCGGAAGAGGCTAGCGAGTATGATATGGGATGTTGATGCTAGGGAGGGAGGGGGGTGATGTGGCGGGCGGGGAAGGCGATGACGTTGGCAGTATTTGTGTGAGAAGGGGAATTGTTGGGAGGGCGTCGTTACCAAAGAGGAAACGGAATGCCGATTCCATTCGCGGTCTATTGATAATCCACAGTGGATCTACTGTAGAACCCTTTCACGAAATCGCAATCCATCTCTTCGGCATCGGTGGTGCGTCGTTGTGGTTGATACATGTTTATGGGCTGTAAAGAAGGCTTGCCTTTTTGTGGCAACTAGGGAACCTAGAGAGTCAGGTCATCCAGGCTGCCATAGAACCTGTATAAAGCTTGCATATGCATATGTGTGCCTTGCATTCACCACCGGGAATAATTACGGTAGCACAAGGCTCGTGTGTCATGATTGGTGTGACATAACATTGCCAAAAAAAAAAAAAGGTAGCTAAATTATGCATACTACTACTTGTATATTCAATTATACGCCTTACAACGAAAAGCAAAGCTACCGGTGCCAGACTATATGCTCGTATGACCACTGTATCTGTCCTCTCAATCTGCACTTTTGCATGTATTTAAGAACCTGCACGGTTCTGTCTTCTCTCCAGGTAAGGTAGAGAGTAGCCGCGCCTACGTATCATTGTGCCAGGTATATGTACGCTACTACTACTGCTGTATGCGATGTACGTACAGCCAGTAGGCTCCTTTCCGATGGAAATATATTGTATCCTTCGCATTTTGACGAGTGCGCCAGAACGCAATCTCCTTACGACTTATTGCCGTCGTACTACCTGCTCTCATGATGAAACTCGTTGTCGAGTACTACAGCACTGATGGACGTAGATATATCGCTCTTCCAAATACTAGCAGCAAAGATATCGCAACTGCGCAGCAGAGCGCTAACTGCACAAACATCGACGGCTACCGGCAACAGTGAGAACACCCTGCGGTCGCAATCGGCAACGAACGTGTTTTCGAGGCGCAGAGCGGATTTATCTTCGCAACGCAGAGCCCTGTCTGTTCTCGTTTACTGCGTACTGTCCCAGTTACGTACAGCACAGGGTTTCCAAGAATTTTCGGGGGCGCCCCCGGAATAAAATGAATTAAAAGCTGGCCAGGTACACAAAATATTCGCCTACCAATAACGAGAAAAGAAAAAAAAAAAGGAAAAAGACGAAACAAAAGAAGAAGCCGAGTCGAATTTGTACGCGATGCAAATTCTCGGAATAACTCAACCCCCACAGCACGCGATTCCCGGCTATAGCGCTCGACAGTGACGGTGGATAGACAGAACTCGCACACGCGAGGCACCCTCCAAAACCGGAGCTTCTCGTGGCCTTACCCGCTCCCTCTCGGATGCTCTAGAACTTGTGTATAGGCCATCGCTATTTATAGCAGACGTTTGAATGTTGAGTGTGAGACGCATGTCGAATAATATACCGCCACTGTCACTTCCTGATCCCCCGGTTTCTCGCGAGACTACTATTTCTTGATTTCCTACATATATACTCGCACCGTCAGTAGACAAGCCGTGTGGCAGCCACACACACTACCTCGGCCGTCTCGCGCTTGTGAATCGGTCGTAAAGTCTTTATCGGAACGTCATCCCAACGCTTCGAGCTCTTCCTATGTTGATATTCCACCCTGGGTAACCTCTCCTGCGTTCATTTTTTGTTCGGCATTCATTTCGTTTTTTAGATGTCCGACTTGAAAGAAAAATAATGTGAAAACGGACGTATCGGGATCTCTACTTCTATTTTTTTTTAATTTGACAAAAATAACACTCGTAATCTTTGTTTATGTTCTTTGCGTTTTATTTCGTTTTGTTTTGCTCTTGAATCTGGAATTATTATTAAGTGCTACCTGGTAGACCTTATCCACACTTACGATACAGTAACATACATAACACACACCCGACATAGACTGCCAACGTGTGCTTAAAACCTACCACACCTTAGCCCCAAGGGAGGGCGCCCGTTTTCTTCTTGCAACTCTCCCTACGTCCTAAAGGATAACAAACCCCTGTTCGTACACCCACACGAGTAGACTACTTCGACGATAGATCGTCTTCTTCACTGTATTAACCATTCCCATCCTCTGTCTTCCTAGCTCAGGCAACTGACACCCCATCAACAACAAATCGAACCTCTGGCCCATCCCTCTGTTCAGGCATGCCAACGATTCAAACGCCTCTCTACAATCGCCAAATTGCCTCCGTTCAATCTTCTACTGATTGTTAATGCCAATTGAAGCGCGAAGTCCATTTTTTTCCAACGGCTGCGGTTGCTGCAAATTTGTTTTTTTCTGGTTGCTAATCATCAATACTCTGATAGAAAATCAGGTCGTGCGACGATCGACCCGCAATGTCAACATTGACTCAGCCCACGGCCAACCCGCTGGGTGTCCGGCAAGCCCATGGAATACAGATGACGACCTTGAAGATATCAAGTGGATTCATGGTCTAGGGGGCGAGAGATTACCGGTGGCGTCGTACGGTATCCTCCTAAACCTGAAAACAATCATTTTTTTTACCATTCGAGACGGAAGGAGAATTTTCGTCTTCTTCAGTTGTGTGCTCACCAGCAGTCGTTTTTTTTTTTCACCGCGGTCAGCTCTGTCTGCCGCCGACACCGTTGCTGGACAACCGTTGCTACGCGCACGCATTTGTTTTTATTTGCGTTTTTTTTTCTTCTTTTTGCCGAGTTGCCTCACGCCCTCACCACCCTTGTTATTTTTGGAGGCGTCGCCTGCAGGATTTGGTGCGCCTGACTCGCAAACACGTCGAGTTCAGGAAAGGAAGGAAATTCACTTTTCTTAGCGAAATAGAAGTTCCTTATGTTTTTCCTCTGTCGCAAACGCCCTAATAGCATTATTGCTTCAGACACAAATATCTACGACGGATTGGAACAGGCACATGGGGCATCCGTATATTCCTTGGGTTTTAAAAAAAACTGTACGCGAGTATTGTTGTGTACCTGGTACCGTGCATGCCGTTTTACTACTACTATTTGAACTGTAAAGACGAGCATGTACGGCACATCGAAGCAGGTACGTGAGGCATCTGTATTTTTTTTTCAAGTTGATGCTGAGACTACAGATACAAAACTACAGCAATTAGGTGTTCATAGTGTCCATATTATGAGATCGGCAATTTCCCGTCCGACAAGGTGGGGCATGAAGGTAGAATTCATTTCGTCATCTATCGCTCAAAAAAGTCCCCAGGAAGAAAGGCTAAGAAAGGGGAACAGTACCCCCAAATAATAAAAGGCCGACTGCGACTAAAGAGCTCAACGCCCCACGACCCCATCAGGCAACAACAACACAGAAAGGACGACAGACAACCTATCCTCCGAAAGAAGACAATAGCGATACTAAGATACTGACTTCTCCGTACCTACAACCCGCGGTACCTTTTCTGCAGCCAAGTACAGCTCGCCCCTTAGCGTTCGGATTCGAGTCAGGATCCGGGTCAGGTCGTCAGCGTCTACTATATGAGCTTGTACGGTATTTCGTCCTGCTATCTCTAATTCTTTAAACCCATGCAAGGGACAATAAATAATCGAGCATCTGTATCTTCGAACAAGTGTAATTTGACATGGCAAATAACTATGTGCCGAGAGAATTTTCATAGCTTGCTATCAATAGAACTTGTTCTACGTTATGATTATCGTATCGTCGCCATCCCCCCTTAGAAAACCTAAGCCAAAGCTACCGGCTATACGTTTTGGGGGAGACAAAAGTGATTTCGTAATATGATGTGGGGTAGGCGTCGTTCACGGATGTTCGTGGAGTGACTCTTTATCATAGTGGTGTTGCCTTGAATGAGCTGTCTTCCTCAGCATCCAATCAAATTGGTATTTCTAATCATTCTAATTTGGTGTTAATTTGTTTGAACTCGGTACTTGACAGCAGTTGTAGTGAGAGTTGTTCGGGTTATGTAGTATCAGTGCGCAGAATGAATATTTAAAATTGTCATTTTGACCCGGGCAGTATCGAGGGAGCCGCTGGCCTATATCTTTGACAAGGAATTACGTATAAAATACGCGCGTTCGGTTTATCACAATGCTTCTAAAATTCTGTGAAAATGGAATATAGACGAGACGTATTACGCAGCTTGCAAAGTTGAGTATCAACTATTTAATCAATCGAACTCACAGCTGACGTATTTCAAGTCGAACTCACAGCTGACGTATTTCAAAATTTATATAAAA
Organism: Macrocystis pyrifera; assembly: GCA_031763025.1. Taxonomy (NCBI): domain Eukaryota; class Phaeophyceae; order Laminariales; family Laminariaceae; genus Macrocystis; species Macrocystis pyrifera. Next base: position 13,350,640 of record JASSKH010000008.1, read on the forward strand.
AAAAAGATACATATTTAGAATGCCCGACGGAATACATTTCTAACGAACACGACGAAGCTTCATGAACCTAGACAGTCAACTCGCACATTGGCGTTACTTGCACATAATACCCCCGGGGATTAGGTATTTCCCACCTCCCACATGGATATTTCCCGCCTTACACCCCGCACATATCATACCGCAGTTTTCGGCAGTGCTGACTGGAGGGGCTCGCCGTCTGCAGGCGATATAATCGTGCCGTGATGATTTTCGGGTGTGGGTCGACGGAGGAGAGCGTCAATTGCCTTGGGACGATTTCTCTTTCACCAAGGCCACACCGCCGGTGTGGGTCAACAACGTACCTGCGGCTCTTCACTTCTTCGGCGGGGCTGACGACCTCAAGCTCTACTCAGTAGCTCTAGGTCAAGCGCAAAACGACCAGAACGATGCAAAGTCCAACTCCAACTACTTCGATATTATGTTTTTCATCCGAAGCATGAGGTGAGGTTCACTATTAATAGTTGCCGATACAGCTCTATGTAATGCGGTGCAAATAGTGGCCAGTCGGCCCTTGTCATGTGGGAGGGCCGATGAGGGTTGTGTTGTCCGTGTAATTCTTGTGGCAGGCGAGGGCTGACTTTTTGAGTTGATTTCACCTACGCACTGCGACCAGCGAAACCTGATGTACTACTGCTGTACTTGCTGCTGTGGTGATCAGTACGAGTTGTTGGTTGCTGTAAAAAAAAGTCTGTTACAGCTGTTTTCCAGCGCTGCTGTTGGTCCTTGTTCAAGAAATTATATTTGATGTGTTCAGCGTCTTCAAAGGCAGTTTCATAAACAGTTCTGAACCATCTGCATACCGCGTGGAGAGCATGACCACATTCAAAGCAAATATGTCGGGATACAACACTTTCACCCCTCGACAGACAGTGCCAAGGCAAATGGGTCGACAGACCGCCTTGCCAGCAAACACACAGGACCATGATATGATCGACCACTTCTATGATTGCTCGTTTCCCATCACAAGTTTATCACTTACGGTTGCTGAATGCCGCGTTGTTTCCAAACGGTTTTGAACGACAGGGAAAATGGGCTGTCCAACCCGCAGATATGCAAAATATTGCGAAAGAACGTCAAGTCTGGCGCACACAAGAAGTTACTTGGCAACAGCACAGCTGTTACTCCGGTCAGTTCCCGGCTGCGAAGCCGTTCAGGTTTTACTACTGCGAGCGATACGACCCGGGTACACCCAGTTCTTCAGCCCTGACCGTCTCGGGTCGGTGAGTTAACATTCTTTTGCACGGGGACATGCTTAGGTTTACAGCACATTTTCTTGTCGAACGTATCATGTATGCGCTATGTGCTCGGTAAGACGCCAGGAGTGTTTTATGTCTCGTGGGTAGCGAAACATATTATGCTCGCAAGGCTCAGGCGTTATTTGTTGGGGTTTTCGTTTTTTGTGCTGGAGTCCCTTTTTGAAGACAAACTGCTTCAAATGTTAATGGTTCTTCCCAACATGGGACTCTAGTCCTTCACGTATGCCAGTTTCATCACATCAACGATCGTAGTGACGAAATACAGTGCTCTCGATCGCACTACCTTGTAACGGACTTCATCAGCCACGATAGGCTTTTGACAGTTTCGTTTGTGCAGGAAACATACTCTTATGTTTTCACACGTAGCGTAATATGCTCCACTGATGTCTAAATATAAGTGGATTATTTCTTCACATATCAGTGAAATTACTACCCGTGCTTCCAATGCCTCCACCGTCGTCTTCAACGCCCCTACTTGATATTTTCCTTGTTCCCCCCATCCTTCAAACCTCTTCACCCACAAGAAGCCCGCGTCATTGTCGGTAGCTACGCATAGAACAATCTCGAAACAATAAGTCGCTAAGCGCGTCGTAAGGAACAGGCAGATGGTGGACTATGGATCCTATTATGTTGCGACCCACCACCCCACCCCTCACCGCGCTTCCGTGCTGTTATGTTACTTGTACCACGCACTACCTACAGGATCTGGCTAAGAGCGCCCGCGATCCGTTCATCTCCGGCAAATACACTAAGGGAGCGGGTGACAGCGACTTCGGCATCACGGTGTTCACCATTTTGTCCATCAAGTACCAAGAGCTACAGGACCGTCGCCGAAAGGATACCGTCGTAAGCGAGCTGAATCCTCGAGTGTCTGCGAATGGCAGCCTGGCAAACATCGGTGGACCATACGCGATCTTGTTAGTGAGAGTGCTTGACACGGTGATGGAGGCTTCAGCCAACTATGGCTTCGACGAGGTAAACATGCACTTTTTGCAAGTCGACCAAGGCCAATTTTTTGCATCATTTATCATGTGAATGACGCACGCCTTGCCTATGCCCCAGGGTCCCTTCGAAACGTTTAGGTGTGATCCTGGACCACGGCATCAATGCACATTTACCACTATGTTTTTGCCATGTGTGGTATTCGCGGGGTAAACATGTACGACATGAGAAGCGGGCCTTGCAGCCGGTAATGGATGTTACTCTGACGCCGACGGAAGCAAGGATAGTCCTGCGATGCTAAAGTGAAGTTACTAGGTAACGTATCATGTGTACTAGTGTCTGGCGTTCTTGGAAGAACGCAACCAAACCCTTGCCAACGTCACCCCACCCTAGCCTAGCCTACCCTACACCCCCCCTGCTTGTTGGTACATACGCTGTGTCGCTGTGCTGGTGCTGTCTTTATAGTAACACAGGGTCACATGATTTGGTCATATTCGGAAATTCTGTGAACTGACACAATATGGTTCAAACGGGCACCGCGGAGATAGAAAAATGTACGTTTCATTTTTTAACGTGTTAAATTCTACGATATCTCGTTCGTTTAACAGTTTGAAAATCTCCCCATTGATCATGTAACAGGTGGTAGACTTGCAAGAAACAAAGACAACGGCGTACAACCTTGGTATGGTGGCCATCAACTGCCTTCTGGAAAGTTCTACGTTTCTCCCCGTACACGATCCGAAGGTCGCCTTGCTTTTCGAGTCCCAAACAGAGGAATCGTTGTGGAAAACAGTGGCCGAAGTGGTCTGCGACCTCGCCAAAAGCACCTCAGATGTCGACGAAATCTGCTCCGGTCTCCAACGCGTGCACAGCGATCAAACGCGCATGGACGTTGTTGGCAAAGACAGGAAGTCGGAAACAGAAGAAGACATTGGCCGACGTGACAGCATCAGCCGCAGCGGGGGCGATGACAAAGAATGTCAGAGCAAGAGCAGCAGCGAGGATTCAAGTTGTGGTCAACGTTCCGGACACGACAGCCTGAAGACGAACCAGGAGAGGGGGACGGAAGACGACACGTAAGATACGGTTGGCGTTCGTCCTGCACTGAGATTATATATGTCGCGGAGTTTGTATGGCGAATGATTTATTGAAAAAGATACGATGGACACCTGTCAAATCTGCGCTGTTTAAGATGTTTTGATGACGGTCGCAAGCCATTACGATATCATCACACGTTTGAAACTTACTCAGCGGGCACCATATTTTTTTTTGTATATTGTGAATATTGCCCTTGCAGCATGCTGTGCTCTTTACGTTTTCATGATGTGGCCAAGACGACTATATTGTAGCCGCATTTTTTTATTCCTCATTTATTGTTCTCTTTATTGTGTAACTTGCCTTTTCCGCACCAGCTTCCAATTAACGATATGAATGTGGCCTGCGAAACGCGCCTCACCGCAAGCATCACACGTCAGAAAGCACCTATTGTTCACTTCAGTGTACACATGGTACGTCAAGACAGGTAACGTTCAGCACTACCATCCTTGCGGTAAAGGCATATCATTAAGACGTACCTCTTGTTCTGGGAATCCCACAGGACGAGATGGTGCGTGTTTCTTGTTTCAAGTTGGAAATCATTTTGTACTATTAGGGGCGGTAACCGCGATGGGAGAATCGTGTGAATCGGTGCCGTAGGGTGTGATGCTTTACAACCGCACCCAACTGGACAGTAGCAAACATACAGTGAACAGCCCTCGTGAACAATTCGAGGAAACATCGTTTAGTCTTGTGTGTGATGTAGGTGTGTCTGTACTGCCGATCATGCCATATATTTCTCGTCGACCACACCACACTCTATTATGACCTACTGACTGTCTTGGACATTTTATTTTCCGCAAATCAAAGCTAAAATCACACCGGAAGCTTGCCTCTATTATTGCTGTCTATGCAGGTGGAAGAAACGAAAGGACACAAGAGGGACAGCACTTTGTGCCTTACGGGTCTATCTCGCCTAGCAGAGGCGTCCGTGCTATAGGCGTTGGAGTATGTGGGCACAGCCAGCATGAAAGTGAAGACCATCTTCGTGTTCGAACGTGACCCCAATCTCGAATGCGTTTGCCGGGGAATCGAGAATCTAGCCGCGGCGGGCTCGTTACATCCGGAGTCAGTTATCATCGCGGTTCTCGCTCATGGTGCGCAGAGGAGCGAGCGCCGCCGCAAGTTGGACTTGTTGGATATAGACGAAGAGAGCTTATTCAGTCTGCGAGTGACTAGCTTGCAGAAAAAAGTGGTGAGTGTAGGATGCAACAGGTTTAGAGACGAAAGCATACCGAAATTCGCGATGGTGCTCTTTCGTTCTTCTGATGACGTTGAGAAGAATTGAACAAAGTTTAGGGCCGTTCCTGACGGTTGCAAACAAGACGAACAAAAACGAACCGACTTTCGTTTGTCGTAAGAAACGGCAGGGTGGCTTCTAACGAGAAACAAACGAAAACAGAAACAAAACAAAAAGGAGAAGCCGAGTCGAATTAGTACGCAGCGCATATGTTTTTCGGAATGACGCAACCGCCACAGCACGTGATTCCCGGTGATAACGCTCGACAGCGACGGTGGATAGACACAACTCGAACACGTGAGGCATCCTCCACGGCAGGCCGTTCTCGTGGTCCAACCTGCTCCCTCCGGAGGGCTCTAGAACTTGTGTGTCGTTTGAATGTTGAGTTGGACGCATGCCGAACAAAATACCGCCACAGCCCCTTCCTGACCCCCCTAGGTCACCCAATGGTGATAACCTTCCAATATATGGTCGCGCCGGCAGCAGACAACTTGCGTGGAAGTCTCATAGACTACCTCCACCGTCGTGCGATTGCCAACCAGTTGTACAAACTTTATTGGAACTTTATCCCAACGCTTCGAGCCTCTTCTATGTTCCTGTTCGACCATTATTATCCCGAATTTCGTTTATTTGAGATGCATTTCGTGTTGTTTAAGCCATTTGGATGCGAAAAAAAGGAAATGTGAAATCGTAAGGAACGGGATCTCTACGTTTAATGTTCATAGTTTGACATATAAAACTCACGTGCTCCTTAGCTGTGCTCTTGATTTTGTATCGTTTTTTTTTTCCTTTTTTTTTTGTTCTTGCCCCCGTTAGAACTGGGCCCTCTAACACTCGTAGGTTGTTTGAAAGGCACACAGTCGGTATGAGATACGCTTATTATAGTTTATGGGTCATTGATGTCGGCAGCTGAATCACGGTTCTGCCCACCGACCAATGGGTTCTACGCCCTCTGCCCTAGGCGAAGAAGTTCAACGCTAAGTGCTACACATGGATTATGCGCGTGCATGTGGCGGACTCGGCCGCAATGTAAGATGATGTTCAGAGGGAAATCACCTACAGAGTCGTTTAGGATTGTGGCCGGACAGTTGGAGGGTGGGACGGACGCGGCTTGCGAATACGCCATCAGGGTTCTCGCATTTGACGGTGACGGCAGCCCCCCCGAGGTACGATGGGAGTTAGTTTTTTTGCAGCTGATATTTAAGCAAACACTCGAGCAGGTTTTTCAGGTGACAATAGGCGAACCACGGATGATTTCCCCCGGAATTTCGTACTATCGTTAACGCTTTTTAAATGGCAGGGATGATTTGAACGTTGATCACCTGTAGACGATTCTAACAAAAATATCCAACTAAGAAATTATATTACAAGCATATTTCTCTCGGCTTGTTTCGCGCAGATTCAAATCTCACCATCGGATCCGACGACTCCGTGGGGGGGAGACAACTCTGGATTTCCTTGTGTCCTCCAGGAAAGCGAGGTGTCAAACCTCACGTCCTCGTCTGTTATGCAACGGAACGCTACGGAAGGTAGCGCAGTACGCAAGGGCGTCGAGTACCTTGCGAAACGAACCATAAGCAACTGCGTACGCGGCTTGCCTGAGTTCGTGCTGTCGGTTGAGGTCTACATGGGTCTTTTATGCCGATTCCACTCGGAAATAACCGTGGTCTTGGCGACATGGGACCCATGTACATTGATTCAAGCAACGGCGGTTCAGCTTGACCTGGACAGCATTGTATACCTTGGGATGAGTTCCAAGACGAGGATGGGAGGGTTAGATGTAACGCAGACGCCGCTGCTGGGTGTCACCAACCCTGGGCCAAGAGAGGTGATACGGGTGGTGGCAGACCGTACCGGGAAGACAGAAGTTTCGGCCATAATCAACAACCATGGGGCTGGGTGCAACTGCGCAAGAGGATGAGGGCAACGTAAGCCCGGGAGGGTTGGGTGGTGCCACGAACATTAACCATGCGAAGCGAAAGCGTGGTGATGACCTACAATTGAGGTGACGGTCGGCCGGAATTTGTTTGTTTACCAAATAAACGAGGTCGGAATCTTTTCAAAGTAATACTCGCGAGGAAGTTGCAACCGGTTTACCGACGCTCTGAGGGATGCCAGGGATGTTTTCCCATTTCGTTCCCGCAAGGCTTGCGAGGCTCACCGCCGTTTGGCCGTTATTTGGTCACTATCGGTGTGTCTTGTTCTTATGCGCTTACCAGGTACCTTCTTTCCGACACGTCCAAGTGTCGGGTCCAGACAGACGGTACGATCTACCGCTCGTAAGGGGCGCCGTTGTTTCGTCGGTTTTTTGTGTTATTTTTCTTGTTATATCTTGTAGAAACGAAGCACGTACGATCTCGTTCAAGACTCACATATACAATGTCGACAAATCCATCAGATTCTTGATCGTATACACAAGAGAGGGATAGCCTGCAGCAGCATCACTCGTATCATGTTTCGCCATAACCTCTCGCACTGCAGTTTCGGTGCTAATCAATTACCACCCCATACCCATATCCGGCATTTAGTGTTGCGCAGACGATCTTGGAATGGTCATTATTTATGATCGCTAGTTCTTGGATAGTAGAAGAAAGGTTGAATGTTGTTTTCGGGCGCACGAGAGAAGCCCCAGTGGACTTCGTCGCTAGGATGTGTAAGTCGGCATGTTCACCGTTTAGATTCCACACCGGCTACAACGTCGTCGTTAGGACGTGTAATTCGGCATGTGAACTGTTCAGATTCCACACAGTCTAGGACGGGTAGTATGGTGCATAGAGTATCAAAAATCTGCTCATTCTTTGAATATTTTGCCTGTGCCCTTCATAATATCATAGTGAATTTGTTTGAACCAGCATGAAAAGTCCCTCAAGTTCCTGTCGGCAGTTCCTCAGAAACGGAGCCTGTTTTGGGCAATACAGTCAATCGGAATGAGCTTCGCGTTGTCACTAGTTGAAATCGTTTACGTTGGAGATACCTCCACACTTTTGGAGGTCAATAACCGTATCGTCAGAGTATCCCCGACCTTCTTCACCTGGGCAGTGAATCCGGCCGCCGTGACAACGTGTTCGCATTTCTTGAGTTACTTTCTGCACCACGTTTATGCCAATATCGATGAATCTCAAGGCGTAGATGAGCCACGATTCAGGTTCATCGTAAAACATGCTACCATGGCTGTACGGACATTATTGCAGACGATAATAGAACGTTTGTCTGGAGAACCTTGGTTCTTCTCCATTCTGGGCTCGTGGCTTGCTCAGGTTGTAGCTGGTTGGTTGTTCTTGAGCGGGAAATATGGGTTTCCTATCGCTTTCACCGTGACTGACATCGAATCGGCAATCGCAAAGCGTAGCCTCGTGGCTATTGACAACACAATGGCCTTGATAGTTCCAAAAGGCATTTCTTGGGATGGCGGTCGGTGGAACAACCCTCCAGTTGTGATAGCGATTCTCGGTTACGTGGTCTTACCTTGCTTCCTTATCCCTGGTATATTCATGGTAGCTGACATGTACTCCCTGGGAACAAGATTAAGACTGTTAATCAAGCCGGCAGTAGACAGAATCAGAAATAGGCGTCGGATGGAATTCTGGGTTTTAGCGACATTTTTCTCGACATCTTGAGTATATGGATATGGTATTGCTACTTTTTGAGGTCAGAACTGATCAAGTTGTGACGACTTCAGTGTCATTTCAGGGTGGAAAGGGTAAAAACACAGTCTGCGCAATGTACTGAATGGCCTAGACTAAAACGTCACATACGTGTAGAACGGAGGCTCCCTTGACTCCGTAGTGTTGGAGATATCACCCCATTGTAGCAGTTGAACCGTTTGTGTCAACGTTGGTTTTGACGGGTTGAGCTCCTACTGGTCAGGACGCTACTTAAACTAGTTTACGTGTTCTGAGACTAGAGACGCGCGCGTTACAGTAGCAGTGGCACTTCTGGGTCGCAACATGGTTTATCTGACAGAGATTCATCTCTGAGGTTCGGACTAGTATCAAACGGTTTAGTAACGAACCGACTCGAAACGTGCTTACGCTCCACACTTCCAGACACGTTGTCACGAAGGCAGGCAGAAAGGCAAGAGCTCGGGCTAACAACCCCATAGGCACACGTCAAACAACCAGCAAAGGAGATACATTTCCGAGTGAGGAGGAGAAGATTTTTTGAAGCGTCGGCTTCCATTGGGCGAGCGGCGCGGCTTCTGCTGATCGGATCACAGGTGGCCACTTGGGCACGTCAACATCAACGACGTGGCTCGATTGGGCTTTATGATCACTACGATTTATCAGTTTTGCCACCGTACACGTTTACATCCTCAACCATTCGACAACACGTTCCGCGTTCCTCGCAAAATTTGTTTGGCGTGCAACGTACATGCACACATATTTCCTATGCATGACGGTCTGATTGGGTTGGACTTGCCTTCGTCAACCAGATTGACAACAACATTTGTAAACGATGTAGCAGTCGGAGCCTGATTTACTCACAAAGAGCACGAGCCAACCTATAAGACTATCGGATGACACGGTGCTGTGATCTTCATCGTTTGCTATTTCGCCGCACGCACAAAGGTGAATGGAATCGCTGAGATGATGGCGAACCCGGACAGAGCTGCTTACTGTCACTCACTGCTGCTGTACGTAAGACTGCTACGCTGTCCATAGTCTCTACTGGTCATGTGAATGATGTTTTCAATACACACGCGTTTGATATCTACCCGTAATGGATTAGGGTGTACTTTCAGGGTTTGGGATTTTGCACTGAATGTCTAGTAGGTATGGCTGAACTATATACGGATCCATGAACCCATCCCCGCGTTATTGCTTTCTTTTGCAATAAAGATAAACACCAGTGCCGCAAACCTAACGTACTCCAAAATCGTATAGCTTGACGATCAATATGTTGTGTTTGTACCGTTATTATTATGTGCAGGCTCGCCCACCTGTAACGAAAGCATGTCAGGTCCACTCGTGATGGCGCTGCTGTTCATACTGGTTTCAATCTATTACTCAAGGCATCTCATGAATGAATTATAGACGTGACATCAAGACTATTCTATCAACATCTCTGACATACACTTTCACAATTAAGTTGCAAAGAAAATGTGAATAGCGTACACCTGACATACTACAAAAATCGGCCTAGCGTTGACCAATAAAACAAACGTCATTTCATGTGCTGTGCTGTGAATACGCAGGCTCGCACACATCGGCTGCCCGGGTGCTTTGAATCTCCAGCGATGCATTTGCCTGCCATGTTTGGCGAGCAGCCAATTGGAGGTCATTGGTTCACGGAGAACGAAAATCAGCGCGAGCTGGGGCTCGAGGGGCTGGCTGTCAGTACCTATGTTATGGACCTGGGTCAAGGCACGCATGTCAAGAATATATTTCTGAAGGGGGTCACCAAGCTAGCCGCCGCTGAAGTTCAGTGAGTTGTCGGTGGCAAGTGGGGCTAGCTGCAGAGACAGAGGGGGGGGGTGCGGCGGGTCGATTGGGATACATGACATGTTCCTTCAGCAGGGGGCAGGGTTAGGCGTGTCGTGGTGTTGTGTTCCCAATGCCCGATCGCCCTGTTCTGCTTGAACAGCAAACGCTATGAACCTATTTCGTGAAGCACGTTTTTGTATTTCATGTTGAGGGGGTGCACGGTGTTTTTTGGCTAAAACATGAACGCGTTGCCTTGCTCGAACCGCAAACATGCTGCAGACTATTGCACGTTTTCATCTTATTTCAGGTAGTTTGTTAGTCATTCACCGTTGCCGTTGCCAATCACGAAACTGTCTATAGTTTGGCTACGATGCCAAACAAACGCGTGGGTGGGCAACATCAAACCCAACAAATTTGTCACTTAAACCGAAAAGTACAGCAAGACGTTAGGGCTGACGTCCGAACTAGTCTCTGCTCTCTACTCTGCCTCCCAGTCTCTTAAACAATCTGCCTATTTTCACCAACAATCAGGCCGCATCAACGCCGCACGGCCTTGCTAGGAGCAGTTTTATCTTCCAAGCGAACGAATGCATGGCGTCATTGGAAGCCTACCCAAAGCACACGATGGTTATCCGGCTCCCATAATCCGACGCAATAAGCCACATTGCACATCAGCCAAGTCAGAAATTGTGCTCGTAAAGACGCTCATCGTCCTGGCCAAAACGGAGTCGACTGTCGATACGGGTGGCACGGTGGAGTCCGATTATCGATTTCCGTCAGTCGCTGGAGCCTTGTACCTGCGCGTCATTCTACAGCGCACGATCTGTGCGCTGGTTTCTCGATGTTGGCGAATGGCCCATGTCTTGGTCATCGTTCCTTCGGCATTGGCCTACTGATCGTCTACGGGATAATGATCACCGCATTTGCCCTTTCTCGATACCGAACACTTTTTATTTGAACGTTGTTGTACGCAACGCGTGTGATAAAATCCATCGACCTTCTAGTTGTGATAAAGAGTCCTCAGACCTACCCAGCTATACTGATAGGTGGACAATTGCATCGCAAGGCCGGCGGGACACCTCCAACTAGATTACAGACGACGAGTTGAAGCATACTACTGATGAATATGCTACAGAACTCACAGAAGTTCTCGGCAGGGTACCAAGACTGGAAAAATACAAACATTTTATCGGAGGTATTGCCAATTCTCGAGGTACGTCATGAGATTCTTCAAGAACCGCGAATCGTGTGCATCATTGCAGAGCAGTTAATACTTACTATTTCTCGTGGACGGCGCCAAGCGTATGCACGATTTTCGCGGACTTCCACATATTCAGTGTCGGATGTCCACGTCAAATTCGTAGGAGATTCAGAAGCGCGAGTTGCGCGAACGTCCGGAAATCTGACTCGCTTTTCGTTTGCGCGCATTCTCGATTCGTAGTTGAGATTGAAACTGGTTGATCGAAGACCTGAAATCATTGATATTTAGCTTACTGTGCAGATTACGCGCTACCGAGAACTTGATTACGGCAGTTTTGTCCCATTAGCACACTGCTCGTACGAGTAGCATAAATAGGAGCGCATACCATACACCACGCTACAAGCAACGAACAACATGGAACCGAGTTTACAGCTGTGTAGAAGAAGATAACTTCTCAGGAGTATCACCACGTTCTGAATATGATTGTCTGACTATAAATAGTTTTAAAATGACGTGGAAAGGGCGGGCGGATGGAGAACAATATAGCCCAACGGTCCAAGGTACCCAGCACCAGCATCAAAGGGGGATGGAGGGCGATATATCTCCGTGGTGTATGATGCTCGGCACCACGTTTTTGATGCTGGGTTCAATACCCGGGTTGTTACTTTTATATTTTGCATCCGATGCTTTTCGACCATTTACAACTCGATTTATGCACGTTATGGGTGGGAGCAGGGTGCCTATTAAAATCACATCCTGATGGGATCAGGAAAGCCAAGCAGGGGCCTTATGTGTTTTCACGCTTTTTATGGAGAACACTTTTTTTTTCAACATATTTATCTACAGCATAGATAATCCCACTGAACAAAGTCCGTTTTACGTCACCTTAAGCATGTATTATTATAAATAGAAACAATATTCATTTTTTTCATATATATTGGCGTGTGATGCGCTTGCTATGTCATATAGCGGCATCCATGAATAATAGTGATGTACTGCTGTGATAGTCCACAGTTCCCGTGGTGCCACAATGCCCGTTCAAATACCATACCTCGTGCTAAGTCTGGAACTCAACGCTTACATTAATAGTGACCTAACAGTATACTACAATATGGAGTGGGAGCTAACATATTCAAGCTTCTCGCGGTGTTGTGGTGATGTTGCCGTTGATCTTGTTTTACATTTAATCGCTCTTTTTACCTCATATGGTAGTAGTCTACAAGATACACTGACTGCCGATTTCTATTGGTCTTGTTTGGATACCGGCGTGAGCATGTGAAATAACATCACATTTCGAGCTCCGACATCCGCGGATGGCGATATGCTTGCTTTCGTAATCTAGACATGGCTCAACCTGTTTCGAGTAGAGTGCAGGAACGCCCGTCTTGGTATCCTCTACCTAAGCCAGACTTCGGTGTTGAATTGGGAAATCAGTACTTGTATGTGGATACCAGACGTTACACCAGTATGCACGAAATATCAAATTTCGACATTTCTAAGAACCCAGAAATGACTATCAATAACTGAAAACACCTATTATTACGGGGGTCCAAAGAGTAGGACCCATGTCATACATAAAAACTTATGTATTTACACTTTTTTAAAAAACGGCATTTGGTCCTATTTACTATGGTCCTCAGTAATAGTCAGTCGGTATCGATAATCCTTGTCTTGGATTGCAGCGTACCAGCGAAACAGCATAATCACTCGTACGAACAAGAAATATCGTAGAGTAAAAACACATTATTAGACTCAATGTTTTGGGGACGCGCTACGAGAGAGTTGGACTCGGCAAGTGTTGTCCGTGGCCAGCGCTAGCGCATTGAACCCTACAAAATTATTCATTTTCTAGGTTGGCTAGGGATCGCTTCACAACTGTGTTCCCTGGATGCATAGTGTTCGAGAGATAGTAGCATCCGATCGGTTCACGCACGCCCAGGAAGGTCTACATAAATCAATTTTTAGTGTGTATTTGCTCGATTCATCGTCCCCCAGCTAGAAATGGGCAAGGAGTGTTTTTTAACAGGACTACCAGATAGAAACCGGTCGGAGGTGCCACTGTTGGAACCGGCTAGCCGTGTTAACCTGTTTCATTTATCCGATGTCAGCATGTTACACCTCAACCTGCAACCGGCTAAAACAGGCTGCATAACTCAAACGTTTTCAACCAGAAATGCGTTTTCCTCTTAATTTCATCTCGGTTTATACACTTCAAAAGTGTGTCCTTGTTTCTGTTTGGAACTCCGCTGCTGCTGTGCACATCCTCAACGCACCGTACCTCACGCCGTCACCTAAAATACGGCAAGGTTTTTTTTGTTAGTTGGACACGTTCTATGGACGGCCCGCTGCTCGTAATGGTGACGGCATTCAACAAATAAATCCAGAAATACACTTTTGACGGTAACACTGCTATAGGGATTTACATTGCACTGCATGCTGTTTTCTACCTGATATTGTATTACGGTAAATACCCAGTCACCAAGGTTAGGTTATATTGTTGTCTTTTTCAGGCTTTGTACGTGGCTTTTTTTTTAATACTGTATATGCATGACGTTTTATAGGTATTACTGTACTTTATAGTGTGCCAGGTAAGCATTTCAGAATGTCGATTCGAAACTTCCTGAAATATTACTAAAAACGTGTTTATGGTTTGTGTGCAAATACATCAGGTTGGTTTTGATGTCACCGTACCAAACTGTAATACAATTAAATATGAACACGTTTTTCAGTGTGCTATTCACGAAACCACACAAAAACTAAGGAGTCATGGCAGGAAATGCAAATAATCAACCACGGATGGATGGATCAGATTCGAAAACGAGATCATCCTCATTGTTGGTTGGTTGCCAACATCAGTTAATTATTGGCACATCAGCAACAAAATGTTGAACCAGTTACAGCAGAAAACACCAGAGGCGGGTGCGGGAGTGTACATGTCACATCAAACATACTTTACTCGTCGAATACTCCCTACCGAATTGCTTCATCTACCTATTTTGAGGCATGCTTCATCTGGTTTGTACGATCTGCACTACCTAGCTAGATCCTGTTTATGGACAAACTACCGTATGCATCGCACAGCGGTTCGCGCACCTGTATGCGGGATTTGATCGGCAGCATGTGACTCTTGCACGTTTCACAAACGACAAATACGGCGTCTACATAGTTATATGCCTGTGAGCTGTCCGATGCATGTATCAACCTTTGAGCTGGATTGCAGTAACGCAACGTTGCGCACGTTAATATATGTCGTGTTCGCGTTAATAAAAAAACTACGCGCATGCGTTGTGGATAGACCACGGCTCAAATGTGACAGTATCTGGCAACATGTATTTGATATGAACGAAAATACCAACGTGCACCATCGGCAACGCGATTCGCGTGTGATCGCGGTTTATGTTGAATCTGGTACACACTACGCAGCGAAAATTCCTGATCGTTTGATAGCTGCCTCGTTTCGCACAGGCCAAAACCATTTGAACACGCGTTTTCTTACATATATTCGCGAGCGTTGACAGATTGACTGGGGCACCCGTTTTCACCTCTGCCGCGTTTGACAACTCAGCAGATGTCAGAGGTCTATCCCACTACTGCGGTACCCGCACTGTTAACAAACGCTTGACCACTACCATAGGCCACTACATGACAGAAGCAACCATCTACTACTGTAGCACAAGCGGTCACTACGTTCAGCCAACACTGGGGGTCAGTACTCTGGGCCACGTCTGCAGAATACCAATGTAGGCTACTGCTCGTACTTATTGTAGATAACTACAGTGCAGGTCACCACTACTTACTGTTGACCACTGCGTTTTGGCAAGTGCTGTAGACCACCACCGCAGGCGACTACTACGGGGCACTAGATATTGCGTAAGCCACTACTCGTACAAAACACCGCTATTCACCACCACTCCTGGCTACTACGGTCAGACATCATCCTGCACCGCGGCTGTAATCAACCAAATTTGGTCACTACTGTGTGAGCCACTACTTGATTGTTGTAGACCACTACTATTGGCCTCTACTACTGGCCAATACTGCAGGCCCCGCTATACACCTCCGCGCTACCCACTAACGCAGGCCATGGCCGCAGAACATTACTACAAGCCACTGTTGTAGGCCACTACTTTGAGCTTGTTTTGTTTACAGGGTACGATTCCTCGCAAAGGCAAACGAGATAAATGAACCAGCGCCTACCCGTTAGCGGGCCGAACAAATTTCACACCCATCGAAGCTACCGCCACATCCTCAGTGATGGATGTTATCCACATACGCTTGATAACGAAATAATACAACACATCACCATTTACATTGGCGATTAGACGGCGGGGGCTGTACTCGTCGTTGTTTGCCTCTGCTGTCCGATCATTACCCACACATGCGTTTCGAGATTGAGCGGGGGGGATGTGCAATCTCCAAGACAACTCATTCGAAAAAAATGCAGGCCTGTGCCGCGATTCGAGATACCACCTTATCCTACATCGCAAGATGCGCGAGGGCGACAAATATGTGCTTGACGGGATAGTATAACGCAGAAAATACAATCAGATATACAGTCTGACTACGACGCCAGGTTGGAACAAGAGAACATCACAAACCCGGTCACGAAACCGGAGACAGACGAAACAAGGCGTACTGAATTGTTTTTGACCGTTGCTATGAATTCGTCACGAGAATCGGCGCGACACGTGCACGAATCTCAACTACGCGTGATGTTAGTTTGTAATCCATTTGTTCGATTCCATCGATTTGTTCCGTCGTACGTGTCCCATCATTTCCAAGGTTGACCCCTCAAAACCGCCACCCTGAAGAAACGCGATAGGCAAATAAGAAAAAAAAACACATCACATCGTCTCGATGCTGCGTCCACTTGGAACTAGCAATAGGGAGGGTGCATATAAAAACATCCACAAGGTCCAACAAATCCGAACGAAATATCAAAGCCATGTGTCCGTTTAAAGGACATAGTACAGCGGCAGTAAAGTTCCCGATAAACCTAGATCGTCGCTCTGATGAGGATTTTTTCGGGAGTTCAGGTAGACCTCCAAGAATGCCCGCGAACGATCCGGTGGCCGTATGAACGGTGTTTGAACGACATCCTCCCTGAGGGTGTTTCGCAGGTATATATTCATCCCAAACGTATACCATAGTCGATGCTGACACGATATGCTATACTAAAAATGGCAGATGATGTCGATCGTCGACGGGACGCCATCTCTCCAGTTATGGTGACCACAAAGACAGCACAAGCAGACTTCAGACTGAAGGGACATCTGAAATTTGGGGGAATTTTGTTTTTTAGTGTAGCTTTGCTATCGTGCCCTGCACCAAGAGGGGGGGGGAACGCATGGTGCGAATGGAGTAGCACCTACTATTTTGAACGCATCTTAACGAAAAGCTCTCTACAAAGGCCAGTATAACGCGCCATCCGATCACTGAGGAAACCAACAGAAGAAGAGTACGATGAAGATTCCCAAAGTCTACGTATGAACCCAACGGAACCATGAAAAACAGATGGCTTTCCGGCGGTGTCGGGTAGCTCCTGTACTCAACGGACCCGTGTGTCATACATTGTTACAGAATAGCTATCGTGGCACATTGCCTAACATATGTTGTAGCTTGCTCTTCTTGGCTCAGGAAACGCCGGGATTAAATCAATCATTTCAACAAAGTTTTTTACCCCTCGGCTGGCCACCCCAACTACGCTGCACGTGCCTTCACGTGTCTGAATCTCGGCGAACTCATCCAAGACCCCAGCCCTTCAAACGTGTGATGGCACACCGTAAATAAACTGCGACTAACAGTGCCATGTCACGCGAATTGACACTACCGCTTGTCATGTAAACGTACAAGGTGGGCAAAAATCGATGTATCGACAAGCAATTCGGCGGTATCTATGTGGCATGGCCGATCGGTGGATGACACACCGCGAACCTGCTGAAACGATATTATTTTTTTCTCACAAAATGTATATACTGTTTATGTACCTGACTGACAGAATCGAACAATATGCGAAACCATCGGTCCATCGCCACAGACAATAGTTCACTGCCTTTCCTT
This sequence comes from Macrocystis pyrifera, assembly GCA_031763025.1. NCBI lineage: Eukaryota > Phaeophyceae > Laminariales > Laminariaceae > Macrocystis > Macrocystis pyrifera. The sequence goes on from JASSKH010000008.1 coordinate 13,367,896, forward strand.
CCTCTATCCCAAGGCTTGTCCTTGATTTTCACCAAAGCCGTAAACGCGTTCACCGCTTACCCATACCCAGGCGAACGATACGTGCGGTCTTGCACTGCGTACAGCGACACCCGCTGCCGTAGTCTTTGCAAGGGATGCCTTGGTTCCCGGCGGCGACCCCGATACCCTTGTATGCCACGAGGGCATTCTTGCACTGCTGGCAGCAGCATCCCTTGTGGAAGTCCTTGCATGGTGCGCGAGTGAGGCCGGCCACCGCCCCAAAAATTATTGTGGGTGCCGCGTGCGTTCTCACACAGACGGCATCTACAGCCGCGATTGAAGTTCTTGCATGGAATGCCGAGGAAGCCGATGAAACTCATATGATAATAGCCCAGCGTTTGAATAGCTTACATGCCGGAAACGGGAAACAAAAAAGCGGTGACGTGACCCGGATTCAGTGGAACAGTTACAAGCTGTATTAGAACTGCACGATAGAGCCATACGCTGGTGAAATCGCCTACTTCACCGACCGTTTGATCTCCCATGCGGTGCCTTCGGCTGCCCTCAAGTGGAGCATTTGGCCACCACCCAGGGTACGTATGGTTGGTACGAGACAAAGCTGCTGGCTCTATTTGGAGCCTGACAACGTGCTTCTCGCCTCGGCCAAGTACTGACCTAAAAGGTTTTCCCTCACCTCACGAAATGTATATGTCATTGTATGTTGCCTAGAGGTTCGTGAAAAAACAGCAACTTGATGTTTCGGTAAAAACATAAGCGAGCGGGAGTAGTTCCATCTGTCAAAAGCCGGACATGCACCATGAATGAGTGCAGAGCTTCCAACAAACTTCACGGGCGGGTTACTAAACAAAGGGGGTTTGGGTGAAGCCTTCATGGACTACTACTTACGACAGACTACAACTTTATTTAATCTAATACCCCGAAGGCGCTAGGGTCACCGTATCGGCCGTCATAAATGCATAATCATTTCTCACGAACACTACCATATATTTCGGATATCGACCAAAACTATGTTGAGAACCCTTGCGAAAAGCGTACCTTAGGAGATGAAGGCAACCACACAATGGCTAGAGACAGTTTGATCAATCCCTGTTGTAGTGCACGGTTTGAATGTCACAACATGTTTGTGGTGTGGGTGGCAAACATGCCCGCGGAAACCGTCAGAGAAGATGAGTTGCGACATTATGCGTTCGGGGGGCGCATTCCTGCCTTGTACTGGAGAGGGCGGTGGTTGATGTTTCGACACCCAAATCTCGGTTCCACGTGTACTGCGAGAATGTCCGTTTTCCCCGGACACGGCTCTTCGCGGGTTGAACGAAAACCAAAGAAAAAGAGAGGTGAGGGAAGTGGCTGGATATTAAACGTATCGTGTTTTAGATACTCGGGCGACAGTTCGAGAACACCAACTTCAGCAGCCTTGCGATGGGCCGAACAATGTGCTGTGTGCAGTGGTCAGTTAACATTCAAAGACGTACATATACACATTGGTTGCCTTGCGAGTCGCACCATATCGGCCTGATGTAACAGAGCTACCTACCATCAGACGGGACAATGCCGTCAATTTGTTCAATGATGTCAATACCATTAGAGTGGTGGTATGTTTCGACTCTGTAGCATATCGCGGGTTTGAGATGTTCCATGAAGTCAACAACTAACTACCGGTGAGCACTATAGAATTATGGAAGTGGTTTATTTGTGCAAGGTCCAGGGTATACAAATGTAGGTCTGGTTGAGCGACCTTCGGCGAAGACAAAGTTCGGATGGTATATTAATATCCTTGTCTGCAGAAGTGAAAGTAAAGCCCTGCCCCTATTGGGGAAATCTCTCTCGTAGATTCAACGAGAAGACCGAACCACTATGCCTAGACAAAAGGTATGCGTACCACGGGTCTTCCAGTTGTCTTGCATTCAGTCTTCACTCGAACCAAGCATCAAGCAATGGGATAGAGTCAGTCAGAAACTCTTAATGTCCCATGTACCATGAACATTCAAGAATGTATTGATGTCGTCATTCGCTGGCAATGTAGACACGTTGTTGGTGATAAATGATTCCACCGACCAATAAAAAACTATATTCCAGTTCTACGTTCTGCAGAGAGACAAGTTCAATGCGCGACAATGACATCAACCATCAACCTCCACCTCTATAGAAATACGCTGAACACATCCAAACACCAACTTGTACTGTCCACCTGAGCATGAGTGCAACCTACAGACAGGCATGGCTTAGGGATGGCAGCCAACACCGTCCGAGTCTCGTATAACCCGAGCCACCACTGTCAATAAGAGGCTCCTGAGCCCCACACGGCGACGAAATCACCGACTTTGCAAACATCAAATGTCAGGTTTACTTCACCGTTTGTGCTGATGGTAGGCCTGTTTGATGTCGAAAGGTTGATACATTTATACAGCATGCCGCACTGTGAGTACATGAATACTTAGAATGGTGCCAACGGACTACGTGATTTAACATGATTGGAGACAACAGGGTGCAAACCCAATCCGTATGAAAAAATATTCGATGGGGCTTACATCACCCTAATGCAAAGCGAGCATCGTCCTGCGAAAGTTGGTCCTGAATTCCGTGTACAATTCCCAGGTATCGATATCGTAATAGCCGAGTGTTCTCGACCCGGTCAGTGCAGAAAATTAAAAACGAAACCAGGTTCCAGAACGCAACATTAAAATTTACCAAGGCTCACGAGAAGAGGCGCAGGACGACCCCTAGATGTCGCCGGCAGAGGCCAGTCCTGTGTGGATGAAGCCGTCAAAACGAAGGGAATTATCTTCGAGTAACTTGAGGATGCCTACTACAAGTTTCCTGCTTTTATTGATTGGGCAGAGATCTTGTTTTTCGCGTGGTGTTGCCTGGGTCGAGTTGGTAGTGTGAATCAGGATTGATAGCAAGGGGAAGTCTGACAAGTAACCCCTTCCAGGATAGCGCACCCTGTTGTGCTTAATGGGAAACGTGTAAGGTTCTCCCGTCGGAATATTGTACCATGTGAGGCAAAATACATAAGATTGTTCAGTTTTAGGCATACATAGTACTGAACGTATGTATACCACTTTTCTAATGGTAGATTTACGTTGTACACTATGTATGCGGAGGAACATGTTATCTCCATGTGCAAATAGAGTAGGTTTGTTCGTGACAACCATACATGCCGTATTTTGTTCAGCTGCGGACATCTATGGATAATACCGATAGAGACTATCCGAGCCCCGGTATTAGCACCGCCGACGGAATGTGGGCGGTAATGTTTGTGTGGCTCCATGCAGAAATATACGACTGGCAGCACTACCGGAGTATCTGGCCACTGGTCTGAACAATGCCTGGCCTCCGTTTGTCGTTGGGTGTTGTCATTTTCTTCTCTGGTCGTTACGACACGTTTTACACGCCGTCTCGTTTCGATGTATGTCATGTTTTGTTTTCGGCAGGCAGCTCCGACAATTCGTGTAGCTCCCGCACTTTGAATACGCTGTAGCATTGGTCCTCGACGACGGTTGTGAAGTATGTTTTTTCAATGTTTATATTCGGTAGGGATCGTCTCACGGGTATATAACATGTGCTGATTTGTTTAGCTCTTCTACTACCGCATTGTACAGAACGCTGTCTTTGAGCCTACTGGCAAGGATAGTGTTTCCCACTTTGCGAGCGCAGTCCAGATCGCCCATATGGGTCAACGTCACGCTACGCTCAGGAATGGAGCTATGTTGTAACCAGCGTGGTGGTTAACCGTTGTCGAGCAGTTTGGTCAATGACCTAAGGGATTACCCTCAAGTTATCCAACTAGTTCTCGTTTGCACCTGTACCACCTCCCAGCGAGCGCGCTGTAGGTTGGACCATTAGCAATGTAACCTGCAATGCTCGATCGGTCGAAAAACCAAATTGTTTGTGGAGCATCTAGCCTTTTTTCACCCACTGACCTAGGTGGCACCCCAATACAACACACAATATTCCCTGTTAGAATAATTTTGTTCTCCCATTTAGACGTCAGTTTTGAGTGTGCTTGGGGAAGATCCGTCACCACCTCGGCAAACGTGCGATACACTAGGAAACACTCGCTCGATTTAATTCATGCTGAGGTGTAACGCTTTAGAGGGACATTCCTGTTCACTTCCTCAGATGCAGTTTTAAATTTTATTTTCTAAGCTGGTGTCTATCGTGTGAATTGTTTGCTGGCCTACTCGTTTCCAAGACATCTCAAGCCTGACGTTTCTTGTATTATCCTCGTTTACAGCACCGGCAGCGGCGGTTGCAAGTGATAAACTGAGAACGTTCCCCTTTAGTTGTTTAGAATATCGAGGAACAAGCAACACGAGCACGGCGAGACGGTCGTCTTCAGCCGTCCGAGCACTATATCTGCACTGTAGAGGCGTTCTACGGTAGAGGTTCGCCCTGAATTTTCTGAGGCTCCCCCCTAAAGAGGCTGCTTGCCTTACCCGAAATCGACTTCAGACCAAATAAAATTATATCCCCATGAATAATCCCATGGCCCAAGTATACAGCAGCGTCTTTGCCCCAAACCTGATTGTTATTCGGACAATTTTGGGTCAAGGAACCCTGCCATTGAGTAAACATTTTAGCGGACATGTGGTACCTCCATCGAACGCGTAAAAATATTTTTTGAGAAACGGTCGCCCATAAAGCTTTTCTTTTAGATGATGTGAGGAGTTTTCATATCCCGGCGACATAAATTAACAACTGACGCGCCAGCTCCGGCCAACATCAAGGTAGGGGGTGGCGCCCAGATTTTTGTTTAGCCTCGCTTCCGTGTGAAACGCCATCGTATATATTCCTGGTGGTCCTTGCATAACAGTTAGCCGGCACAACCCTACCCACGTGTTCAGGCTCTAGTGACAAACCATACATAAGAACTAAGAACTAAAAGCTACAAGTCGTTGCTCATTTGAGGAGAACTACCGGTCAGAAACAAATGGGCTCGACCATTGGCAATATTGCTGAGGGACGGATCCTTCGAGGCACCTCGGTTATGGGAACATGCACCGTCTACGTATGCGACCGTTCGTCTAGGCCGCGCTGTTCGATATTGCAAGTCGTTCGTGTATTCGTAGCACCTGAGACAAAGCTGGAGACATCAGAATTCAATCATTGCCGGTCTGAGGCACAACAACATATTTTCCAGATGCTCAGCCCGTCGCGCAAAACGGTCAACATGACACCAGAAATCAGCTCAATGCCTACTTTGTTTACGACTCGTGCTGCGAGACGGGTAACACCTTTCGGCCAAACAACGTCATGACCATCCATGCTTCTTGTCCTGATAACACTGAGTGTCCATTAGGTCCTGCCTATATCGTTCACGATACACCTCTGCTTCATCATTATATTATAGGCCTGCAGTTGTTTTTTTTCATTTCTCAAAAACAGGTGTTGGGTAAGGTACAGAGTTCCTGAAGGGAAGTTCCTCCCACAAATTCAAGTGCTATATCTACCGTAGCATCTGTCCTACGTCCACTACAGCATTAACCAATTTTCCAACGTTTTGTCCAAGGGCATCCATGAATATGTCAGCGATAAGAAACCAAGGGCTTAACTCACCGACGCGGTAGTACATCCGCCATTGTCCAACGCAGTACCCAAGATCAACAACAGGGAAAGTACCCCGTAAAAACCCTCAACCCTGTTAGCGCGAGCAGGCACGCGGAAAGTTCGCACGCTGTCCCACGTTTGTATAGGTCGTCATTTTGCCGAGGAGTGGCGCAGTTCACATCTTGAACAATCACTTTAGTGTCGGCGCAACAGAATGGCCGACGACTTCGCCATCAGGCCGGTTGCGAGCGCCGCGTAAATTATGACACGGCCAGTTTATGATCGACTGAAACGAGGCTATGCTCTCCGTTTGTAAAATCAATCATAGACAGCCTAATAGCGAGAGGAATCTCAGTATTCCAATTTAGGTATGCCGATCTCCGTACCATCAGAAACAAACATATTCCAAGAATTGGGAAACCCAAGACCCTCCCGACAAGCGTTCGTACGCTGTTTTCGCTCTTCTTGTTCATGCACCATTGTCAAAAGGACCCCAACACGTTGAGTAGGTCAAGAGCATGACTCATTTTTAAACTGTCAGATTAATCATACACGCTTGCGATATGCCTCTCAACGCCGGCGGCATTGCCTGTTTTATAGAATAGTCGGTGGCGGTCAAAGTAAGGTATCTGGTACACCGTACACCTTGCTAGATTTGAGATTGAGCGCCGACCAGATGGCGACCTGCTGCAGAAGCTGTGCGGTGTGATTAATGAAAAAAAATCAGTATGTCGTGGTGGTGGGCTTGAATGAATGGGGTGTGCCAGGGTCTATGTGCAAGGGCGAATGCAGAAATGTAAAAGAAACGAATGTAGAAAACAACTACCCATTAAGGTGACTCCCCAACACTGTTTTTGTATAATTCTAGGAGAGAAACGTGCCTAACAGGATTGTGTTCACGGTACTAGTTTCCAGTGCTGCTGGTATGTAATACTTCCATCATATTCGTTTATATTCAACCCGCAAAAATGCAGCGGGAGTGTCCACGGTTTGCCGGTACGTGCCCGGTGGTATTGTTATGCTACCGGACGTCGATTTGGAATTGCATTTCGTGTTTCATTCCGGCGCGTTTTTCTGTTGCCCTGCCAACACTTGGCATGTTGTTTACATTTGAGGAACCACAACATCATTAATTACGATGATGATCCCCCCGCATGAAAACCTCTTAACCTCGACGTTCACGTGTTCCCCGAACATGCGTGCCGACGACAAACGGCACACATGGACATTCTTGTAAGTACGCATAATTTATGTGTAATATACAACAGCATGTACAGAGCATATATTACACCAAGCACTAGATAAGGGTTGGTTTTGGAATAAGTCTGCTGCGTTTTAAAACAGCCTGTACAATGCGCCGTGTAAATGTATTGCAAATGTACAGAGTCACAGTTCGCGCGTTTCTAAATATACAAAAGAACACACATCAGAGCGACGGCCAATATATCAAAGTTATACGCGCACATGCTTGTGTACATAGCCAAACGTAATTGCAAGGCTAAACCCAGGAGCCAGCCATCTATTCTATAGTTTGGCTAGGTTAGCGTTTAGAAGCGGACTCAGTCATAAGACCGGAAACTGGACTACTGCAGGAAGGTTCGATTTTCTGTCCAAGATTGAATGAAGACGCAATGATATATTTCACTCACCAGAGAAAAACGTCGATTTCAGCCAAACGAGAAGGACGCGGAGAACTGCGGATCAGAAGTGCACTCGGACAATATGCTACGTGTAGAAAGAGTACGACAACATGGGACCACTCCTTGCTGTTCGCAGTTGACGTTGCCTGCAGAACGAACCTACTTTTGAAACTTAACCCTGTAGTGTCGAGGCGATAACTGTCTAAAACCTGGCTAGTTGACCTCGATGCTGGGAGATAGCCCGAATCACCTTTGGCGCAGGATTACACACTGTATGCATGTAATGACCGAAGGAGTATATGTGGACGCTGGTTCCACTGCTATCATATAGTCCCGTAAGTCAAAAACAAAATAGTAAATTTCACATTTGAATTATCGCGTCTGCGATCCCGCCGTGGACCTAAATTGACGTTTGATCTGAAACACCGCAAATATAGTATTTTGATCAATATCTGGCTCTCGTTGGGCACAACCTCTAACGGCATATCATTATCCTGTGTAACAGAACAAAACATTACGTCATGCAACAGAAATCGGAGAAGAAGAACTCGAATACAGCCCGCCCTTGTGTCCTATATCCTATGACCAAGGATGGAGCTGGATTTGTTTTGCCATGGATATATTGCTGCAGTATTCGATGCTGGACGCCAGAACAGCTACCTAGAATATGAAGTTTAGGACACCCATTATGTATGAGCTTGTCAATACCCATTCAATATCACTAAATAACTGTGCTACTTGAAAGCAATACATTTATGAGGTTCAGCATCGAGGTGTCAGGCCATTATGTATGAGTCTTAATATTATTTTCTAAACGCCGTACAAATGACGTAAGGGTACCAATATCATCCTACATGGCGTATACCGGAAGCAGACAACCGAAATACAATTAAATCAACCTGTGTGTTCGTTAGTTACTAACACAGTGTAGGTAGGTCATCGACGTTCGATCCCCAACATCCACGCTGTGACAATGTAACACTGCTACGTACACGATTTGGTTGAAGATGGATACACCAGCCTCGAAGCGCTAACAAAATTCCGTTTTTTGGTTTGTATGAAACCTAGTCCAAACCGCTCACGCCTGCCATGTTTCAACACCTCGGCCTAAAGAGCGGGCCTTATGTTCTTATTGAGTTACTTTTGCTTCCAGGCCGGTGCTGTACACCCTTGTCCCATTTTCACCCCCAACAGACGGAGCAGAAATGATGCTGCTATCGACCCTTTTGGCCATCGCCTTGTTCACTGTCAAGTCTCGCCACGATCGATATCATTTGTACGGCCTGGTACAATCAATGGAATAAATACGAACCACCAACGTTGCGCTGGTTGAAAAGCAAGAGGCAATAAAAACACCGCGTTGTTGTGGTAGAGTGACGTTTTTTACCCGAAAACACCTTGAAAATGTGACGCTCAACTGTTGGACGAAAGGGAGCTCTCCACGTTCCTGCAAATTTAACCACTTGCTATCGGGCGAGTTGAAGAATCCAATGTCTTGAGCTAGCATTCGCCATGAAGCATCCATGCAAGCATCGGAGAAGGCCGATTCGATTGCTCAAAGTTGTTTAAAGGGCGTTGATTTTCTGAACCCCACAACATTACCGTCCCGCTAACACCAAGGTCCCAACGCCATTAGAAATGGACACTTTGGTCGACATGTACGCACGTGATGTGAGTGTTTCTGTGTTTACCTGCCTCATTTGACGTTTCGAGACGTGAAGAACGAAGGCCACCATCCGAGTGCGGGTGTCGATGAAAACTGGCAATGTCGCCAAGATGTCGGGATGTTTTTTTCTCAGACGTCGACGTCTACCAGCCCCCAGCCCACCTCATGACTTTGTCCAGGGAACCTTGATAAAAACAACGATCACCTCTCTTTAACTCACGAAATCCGGCCCGAAACAAAAATAGCAGGAACGAGGTTAATTGTCCATTCTATTTCAGCAATTGGTCGACGGAATTACACATGTGTAGGGGCATTAGGAGGGATGCACGCGGGTTCTCAGAGGTTTCATACTTGACCATTTGTTCGCATAATTCAAACATTGACCTTTGGAGAATATGAAAGTGTGATCCCATGGCGTATCGGGAGACTAAAAGAGAAAACTATTAAAACGCAAATCGTATGAAACGAACTTGGGTACTGTTCGGTTGCTCCTCTATTAAGGATCCCCGAACGTTCGAGCATATTTCAAACAAAAAAAACTCACACAGTTTGTTTCGGGTCCTGATCATATCAGTCCATTGCCGGACGACATTCGTAGCTGCGTCTGTCACCACGTTGTTCGTAGTTTGACTGAAATTTTGTGATAATCCAACGTATACTTCACGCCTTTCACGTCTGTTAAACAAAACAACTGCCCACTGCTACTTTCGAAGTAATCAAAACACAAAACACAACCCACGAGTACAAGATATCGCGCAAAACCGTTACCATAACACAATATTCCACCCTACCCCTGTTTCGCAATAGGTCCGTTGCAGGTTTGATAAAATCTCCTAGCCTTTTTCGACAAATGCTTGTGTCGGCCCCCATGAAAAAACACTACCGACGACAAATACAGGTATTACAATGAAGGCAATGAGAATGACATATATTAAGGCAGTTGTCCCTAAGTTCACGTAGAGCAACGGCATTGAATTGGCGGTTTCGATCAACCTCTCGTCTTCGCTTGCAGGTGCACCAGGGTCTAATTCGAAGGCGACAGGAAATCCGTCAGGGCTGTCCACAAAAACAAGGCTCGTTGACGATACGCTCTTGAATTCTTTTCACAGCTGCACATATGACCCCGCAGTTCCATGCGCCGAAGAAACCAGGTATTGAGTTCCCGACGCGTTGGCGTGCATGACTGCCAAATTAGGACACAAAGCACAAAGCAGAACTCAACATAAAAATGAACCAGACTGTCCACGCGGCCGAGTTGACGACTCAATTATGCCATGCAAGGAGTGTTTAGAGAAAGCCAATGTTTCCTCTCGCAACCTCGAGGAGACACCGAAGTACACAATGGCGACCAGTGAAGAGTCAAACCTGGTCGCGAGTTACTGTACTGCGCTAAACCGTCGCCACTTGTGAGAACCTGTCGAAACGAGTTGGAGCGCCTTATCATCCTAGGAAACGGACGAGATATCGGGAAGGGAAAACGTTAGTTCGTACGCGTGTTTTGCGTTTTTCGTGAGAAGATGGTATCGTTTGAAGGTAAAATCGTGTCAACCCATGTTGGTGAGCGCGAAAAGAACTAATGGCAATGTTGAAGGTGTCGGACAGATTTTGATAGAGCTGACACTCTGTTTTTGAAACGGCGCAAAACAATGTATAACGACATATTGCGTTTCAGTTTAGAATGGATATCGTGTGTATTGTTGTGCCCAAAAAATCGCTCAGTGAACGTGGCTGACCCAAACGTTTTTTGTGAGAAGTTGGTATCGTTTGAAGGTAAAATCGTGTCAACCCATGTAGGTGAGCGCGAAAAGAACTCATGGCAATTGTTGAACGTGTCGAATAGATTATGATAGAGCTGATACTCCATTTTTGACAAGGTACAAAACTTGTATATCGACGTATTGCGTTTAAGTTAAGAATGGATATCGTGTGTATTGTTGTGCGCAACAAATGGCTCAGTGAACGTGGCTGACCCAAACGATCGAACATGTTCAAGAAACCAGGCCAGGTGCAATGGAAGGCCGAACCGATGGCACGGGAAAATGAACCCAGTCTTAAGACCCGTCAGCACAGGTTGAAAGTGTTATCGTAAGTATGCAGGTACACGGCCGATCAAAGTCAAGTGTGTGGAATATGGGAAGGCAGGATAAATCAAGATACGTGTCACCACTGCCTTCGAGCCTACAACATCAGATGACATAGACAGCGGGAGGTCAACTCTTGACAACGAAGGCATCTATTTCGTGTGTCTGTCTAAATGCGAAATGTCCGATTTTAACACAATAAAACATGAATCCAACCTCGCTCGTGCTTCGGGACGGATACTCTCTAGCAATTCCTTATGCCCTTCGCCGCGCTTCAAATGAAGAGGTGTTCAATTGATCAAACAAGTTGTGTCTAGAAGATACGTAGGAGAAGCCTCACACGCAGCAATTTAATTCCTGACATCTACGTAAGGCGAAAGCAACTTGTTAAGGTACTTTTGGGGCGAGAAACACGCGGCTCACATGTTCCGCCCATATCGTAACACGGCGCGCGTGCGAATAACATGACAGGGTACCTACCATGGAATGTGTGCTAGACCTACAGCAGGTCAGCGCGATATTCTCAGCATCACCGTTCACATGCGATCCTAGCCTTGTTCGAGCGAGAATAAGGGCAACATGCAGTATACGCTGATATTTTCAACACTGTCGTTGTACTTGTTGCACCTGTGTATATCTCTGGTTCCAAGTCTGGATGACTGGTGACAAGTCTACCTGGTGAATACTGGGACTTACGAATGAGGCTAGATAGCTGTCCGTTGAAGGCATGCGTCCACCCACGGAGGTACGCACTTCTGGTTGTGTGCACCTCAGATCTTACGAAATAAAATGTCACGACTTAGATCCAATTTCCCAGGGCATGCGGCGGAGTTAGGGGGGTTTTGCTTGACGAAGGGGAACCAAGTTGGTTAAAAATCAGGAAAGAACATGGACTTGCACAACGGTTGAGGCCCGCAGTTGTATGCTTGTGCCTCGCAATCCCAGGGTGGAGCAGACCTCTGTTGACTTGACGCCCTCATTCTACGGAAGCAGGGTTCAAATCAACCTATTCAATACAAACAATTATGTACATAGCTTTGCAGTTGTTGTCAAACGGTATATATCCAGGAAATGTAAACAATGTTTTAAAAGGACCCTTCACCGGCACACGCCAGATCGGCAATGAAGAAGACGGTCACCGCATCTAAGACCACAGAAGCTCTGTCTGGTCACTAGAACAGTCATGGCCGCGATATTCATAATTCCATACTGGTTGAGAAGGCCAACACCGAATGCACAATGACCACCACATGATCGACCCACCAACAGAGAGAAGCCAGCGCGCACGTCGTGTGCTGCAGACGCGACCAACAAGTACATGGCTCCAGAAACTGGCGGAAATATGTATCCACCGTCTGAATCATTGGCGAAGCATCTCGTACCAGAGTCTGGGGTACTTGAAGCTAGGGCTATGAGCGCCACATACGCAAACACCTGTAGCTTAACATATAAGGATGTGTCATCAATGAGCGGTCACCCGGATTGGCTTGAGTTTGAACGTGCCGTTAATTACCGCAAAAAACGAATTACGCACTCTATGTAATGTAATGTGCTAGTGATACAACGACATTGGTGGTGTCCTAAGCAAGGATGTAGACATACCTACTGCGGTATCTGTCATCCCGTCAATGTGGTGAACTGTGGATTCGATGCACGCGTCGTTTGAGCGGGAGGATGAAGGATGAATATTTTCTTTAACAGCCACATTCACGTATTTTCCCCAGATCACGCGACTGCAGCTGGAGGATATCAAGTGCATCTCCCACCCCCAAAATTTCCGATGTTGGACGAACATCCGTTTGTAGAAGTGGACTTGCTGTCACTACAACCCACGCCGATATGTGGCACCTATAAAACGTGCGAGAATCGTTTACTCACAAAACATATGGCCCAACCAATTATCCAATTCCGAAAACTTGGGATCTTCGTCTTCATCGTCCGCGTTCTCGCAGCACGCCCAGAGGTAGATAGAGCCGTGAAGACGACGTCGCAGCCGGACCGAAATAGCTCGCTCATGTATATTTTCCTTCTTCGTATATTGATGGACAAGTTGCCCAACATAGACTGTACCGGATGAGCAAACAGCCACATGCAAGAGCGTACTGACTGCCCTTTCAATGGAAAGCAGACGACATCCACATCCGGGTTGTAGGACGTCGTCGTTGAAGCTTGTCTGGTCTTGAAATTGTTTGGGGGGTATCATAACTTCTTGACGAGATATATTCTTGACAAAGATGCGTTACTCTTGAGTACGTGCGACCAACACCAACAAGCTCGAGCGTGGGTGAGCGTGTTACAGCATATATATATGACAAACAAACAAAGTCGATGTTGCGTGTCGTCGGCTTATGAGAAACAAATCTAGAAACAGGTCGCTACCCACGGTGTCGTTCCGGCGCAAACCTGAGTGGCCCAAGTACGCCCTTCACAACAAGGATTGCGTGGCGTTTCGTCAGCAATGCTTTCAGGTGCGAGCAGGATACTCAAAATGTTCATATACATGACGTAAGAAGAGGCAAACAACAGGGACATAAGCATACATCGTGACGATTGCGCGATTGATTGTTCGCTCGCCTCGACGATGGGGTGCTCCCCAGCCAAATTGCAAGCGAATACATCATAGACTCCCAGATTCCGTATTCGTTGCACACCCGGCATTAGCGTAGATGCTAGCTGCTGTCAGACAGTTGAAAATATATATATATATCGTCTGTGGGCGTCACAGACCTAATACTTCCGACTCGAAAACAGTTGGCAGATACTTGCAGTTAAACGACCGAACCAGTTCCAACGTACGTTCCATCTATTAAACCACACATTACAGTCCGCCAGTCGCAACGACGGTGAACAACCCCATAGCCGACGTTTTTGACGGGAGACCCCAGCGAGTAAACCATGCGCTTCATTGATCCTGCTGTATACACCCTCAAGATGTTTTAAATATCCGCGATCTAACAGACACAGTTTATTCCTTTCGCATATAAAGGTAGAAGGACAATCAATACAGTGTGCGAAGGTGTTCCCGTGTAAGCTGTCGTGTTCAGAGTCGAAACACGTGTCCGACTGGCATTCCAACAATTGATTGAACGACGTCTCGCGCATCGAACAAAAAGTCCAAATCAGCACCGATGCCTCATACTACTATTTTGCCGAGGCTGAAAGACTAGGTCGTGATCGCTGCAGAGTAGACAACCCTTGTTAGGTTGAGGAGCTCGACGTACCTCACCCAAAACACGACTTCGACAAAGTTTGCTCGGACAACCCGACCACCACATATTACTATGAACTAATCGTATAACCAACTTACTTGTGCAAATGTGTGATTGTCGACGAAACGATCGTTGTAAGGAACCGGTACCGGATATCGGTGGAAATCGAAACAACAAAAAAACAACCAACTCGGTTTTAAGGCTGTTATCCCTATGTAGAATGATGATGGGGAGTTACGGCGGTAAGTGTCGACCGGGAGTTATACCGCGGAGTTCAATTTGCTGTCAGGCGTGCGTTCACGGGGGGTTTCCACAGTACCCGAGGTGACAAAGTGACGGTCGAAAACAAAACAAACAATACCCCTGGGTGTGGTTTCGTGCGGATATTTTTAACTCAAGGAAGACGGACTGTAATTTGTGTTTACCGTACGCCTACAGCGGTCAGCTTGTTGTTGTTGTTCTCTTTAGATTAAATCGTCCTTTCTACACGGCTTCATCAGTACACCCAGTGTTCGTCCTGGTTCCTTATCCTAGACAGACACTGATACCGTGGTCACAGAATGTGAGACAGAGGAAGACTAAAAAATGACAAAAGAAATAAAAAAAATCGCAAAATACAGTGTCAAGCAGGTGAAATGCCAGCGTACCGGGTACGAGAACACTACAACGCAAGCAAGAACTAAAAAAAAAGAGAAAAATACAATAAAACCACACAACCAATATTTGAAATGTAAACAGAATACAAACGACACAAGGACTTCACAACGACTACCAGACGGAAAGAAAACGTATTCAGGAAGGACAGGTATCTGCTGCGCGGACAAAGCGACACGAACGAGAGGGGGCTGCAAGCAACAGACCTTGTCGAACCGATACCTAGCCACCCGATCTTTCATTTCGTTTCTGCATTCGTCGACAGCTGTATCAGTTCGGCGGCCTTTCCCCCCTCCCCCCCTCCCGTTGTCGCCGTTCTTGTCGTCCATAGCTGCGTGGCGTAGCCTGTGGGCAATGAATGCTACCCCAATCAACATACGTACCCCCCCGCTGAAGAATCACGTTTACATGTAACACAGCAGACCTTTTCGACACCACAAGAAACGAAACATGTGTGACCCCCTTTTCCCCAATGACGATCGGCGCTTTTTATCTTCATCGTCTGCGGCGGAGCAGAAGCAGCGAGCAGAAGCAGGGGAGTGGTCGTGGTAAGCAAACAAGAAATGCGCAGAGGTGTACCGAGGCCGATGCACGATTGACAACGATGAATATAAACTTGCGGCACGGTGAGAGTAGATGTTCTACCGTAGTTAATTATGACAAGGGGTCGCATTTAGATCACACTCCTGTGGCAGTATCAAGGGAGCAATGACGAGACTATTTGTGAAACGATGGCAGAGGCTTGGGGTAGTAACCATATGAAAATCAATGGCTGTACATACCAAACAATGTCATCCGCAACATCCGCTGCTCTGACGACTGCAAGCGCTATCAATGTCGACTATATGTCAAGAAGAAAGGCTACAACACAAACACTTATCTACCCTGGTGAGTATCAACACCATACATATGTCTACTGTAGTCAACTGCACTGGTGTGTACACAGTGGAAATTGTACTGCACACCACAAAATGCCGAGCACTACACTGATGGCAGTTGTGTTCGTCTCAGCTAGCCATTCGTGTCATGAAGAAGAATACCACACTGTGGGGGAATCATGTTGTTGTTCCTCCCCTGCCTTGCTGATAGTTGGTTATGTTCGTGGCGTTGTGTCGCTCTTTTCTGGTAGAACACTTATAAGCATACAAACCAAGGAGAACAGAGAGAGTTTCCTACGCTGTACACCGTGCGTTTCCGAACGACCAATGGACAACGTACTGCAACACCACTTCCGTGAGCTCGTGTGGATTTGTGGAGAGCAGTGATATATATGTTCCTGCCCCGTGCAGAATATCCGATTTGAACTCCCTGTTACTGATTGATATGATGTCTTCTGTGACTGTTGGAGTCGACAAATAGACTGCGAGTACGCACAAAAGAGTAAAATCGTATACTGGAAGCACGAATTGTTTGAGGCTAAATCTGAGACACCCGATGGAATAGTTTTTTAAAGCAGACGGCTGTCGACGTAAAGCACCATGTCTCCGGAGGGGACACCAACAAGAAGATATCTCGATCGGCAAATTTGTAAAACCGAGAAGGCAAGCCGACCTGCCACGTCTTCACCCCTCTCCTTTTGTTGAGTTATGTTTTTAGTCGCAGAAGCAGCGGAGGCAGCAACAAAGGTAGCAGTGGTAGGAGCAACATCACCTGAATCTAGCGTAGACATGCATCACGGTTGATGCGCACCAATATATTGCAGCAACGTCGAGGGACGTCTTTATATCGCATAAAGAACACAAGCCCCTTGCCTGTACTGCGCAATCAGATTGTGCAGTGGATAAAATAATCATAGAGGCTTCATGTATTTCACCCCTAGAACGAAGGTGGAACACTACTGCTTGAGATCGTTTCCGTCAATAGGCTAATAAGAAAACCCTGGGAAACGCACAACAGACAGGCGGTCCACACAGAAGTGTGTCGTGGTCGACTACTGTTACGCGTTGTGGGACGAACGTAGGTCCACACGAACATCGACACGTGTGTTTATGCCGCCTTCGGCTGTCTATTGTGTTGAGATGTGGAGATGAGAGTCGGCTTGAAATGTTCCGCCGGTCTGTCAAAAGTTTTGGACATACGTTCGGTTTGTGATTCAACTCAAACCCGAAACTGCTGTGCGCTGAATCAACAACAGACGGTAGCAGCCAAGGACCACAGCAGTGGCTGCAGTTACAATAGTGTAGTAGCCGGCACCGCCGGCAGCAGTAGTAGTTCAGCATGACGGCAGCAGCATTGCATTTATAATATAGTACATCGGGACACAACCATACGACTACAGTTCTGCACTTCTACAGTAAGCAATGTGGTTTTCACGGCGGGTACGACGATGCAGGGGGTTCGGATGGCCAACTTTGTAAATGCTTGAAACTGGAAAGTTGTGTTGTACAGTGCCAGAAGCCCACTACAGTAGCCACCTCCACCTTACCCACACCCACCGAACATACAAACAACAGATAGACACAAAATATTGGTTCCATGTACGAGACTGGAATAGCTTGAAATACCTCGAGCAGTACATTTTATTGGAAACGCAGGCATTCAGCTACAAGCGCATCAGTGCATAAATAATGTCACGTCGAAATACGATGAAGGATGCAAACCAGGACACACCTCCAAGAAGTAAATACACAGAAGAGACAGTTGGAGAAACCACAAAGGGAGTTGCGCAATCTTTATCAATACGGACTTTGGTACTTTCTGTCCTATATGGATAAAAATCGTTGCTGTAGTCGGCGGAAACAGAACTGAGCATAAACCGTCGAGACATTTACTCGTGATGCTCTATTACCGTTCAGAGTACGAGGTGTGTCATCCCATATACAGGCGTACGATAACCATTTAAAAATCGAAGAATCGGTCGACATGCAGCTTAAAAATACTTCAGAAATGATATGTAATTTGACGAAAAAACTGCAGTGAGAATCCCTGAACGTCGGGCACAGCTTTATCCCCCTCGACTACAACACATCGAGTAAGAACTTGGTTGAGATACATAACCGTCATCGATGTCCTGCGTGCTTTCGCTGTCAATCTTGTATTGTCGTCTGAGGTAATCTTACGCACGTAGCATATCAAAAACTTGGTACGTGGATAATTTTGAGTGGTACTTTTAAATATGCTGCGTACTGCTTGGACAAATTTGCGCACATATACAATGTACCTGGTATGTAGCACTGTTCATAACGTGCGTCCGACCAAGGAAACCTTCAATCGGTTGTCAGTTTGCAGCGTTAATTTTGCCCAAGATTCCGCACGTACTTGCAACTTAAGGTAGAGATATCGGAGCTCAGGACGTGCGTCCGACCAAGGAAACCTCCAATCGGTTGTCAGTTTGCAGCGTTAATTTTGCCCAAGATTCCGCACGTACTTGCAACTTAAGGTAGAGATATCGGAGCTCAGGACACCCGCATTGTTTGTCCTTGCCGGACGTAGTTTCAGAGCTACCAGGTATTTGCTTATCATACGTACGTATTGCGGTTAAGAGCAGGATATGTATAATCTTGCAGACACGGCACTACGAGCTGCTCAGTCTTGTGACCAAGGTGTAGCGAGGTGACTCTCCCCTGCATCGTCGGAAGTACTTTTTTTATGTAGATAATGTGTAATCTACAGGTAGGTGCTTTTGTTGATATGTAGCCAGACAGCCCTGCCTATATATAGAAAGCATATCTGACAGCGCCGAGGCCATGAAGGGTGCAACTATTATTAATGTAGTTGACGAACTCGGTGGCAGCGTGTGGACTACTGCCACGACGACCTCGGCTGCACCAAAAAATGTAGGTGAAGACCTGCTGCTGTGCTGTTGCTGTTCTGCAGTATTTCATTGCGGCGGCAACACTACCAACTGACGTTGAATAACACAGAGAAGACGCACGGGCCGAAAAAATGACGGCTCTGCGTCGTGTAAAACCAGATTGATACGGCGCTTCATGGGGCACTCCGCCTACTAACACTTGCTTGCAGGTTCGTGTAGCGCGGAGGGGTGAAGAATGAAGGGAAAAACTAGCGTCATATAGCTCGTGCCCTGCAAAAGGGATGGTCGATTCTACTAGTGCGTCCGGATAGCTTAATCCTGTGATTCCTGTATCATGCATCGTTTATACTACTACTATAAGTCAACTGAATTAGATGTGTATAGCCCGAAGGAACAAACAAAGTTAGAACTAATGTGAAACACGCGACCTTGACCAAAATGAAACACTCCGCGTCGAAAGAATAGAACCTGGTAAATACAGAAGACGTCCCCGACGGAAATATCATACCCCACAAGTGCCATGACAACAGCACCTTCGGAAACAATCAGGAGAAAATTGTTGGCTTCGAAACTTTTGGCCACGAGTAGGGGTACGGATACAAACCGATTGCGTCTGAGCTCAACGTCGTCCCTTCAGGTGAACTTGAAAGCGCGAAGATTCGGTTAAACTGAAAATTCGATCGTTTTGGTTTTTGTTTCAATGCCTTTAAGTTCCATTTTCTTAACCCTCATAGGGTTGCAGTATCAAACCACTGAAATTGGGAGCATTTTGTCTTTAGAAATGTAAGCAGTTAGTCCCCATAATGAGACTGCAGTTGTAAATGGGCAGGAGGTTTTACCCCTAGCGGTCTACTGGACAAGCCGTGGTCACCGGTATCGCTCAATTTCCCTCCGAGACACGGTTTGATTTTTTCCCGCAAGCTTTCGCACTGCTCGTCGATTTATATCGAGTGTGGCAAACTGATGAGCTCGCGCTTTCCGTTCATGGGATTGTAAGAAAGAAACTGTCCGCGCGAGAATGCTCTCAGAGGGTAATGGAACTCAGGCAATTCACGAGAGTAGGAACGTGGACAACCTTCCAAGCCACTGGGGGGACGTCAGGCCAAAATCCCGGCGCTACTGTAGCAGCACGATGTACCATCCGTATCGCGTGTCATACTGCTTTGCAAGAGTTATGTATCATTTGTAGCGCGTGAAAGGAATCAAAACAACAAGGCAGTTTGAATGTTTTTGTCCGTTAGGCTACTTGTGAAAGGTTATCCGATCACCTACCCAATCCAAGCATTCTAACAGCAGCAGCAGCAGTTTGAGCGTACGTCTGGCTTGGGGGAAGCGTCACCCTGGGACAGAGAGAAAAAAACTCTTGATCACCCCTGCTTCCTCAAAGATACCGTATCGACTAGTCCATTGGGTAGCAAGAGGTGCTCCCGTCACGTTGCCCACGTCGCATGATGGGTCACGCACACGAAGGTGAGGATTACCTTCCTTAAAAAAAAAACATGATTGGTTTCTTGTTCTATGTGTACCATGAGTCGCAAAAGCACCAACATATATTTTATTAGAATAAATTTTGATGGAGCACATGCATACCGACGACGATGATGCTGATCTAGGAAAACACATCGCGGTTTAAACGGAGTATTCACAACGAAGGGCTGTGCGTAGTTAGTTAATACCACGTTGCTTTTATTTCGGGCAATGTGGTGTAATATGTCGTCACGATTATGTGTATATGCAGATTGATATTTAAAAATACCTGCATATGCCCGGAATATGTACAAAAAACAAAATACGAAGATAACTATTACCAGTTATTTGTTTTGGAACGTGGCCTTCCCATGACATTCTGATCATTGACAAGCCAGCGGAACAGGTACGGAGGTACAAGGCCGTGTTTCTGCCTGATCAAACACTGATTAGGGGTTAACCTATTATACCTACTACGTATACATGTTAGAACGTGCATAGTTTCTCTGCTCACCAGGGATGAACCATGCTAGTCTTCAAATGTTCATCTGAGCAATAAATACCGTCGCACTTTCGGTCACGATCTTCCTACGATTATTCATACATCATCGATGATTTCGGGCATACCGAGCGAGTCGCAAGCCGGCGTCTGCCGGTCGCAGCTAAGCTTCGATGATTAACTATTGTCTTCTCCACTTGCTACGCCAGCATCATTCATTCAGTCGTTCTCCTATTGTCAAGTTGAAACTGTCACTGATGTGAGACATATGTTCCAATATACTGCTGTATACTTCAAAGGCACTGACATAACGGTGTACGTTTCTCCGGGACGAGTAAGTGCGTAGTTACGACTACACATCGGAAATTGCCCGATAACATGTTGTTTATCATCTAAGAGATATACATCAATAGTAGCTGTTCTGCGGTAGTTAAAAGCGAACCACCCCGGGCGCGATCTGTAGCTTATTGTCATTCACTTTTAATACCAGCAGAAAATGAATGTATCCGAGTCATATTTTCTTCAAGATTACCTCGACGTCTGGGCTGTGGAGTCACATTGTTTTGTCTCCACATACCAGTATATACCTATTGTGTATACCCACACACCTGAATCCCGAACCCGTACGTGGTAGGTTTTTCAGTACATACTAATATTGTTCGCACGTTGTGTACATATTTTATCTTACTTGCTTTGCCATCTGGATACATAGCGTGCCAGTATATGGACATATGTCTCACTATCTACCCACTATTTACAAGAAGCAGCAGAATATGAAGACTAGATATCACAGATAGCCATGATGGGCTTTGACTACCTGCCGCGCCGTAGACAACACCACTATTACAGTCTACCCCCCGCGAAGAACAAACAAACACTCGAACAAAACAAACCAAAATTTAATCTGTACTCCTAACTCCCACCCGCCTACAGCTTGACAACATCTCCTCCCTACTTTCTTCTCGTGCGCAGTCGCTCACGTCTCAAAGGTTCGATCGAATAGTATTCCAACCGCATGCAGTATGCTACGTTCGAATGTGTGACGCTCATTCGAGAAGGACACACCTGCCACAATTCAATTTTGATGGTCGCTATACGAAATCTTCTCACATACCCAACCATCAGAGCTCGTAACCAGAATACATTGATAACCCAAAATGAAATAATAAGAAGAAAGCTCCTAACTTCCGTTTCAACGCTTGTTTCTTGTGCTCCAATAATAAAAGATGGCCCCTTTCGTCCCGGCAAGTTTAAAATAACACGGAGCAGTTGACACCAGCTATCTTCCAATCAAATGGCTGAAATAACGCGAACGA
This sequence comes from Macrocystis pyrifera, assembly GCA_031763025.1. Lineage (NCBI taxonomy): Eukaryota > Phaeophyceae > Laminariales > Laminariaceae > Macrocystis > Macrocystis pyrifera. The sequence goes on from JASSKH010000008.1 coordinate 13,389,732, forward strand.
CGGGAGCCATCTTCGAATAAAATCGCTGTATTAACGGGAACCACGGGAACCACTTGAAATCACGCCGCATACAAATTAGAGGAAGAAAGACACAACTCGAAGCTCGCACACCCCGCAGTCGCGCGACGATTGACCTTTGATCTCGACGTAGAATCCACCCACCGTCAACGAGCTTGGTACCGGGCAACGCCAATGAGTGTGAATTATGACCTGGGAGGTATAATTGGAATGCGTGGTCTAGGGGGCGAGAGGTTGGCCGCGGCGTCCAATGCTCTTCGTCCAAGCTTTCAAAAAGTTCTGTTTCGTGCCAACGGAGAGGAATCGAGAGTTTTGGTCGTCTGTTTTCTACTACACGCCAGCTGCCAAATATGTTTTTTGTAGACGCCTGGCCCACCCACGCCACATATCACCGACCGAGGTGTGAGAACTGTGGTACTAGTGAGGGTCGGAGCCTCTAACCAGCGCGCTCCATTCAGAGTTCGTGACGTAATCGTTGAGTTTGTCGATCGATGTCAAACCTGAAAAATGATCTATTTTTTGCCATCGGAGAGGGGTAGAGATTTTTGGTCGTCTGTATTCTACAAACCAGTGCCAAAATGTTTCTTTACCAGGCGCCTGGTCAGCCCACGCCACATTTTACCGACCGAGGTGTGAGCACTGTGACAATAGGCTGGGTCGGAGACCTTAACCAGCGCATTCCGTTCAGATGGCATGACGGTGTCGTTGGTTTTGTCGATCGGTGTCTGCCGAGGATTCTCATAAAAGTTGGCTCACGTCAATGGGAATGACTATACATTGCTCCAGTATCTGCCACAACAGGGATTTTACATACATTGCGCGGCGCGCAATTAAAGTCCGCCTAAGCTGTCCCGTGACGTACAAAATTTGCCACTTTCGTCCCCGCTCTGCGTTTCCACTGATACGTGGGGGCGTTATTACAGGGCCCCCCGGAGGCCGGACTAGTACCTCGTCTTGGGAGCGACTTGCATGGGGAGCGGCGGGTCGGTTTTTAAGGTTACCGGGCTATCGCAAGCCCCCGCCTAAGACTTTACATACTAACACCAGAAATAGAGAATGTTCAATTTCCCGTCTGACATGTGTGTGTGGCTGCCGTATTGTTCTTGTGTTCACGTTAAACCACCTTTCTACCCAGCTTCATCTGTACAGCTACAGTAGTGTACGTCTTGAATATTTATCGTAGTGATATATACCGATTTTGTTGTACAGACTGTGGGACATAGAGGAAGATCAAAGAAACGATAATAATCGCAAATTTGAGCGTCAAGCAGGTGAAGTGCCGGCGTGCCGGGAACGAGAACAGAACAACACACGTAAGACTACAATCAAGAACAAATATACAAAACAAAAATACAACAAAACAAAACAATTCTGCAGTGAAACATAATACGAATAAACGCAAGGCGATGAAGAAAGGCTGTTAAGTGGAAATCATGCCTGCTCAGGACGGACAGATAGCTGCTTCGGGGACGAAACAACAAGAAGGAGACGAACATACCGACATACGGACGGTGGGGCGAGGCAAGGCAAAAACCAGGAAGGAAAGAGAATAGAAGGCGAATTAAAAATGAGAACATCGTACTCCAGACGGTGATTGTAACATGGGTGCCCGTCTGACCTAGAATATCGATTCGGGGCCCTAGCCATACGCTTTGCAGCTTCCTTCCTACTCTCGCCAATAGCGGTGCCAAGTGTCTGTACTTCCACTTTCGCCCCCCCCCCCCCCCCACTGGAATACTCAACAAGAAACAAGCAAAACATGATAGACATCAAGAGCGAGTCGAACCGACAGGTAAACACGTGGTCCATCATTTATTTTCTTTATTCATTCGTCGACAGCTGTATCGGTATTGTCCGCAAATTTACCTACCACTAATTCTACATTTTCGATGTACGCGCCTTTTATCCTGTCGTCACGATGCGTTTGTCGCCATCAATGTGGAAAACCTTTGTCAGTAATTTCGATCTAGACTAATTTTCTTGTTCTATAAAAATAATTTCCGGTTTGTTTCATCTCGCACATTAAAACGTTTCTACTGGAGTACAGCAGTAATTGGTAACGGTACTGTAGCCGTTTGTCTGGTGCTGACCGGACTGCGCGGATACGATTCAAACCACCAAGCAATTTGTCGTTGATGGTAACCTTTGTCCAGTGAATATTCCATACGCAAAAATTGCTCACATTGTTACGTTCGGACACTCATGAAACCGTCTGTTGGTGGCCAAGTATGCCAACGACACAAGACAAAGTAAAAGAAGACCTCGTACCGGTGATGAGTATGATGCACTTCAGAAACACAACACCCCATCCACGGTTCCACGTCGATATAACCTCGCAACAAGCCTCAACATACAGCAGTGAGTAGCACCATTGCAGCCGAAGAAGGACGTACGAGTTGCTGGCATACCGGTACATTTATCCTCTTTATTAACGAGGCAGTACCGATTTCGCTGAAACTTCGTTCACACTAAATGAAGTCATCGTGCGTGATGGGTGCTGGCTTTGCAGCGTCCCTGTTTACACGTTTTTCGACTCTAGGTCAGATTAGTTTCATATCTATATATTGACGTCTGATGTTTTCGGATGCACTTTATCTTGTTCATGGTAATATTTCGTCACAAGGCACGCGGGATGGTATATCACAGCTCATGCGTATCGTTCCCTCCCGAATTTCGAGTGTTCTGCACGTGTTGTTTTGTGTTTGCTGTTCGTGGTATTCTATCGATGATTGTTTTTGTTTGTTTTTTTTTCCTCTATCAGGACCACGGGCTAGATTCTAGGGGGTTGATATCAAATGTGGCAACATTATTATTATTGCGTGATCACCATGAATAACAAGAGCGTGGTGGAGAAACTGGAAACCCAGTTGTACAGCGCGATACTGACGCCCACGGAACAAGGCACTGTGGCCTTCTCCGTCAAGCGGCCAGTCGAACCATAAACGTGTACTGTTGAGCGTTGTCGAGGCCTTGCGAACTTCTGTAGCGGTTGCCTGTGATGCATCTTTCATCGCCGCCAACGGAGTGTGCCCTCGAGCTCACACGCCGTTCCGGCCACGAAACTTCCGGAGATGACGCCAGTACAAGTTGGGCAAAACCATCGTTACGACGTCAAATAGCAGCGTGTTTGTAAATGTCATGACTCGTCCGCGTTCTTGGATCACGACAACGTCGAGTTATCCCCACGAGCAATACTCGTGCTTGACATTGAACAATAGCGTGCAACGCGCTAGAAAGAACCGACACCAAAGGGTAGGAAGTGCTTCTTCTCTAAATGACAGGGGAAAACCGGTCTATCAGATCGGGCCCGACGAAAACGGGGCGGGGTTTGTCGGCGGGGATTGGACATCGACGACGAACAATCAGAGAAGGATGAAAGGGACGGAAAGGAGAAAAAGGAAAGAACATCACATCAAACGATTTTTATTTTAACCAACGACGTTCGCCCTAGGATCGTCTAACGAGTGTCGCCAAACTCTCTGCAACCCTCCTGGAGACATCGAACAAGAGGTCTCCCTGGATCAGGCAGAGCGCGCTGCTTGGCGCTGACTAAACTGGAGATGTAGTGCCTACGCGAGAAGTATGGATACTACAACACCCACGGCATCATGACTGCCTGAAATATTTTTGTTGTGGACTGTGCCGTGGCGTCGCGTTAAAGCTCAGCTGATGAACTGAGCAAACGATAGCCTCCACCCATCTCGAAAGAGGTATCTATTCTGTGACGCCGTCCAAGTTGAAACTCGTACATAAGATGAGGACGTCCCTGCTCAACCCATTCGTTCTAACTCTGCATACTATAGGCAAGATCGGAGGCACCTCGAGTAAATACTGGTAAATGATAATCATCCGTTCTTGGTGGTCAGCCGTTCGGGTGGTACCCATACAATTGTCAGTTCCAGATGACAACTTGTTAAACGTTGCAGCACATCGAGGAAAGGTGGGAGGTGCTGCAGACTGGTTCAGGCAAGTCGAGACTTATCGTGAAATCGTGCCTGAAAGGGGTGTGGATTGTAGAGAGTGCAACTATTCATTCGCATATTGTTCAGAAACGCCGCTTGTCGTGACCCTAATGTTCCTTGCCCTTGGCCACGCTTTCAGAGGACCAACCTAGCATCTCTACGCGCCTATATTTGCTAGTCACGAGAAGAACACGCGCTTTGGGGTGACAAGGAAGAACCATCGACACGCCAGACAGTGTCAAATTTGTTCGGCGATGCGGTAAAATACATGGGTTCACAGGAGAGATGAACGCCAGACATCAACAGCAAGCGGAGACGATGACGCTGCGGGGACCAGTGTTATCGTCGTGGCCTACAAGGTTAAAAATGAGGTATCCTCCGAGCCAAAACAGCTAGTGCCTACGGCTTGTAACTGCAGTACAGGTTTGGGGGCGCGGATTTTCCTACTTCGTCTTGCTGTTATACTGGCGTGAAGATATAACTTGAACCGTTTTGGTCCTGCAGTCCCGAGTGGGGGACGATCAACTTAGTATTTGGCTGATTTGTCCCCCACTCGGGATTGCAGTACTCAAGGTGATAAGAAATTGGCTTTGGAATAGTACGGGTATGTTTGTACAGTACGAATACACGGTATACCCCATGTATATCGAATCTCCTGGAGTACGTACAGAGTGTGAGCGCAAGAGCACACTCTACAGTTACTAGTAGTAGTATTGATATTTTCTTACCGGCAGAGATGATCCAATCTGTTTCCGTCTTGCTTTAGAAGAAGTTTGTTTGTTTTCTCCGACTTTCTTTTGAAGCGTTTCGTGAGCTCGCTCAGGAACCATAAAATCGGGAAACTGTTTGGGGGTTTTGTGCGCCCCATGCCCTATCGCAATATCCTACGAATTGATACAATTTAACATAGTGGTGGCTACAACGTGTGTTTGTTGTAGTCGTTAGTTTGGTGCTGCTGTGCTTGTCCTTGCCACTTCATTCTGAGGACTTGTGTTTACACAACAACTCCCAGCGCTTTCGTTTCATCACACGCGGTCGTATGTCGAAATGAACAAACACTACTTTCTCACGGAGATCGTCAAGAGACGTACTGTAGGCGGTTTTGACTGGAGTGTGGAGTAGGGCAATGGCAGTCGGGTGTTGTTGTCGACAATAATGATATTATATATTGTGTTCGACTAGGTGCTTCGGGATTCTTCGCAAGACGAACAGCCGGGGGCAACAACGGCCGGGATAATACCCTACCTGTTATATTCGACGTTTATATCACAGCAAAAGCGCGTGCGTAGGCATATATGTAGGACACGATGACCAGGTTGACATTTACGATGGAGGCGCTTCTTGATTAGGGTAACCGATCCCTGTAATAAACTGCACTAAGCAAATTACGGGCGAAATGGCTTTCTACTTCGTTCTCGTACAGCGTTCTGTATTCACACTAGTGGTTTTGGAGAAGCTTGTTGCAGGATGTATAGTGGGAGGAACAACCGAGGAGAAGCGAGCAGACTGGACAAAATTTTACATATAGCGAACTAAAGCCAATATTTGTATTATGCCATCGCATCATCCACAAACTGTATGTTTGCACTTGTATATCGTAAATTTGTGGACATAGAAACTTAGAAGGTCTGTGGCTAGAATCAACTTATTACGAGTGGTTAAAGTTCCAGTGTTTTTTTAAATCATAGGTAGGATGTCGACAGCGTGTTGTGGCCCATCTTTGAATGTGTAATTGCGCACCTCGTGCGAAAGCGATGAACGCTAAGCCAATTGCGATGCCGCCACAAAACCACCTAGTCAGTTCCGACCATCTGCAATCAAATGCGAGTCATTTTATTGCCACTGCATACACAACTCATTTTCGGTCCACACACAAACCATAAATCTAATACGATTCCCACCCTAACACGAAGGTGGTTTCCATCGCCACACTAATACCAGTAACTTAGTTTTTGGTTGGCCCGCACAAAACACAAGTCCCCACACCAAAACCAAAGAAAGGAATTTCGACTTCAACCCTGAAATCAAGGATTTTCCATCTCACTCTACGGCGAATTAAATTGCGATGCCTCGACCCTAACACCAAGAATTTAGCGTTCGCAACCCGAACCATACCAATTCTGAAACCTACTTTTACATCGATCTAATTCCGGCACGCCGACATAATAAACGTAATTTCGATCACGAACACAAACACCACGTAAACTGATACCCACATGGACTCATTTACGACATGCGAGCATGACTTGAGCAACATCCGACCACCAATACCAGACCCATATAAATGCCTGACATGTAGACCAAGTCACTTTGGCACCGAAATAACGCGGCCCAAACTCTAAACCTTGTTCGATTTCGATGCCCCACTACAAAACGACTAGGTTTCGATCCAGACACGAACACCAAATCAGATTGGGCTCCCATACTAAAGACAAGTTAATTCCGATATCAACACCTGAATAATGTCGGTTTCGACCTCCCACAATATAATGGAGTCGGATTCGACCTCTGACAGCACAATCACGTCAATATCGTTACGTTCACAAAGGTGTCTGCTACCGTGTCCTCGCTTCAGCCGATATAGATTATCAGCCAAAGTATTCCCAACATATTTCTTGTGTTTTTAATAGCTAATATAGACCCTATAAAAAATGTATCCAGGCGATAAAAGAATACACGAATAATGAACTTTGCGCGAAAACCGTCATCATGAGCTAACAAAGCAGGGGATAAGAATGAAAGTAGTGGGGACAAAACAAACTCTTGTACGACACTAACGCTGCTCCACCGATGTTAAGTACTACTCCGACTCCTCAGTTGACTAGCACCGTATGTCACGTGTTTCCGGCACCAGCATCCCTCCTGGTCTGTCTCAGGTCCTGCTGCTACCAGGCAGGGTCCGGGCGACTTTAACAAATGTGTCCTCCACTAGCAAAACGTTTTTGCTGCGCTCTAAATATAATACAGTAGCATACAGGATTTTTCCAAACTTTTTCCAAACAAGTTTACTGCACACTTCCACTTCCAACGCAATCCAGACACAACACGTAACCAAAGCAAACATCCATTGTAGAGAATCGACACCATAAACCAGAATTTCCCCCCTCACCTGATTGTTATTCTGTCGACGTAGAGTTAAAAAAATCATCATAACATTTTTTCCACAAACCTTTGTGCCGACCGACATGAATATGGAAGCGAGGAAGAAACTATGGCGAACAATGCCAGTGACGGTAAGCGAACGTTGTTACAGTAGTGGGGGCGTTGTTCCCCCTAAGTCCATGACAAATTCGCACGTACAGCAGTGAGCTGATCCATTAGTCAACAACCCACCCCATCAGCACAGAAGGCACGCAACAATGTACGCAGCTAGCACAAGCGTCTTTACGCTCGTTCCGCTCAAAGACGTTTCATGGGTCCGCGGCAGACGAACCTCGGTCTTTTCTCGGGACACATGTGGCAAATTCCTACACGGTAAACTCGGTACTGTGCACCACATTTTCGTAAACAATATATATCCAGTCCAACCGGCGTCCCCGGTGGCTTGGTAGGTGGTCCGCGAGCCTATCAAGATCAATTTCGTGAGTTCGAGTCTCACCGAGTGCATGCTCGTAGGGACTTTTTCATGCATAAAATTGATAAGCGGAAAGCGCGAGAGCGTGAGTTAGCTGTACATTCAATGAAAATCGACGAGCAGTGGGAATGCTGAACCCTATGCGCGATAAAAACTAAAGGCACGTACCGGGGGGGGGAAGGGACGACACCTGTGACCACGGCTTGTCCAGAAGATCGTCGAGGGTAAAACCTCCTACGAGTGGGCTGGAAAGTAAAAGTGATGAAAAAAAAAAAAAAAAAAAAAAAAAGTCCGCGGTTCATACAGCATATTCATCCTGCGCTGGAAGATTCATTCAGATTATAGTCGAACGTAACAGGATACCCACCATTACTTGAGTTCTAAACCCACGGCAGGACGGCGTAGGTAACCACAAACTATGAATCGCATAGAAACAAGCCGCGTTTATGATTTGCTCTCGTATGTTCTTCAGGGTGGCCAAACAGTCCCGAGCAAGTACGCCCAACCAAACAAAACCCTAACGTAGAACAAACAACCGTTTGGGGTTCTGATTTGCATGATTCGCAGAACAAGTACAGAGCGGAATTCAACAGCAACGCTTAAAATATCAAGGCGGTCGGATTGGCTGCCCCAATCAACCACTGACCAGGTAGGGCATTTGGTTTTATGTCACTGTTGTTTCCCTCCAATAAAAACGATTAGGCACCCATATACACGCAAAACGATAAAGGAATGCTCCTATCAATTCCCCCGTTACGGACGACAAATCAAAATATTAAAAAAAAAAAAAAAAAATTTATCAAGATTGGACGAAGACTACAGAGTCACGCGTTTTTGTATAGCATGATATATTTTTATTGCACTGGATGAATTTCAAGCAGTGCTCTCAATGTGCACGCTGTTTCTGTTTTTGAGAAGTGGCAGCTACTATAGTTGGAGTCGGTGAGAGTGAAGAGAAAGGCCAGATGGTACCGGTGTAGGCGGTACCCCAACACGAGGGGTTTGTCCGAAACTGAGTGTATGCGGGCTAAATATCGATAAATATTCGTGGTCATGCTGGGCGGGGATATGGAATATTTATCCTGGTTTTATAAAGGGGTAATGAAAATCTTACAACGCTTCCACGTTGTGTTGTTCGCAGTGACACACGAGACACTTTCACAGTCTAGTATCACTAGAATAGTGGGAATGACAAACGTAGCAGATGCGCCTGTCATGCATGATAGCGTAGTATCGCCGGGCTCTCAGGCATATATCTCTTGCGGTCCTCGAAGGGCTGCTCGGGTGAGTTCGCACTCTAAAGCATCATGTACTTTTCAGTCTTCAGACCAAACAAGGCCAGAAGGCCGTCTGGCACTCATGCGCGACACCAGGCTCTTCTCGTTCATTGCTAACACTGCGTCCTTCAATCTTGTTCTGGCACACAACCAGCGAAAAGTACGCCTGATTCATCTCCCAGTCTTTTCAGTTGGTACTCGTCTGGTCTACGGGATCACTGCCGACAACGGACGAGCTATAAGAAGCTAAAGGCTTGGAGGACGTTTGCTCACATCCCCGCAGTTTCTGGGTTCTATTTCTATGATTCTGGTTTACGTACATGTCATGTCCACTTATGGAAACCTCACGGATCCTTGTATTGCCACCGTAATATCCGCCCAAGCTAGTTCCGCCGGACAAGGCGAGCCACGCGTTATCCTAGACAGTGGACCCGAGGTTTTCTATGCCAACCAAACTCAGGGAATAAGACACGGTCAGGGTTTATTTATGATAAGCCATTCCTAGTACGCAAACTACAAGCGTCGCCTAAATCGCTAACGCGGCGAACAGCATGCTCGTATTACGTTAGTAATCTCCTCCCGCTCGACCTGCGTACACCTGCACGCGCCCCCAGCGACGTTTGCGAAAGCTCGCTTGACCCCCAAACTCCCCACAGCTCCTCCGACGTACTACCTAACCCTTTTTTGTCATTGGATAGAAAGTGCTGCAATTGTCGCGCGACTTTGTCATTATAACTAGGAAAAAACAGAATGTCAGAGATTGCAGGGAGCCCAGTTTGTCCTATTTTTCCTCATCCTCGCCATTGATACACATATCGCTACCGCAATGCGAGCTGACAGTTTCTTTTCCCCATGACTTCTAACAGCAATCACCTAGCACCGACCCTAATACTGAACTCCTGCACGTCCGTACGGGGGAGCGAGTCTTCTTTCTGCCGTGTCACCAACCCCAGGATGTGTCGCAATGCGATCTAAATGAGTGGTCAATCTCTAAACTGCATTAAGTTACTTCGTTGGCGGTTGTTGCATAGTCAATGGTGTGTTGTTGTCGTTATCGGTCTCGTCATATATTACCAACGACAGATGTCCCGCGAGGTTCGTCGGAACAGGCGACAGGTGTCGCCAGTCGGCAGAGTCTCGGGGCATACAACGAACTAGGGACGACCCGAGGGCGCAGGTACATCACCTCGGTTGTACTACAACATTGGGATCGTTTACATGGATATAATCGGTTTTTGCAGCGCTATATATATTATCGAAGCGAAGGGCGTCACAACGAACAATCAAACCGTCACAACTACTAGAACGTACTCTTACTGTCGCACGAGCTTCTCGGTCTAGAATAGGGCATAGACAATGTATGTCCTAGGTAATGACGTTTGGAAATAGTAACTTTGAGTGAAGGACACACGGACCTAGACCTTATAACAGGCCACGTCTGGCGCCAGGTAGCCCTTTGTTTGTTTCCCACGTGAAAGGGACACAAACAAACAGCACACACTACAATTTGATCCTCGCACGAGTCGATGAGACGAGTAAAGCGCATGGCCCAAGCTGCCGCAAAGCACCCTACGCCTCTTACGCTAATGCCCACATGACGAAGGTTGGAAAGGGTCAGCCCTGATGTGCTACAGTTCTGACGTCCACGCTAAGGCACACCAACGGCGGTCAACACCCCCACTGAACAGAGTTGAGGGCAAGCATTGCTGTGCTACTGTTCTGGCAACCAGGGACACACCGAGAGTGGTAAACGCCTTCGAGGTATCATGGGTTGAGGTCCTCGGGTGGTTTTGGTACAGTATGAGCATAGAATGGTACGTGGTACGGTAGGTTATGGCATGGCTAGTGGTATATGATGTCGTTTGTTGGCATGGTATCAACGGTCTGGCGTATATAGTACATAGGAAAGTCACGATATTTGATATAGTATGTATGTTGGTGGTTTGATGCTGCTTTTGCTGTCGTGGCTTGTTTGATAATTACTCCGATTTTGTGTCAAGCAGGAACCGACCCTGCCGAAACACGCCACAGAAACCATTGCAAACCCTACGGGGTCAAGGTGCAGCCAGAAGCGACCTTGCACGGCCGTTTGCATGCGGCGGGGACCGACCCCATTAACGCCGCTAGCTAACCGTGCTGAGCGAGCCATGCGTCCATATGGCGATCCCACGTTTGTTGCGATCGATGCGCTGTAGCCTATGTGTGAACGATTGCGCTGTTCGTATCGATTTTGGCACAAACGATTGTTAACACGCGGTTATTCCCCCGGTGAGACTGTGTCGTGTACCTCAAGGCGCGGGACTCTGTTCGATCCGAACGTTGGCCCTGACTGTTTTTATGTGTGTCTGCTATATATTCCCGCGGTGTAAACGACTACATAGTGAGCTCTTCGGGACTTTACTGTGCGAAGTTTGGAGTTGCCTTGTCACTGCGGACAGACAGACAGAGAGACAGGTCTGCGAAGTTCAAACATTCAGACTTCTTTTTACAAACCCAGAACTTGCGCCAAATTTGTGTACTTTGAGACTCGACTGCTGCATTCTGTTCGACGAAACCTCACCAGAAAAATCTGACTATCTAAGCTTGCCTCGATTGTAGCCTGAGGCCATGTCTGCTAACGGTGGAGTTTTGCGAGATGAATCAAGGCCGCTGCTAACAGCTGCTGCAGCAGACAGGCGCTGCTGCGCATCAAGGACTACTGCTACTGTGTGTAGTATGATGCTGCTGCTGCATGGAAGTGTGCTGCTTGCTGGAGTGCTGTTCCTGCAAGCATTGCGGCAAGTAAACACTGCGGTAAGCAACCGCTGCTGCTGCACACAGGCGCCTAAGCAGGCGTTGCTACACGCAAGCGAGCTAGGCTGCAAGCAAGCGCCGTTCAAGCGAAAAGGCCACCCCAAGCACGCGCTGCTAGAAGCGCTGTAGAAAATTTTACTTTTGTGTTTTTTCGTCTCCGACCATACGCGTGCCTGAAACTTTTGAATTATGATTATCTTTGAGACCAAAGTCCGTGATTGACCCAAATATTACGCGCAGACGCTGGACTGCAAATACAAAGTTGATAGTGAAAAAAGGTATCATCGCTCGGAGCAGGTTCCACCTTTGGGGGGCAACAATCAAAATAATTTCAGCGCTTTCTCATCATGCGCCAAGAACGACAGATCGGAAAGGTAGGGCACAAGTTTGGTAAACGTGTTTGGTCACCCTTTCGTGTCAGCTGCACGAATCGACTGAAGCTGATTGTGTGTCGAACTAAGCATAATTCGAAAGAATATGAAAGGACGATAACACAATCGATGTTCATAGCGAATGCTTCGACTGTGGTCGTCCACCACATATTATCGCGGCAAGTTGCTTAAAGGTGTGCGTCGTTTTGACACCAAAAATGGGGTCGTCCACTTCGTGCGGTTACATACGTAACGTTGCGCGCACGCAGTTGACTTGGAATCAATGCAGCACAGGCACACGAGGACAAAATTCGCCAACAAGGTCATGGCAATCACCAAACAATACACATTTACAATTCGTGTTACACGTTAAGCGCTACACCACTAATAAATCGCTTATAATAAGCTATGTTTAAGGCTGTCCGAAGATAGGGTCGCATTATGGTTGTAAGGCTTGCTCAGATAAAAAGCTATCTCTTTCTGAACAGTTCATACTGTAGGTAAAGGTAAAATCGGGTTTGGTGTATGTCACGCTCGTGTTTGTTCAATGTAACACACACTTCGAACAACTATAGTACAACCGCATGGCACGACAGGAGAAGCACATTAGAAGGTATGACTAGGGAAAGTTTAGGGGAGTAAGCATGCCCCTCGTACACAATTTCTCGTTCTTTTCTCCGACTTCGTGAAGCGTGTAAATCGAATATATATATATATACAAGGCTTTCCTTCGGAGTGGGTATTCCGTCGTTTCGTGTACATATAACTGCAATTAATTGGCGACATACATAGCCCAAAGCCAACCAAACTAAATGTATTTGTGTAAGAAACGGTGAAGGATGTAGTAATAATCGCGTTTATTTATGAATGTAATGTGAAACGTAAGATCGGGTGACGCGAGAGTTTTAAGAATGACATTCGTCTAATAAGAAGAATAACATCTTTCATGATCAGTGTGGGGAGAGAGTGGAGTAGTGCTTGGCATGTGGACGATATACAACATACAGGCTGTTGTTTAAAGGAAGGTGTGGGACAGGAGAGAAAGCAGCAGTGCCGGCAACGACAACGGTTATGGAAATGTTGTATAGTTGCTGGGCGGCCGCGATTTCGATGTAGCCAGCATAGGAGTTTGGATGAGACATGATATGTAAATAGTCTTCCAGGATGCTGTAGTAACGAGGCGGGAGGCCCAGAATGTGTATCTGTTCGCTGTTGAACCCGTTGGATATGTGTAGGAAGATATAATCGTGATTTTGGGAAATGTGGGAAACAATTTGTTTCCTTTCGTTCGTCCTGGATGGCGACAATCTGCTTTTGGCGTACTGCTTCGGAATTCCGCGAATAAGCCCTGGAGCAGGCGAAATGGAAGGGAGTCTTTTTGCGCTTGATGATGATGTCTCCGTCTTTGATGGTGGAGTCCGTCAGGCGGCAGTTGTAGCACTTGACACGGACCTGGTCGAAGTAAACATATAGGGTGCGCGGGGCGGGAGTGGCGTGCAGGGAATGGCGGGGGAGGGGGGGGCAGAGTTCATTATTTGTACTACTCTACAGCGGCACAACAGCAGTACGTAATCGCTTGCTATACGACGGCAGCAGCAGCAGCAGCAGCAGCAAGCAGCAAGTACGTAATTTCATTGACGATACAGAAATATGTACACACACAAGTGTAGTACAGTACACACACAAATCACGTCCAGCATGATGTACGGCAATAACGCAGCAGCACCACAAAAAACAACATTGACGATACAGAAATATGTACGCACGCACAAGTTTAAGTGTAATAAATAGACACACAAATCATGTCCAGCATGATGTACGGCAAAAACGCAGCGGCGCCACAAAACGACCAGGAAACACAATTATCCGAGTACATACAAACATTCAGTGAATATTGCGGCAGCACTAAAAGCAGAGCAGCAGCAGCAGCAGAAGCAGCAACGGATCGCCACAGGGTTGGCAGCAGCAGCATAGCAACGATATGAAAAGAAGGGAGAAAAAAGGTATGTACCCCAAGGCCGTCCGAAATGTATTTTTGGTACCTCACTATAGACCCACCTGCGCATGCTGTACGGCAACAACGCAGCAGCAGCATAGCAACAACACGAAATACGAGGAAAAGTAGTACGTACGCAAAATGCAAGAGCAAAACGACCAAAATATTTTTTTTACGTATCAAAAAAACCATTTGGGTACAAAAATGGCCAATAAAAACAATAATCCGCGTTGGCAGCAGCGGCATAGCAACGATATGAAAATAAGGAAGAAAAAAAGTATGTACCCTGGTATGCCGCAATCGCAAAACCTACGGAATTTCATTGACGATACCGAAATATGTACACACACAAGTGCAACATGATGTACGGCAACAACGCAGCAGCACCACAGCAGCAGCAGCATAGCAAAGATATATATGAAAATAACCAAGCCAAAAACGAGAAATTGCAGTACGTACGCAAAATGCAGGAGCAAAACGACAAAAATATTTTTTCACCCATGAAAAGGAACCATTTGGGTACAAAAACGACCAAGAAAAACAGTAATCCGAGTACATACGAACATTCAGTGGATATTGCGGCAGCACATTAGCAGCAGCAGCAGCATAATCAGCTACCGCATTAGCAGCAGCAGAAGCTGCAACGAATCGCCGCAGCGTTGGCAGCAGCGTTGGCAGCGTTGGCAGCAGCAGCAGCAGCAGCAGCAGCAGCAGCAGCATAGCAACGATATGAAAATATGGCAGAAAAAAAGCATGTACCCTGGTATGCCGCCATCGCAAAACCTACGGAGTTGACGATCCGAAAACATGTACGCTTCCAGCATGATGCACGACAACAACGCAGCAGCACTACATACAGCAGCAGCAAGTGCACAGGAGCAGCAGGTGCACAACACGGCAATAACGCAGCAGCACTACAGCAGCAGCGAGTGCACAGGAGAAGCAGGTGCAAAGCAGCAGCAGCACTCATGGCGTGGCGCTGACAGCAGCAGCAGCAGCAGCAGTGGCAGCCGAAAACGAGCAAAATGAGCATGTGGGGTCACCCAAACATGTACACACAGAAATCGTGTGCATGCACCGAAAATGCACCACAGTAGCAGCAGCACTCACGTCGTTCGGTGCAGCGGTGACGGCGACAGCTGAATCCTCCGTTCCTTCGTTCACGTCCCGCAAACAGTTGTGCATGTGCGCGTTCGCGTGCACTGTGTGTAAGAGGAGCCGACGCAACGCACGAAGGGGAAAGAACGAGCATGGATGAGTCAAAAAAAATAAATGCTTTGACGTAGGATTGTATGCAAAAAGGCAATCGAAAACCCGCAAACGTACTGGCAACATACAGCATGCACAATAGACATAAGACACTCACCACTGTCAGCAGTCTCGAGGGAGTACGAGACAGTCCCTTCCTTGATCGGGCGAGCACAGAACTCGCAGTCGGTTGCCCTGTCAGGATGATCCCGCCACCACGCACGTGAGATCCTTGCAGGTGGCGAAGGCCACGTTTTTGCCACCAGGCGCGGAATTCTTGACCAAGTGCTGGTCCGTGCACTGGTCGCAAACAACAGCCGGCACCAGGTCGGTCTTTGTCGTTGCCGCTCTCTTGCCAGAGGGCGAGGACCACGCGCCTCTCGACGAGGGGGAGGTGAGCTTAGGGGGCGTGGAGAAGGGAGAGGCGGGGGTTGCAGCACCAGCAGGTTCTCGCCACCGACAGCAGCAGCTTGGCCGCCGACAGCTGCACCTATCTATGCCGTTCGTCGAAGGCGAGACGCCTCTTTTAGGCGCCGTGCGAAGAGCTGTCTATTGGTTGGCAGTTTGCGGAAGAAGAAAGAAGAAAGGTTGTTTGGCTGTTCGGCTGTTTCAAAGAAGAAGGGCTGTTTGCGAAGAGCTGTCTGTCAGTCGGTCTGTCTGCCAAGAGCTAGCAAGTGACAACGACCTCAAAAATCGTAATTATATTTGTATTTATATATCGGCCTAGTGTGTTTAACATTTGCTGAACGTGTCATGCACGGGTGTGTAACAACAATACGGGCAGAACAGCGTTTCTAGCTAAAAGAGATTCTACGTGCTGTCTAAACCATTTCTTGCGGGGGCTTTGAGCTTCGTCGCCGTTGGCAGCTTTTCAGAAATCTGGGCACGCCAGGTATCTTCATTCCTCAAGTAGTCGTATTCGTCGCATGGGGGCGTGAATACGGTGGATCGGAATTTGAACAATTTAGACCAAAACCCATTTTGAAACTCGCTTTGTGTCATACGTCTTATATTGCCTCGTGTGTACTCATCGCGAGTTGTGGAGCGCTGTTACCTAGAGTGTGCGACGAACTCCGCAAGTGGCGGATACGTCGCTCAGTCGGAACACTACTCCTCTTGTTGTCTTGGCCACCCCTCTGTGCTATTCCACGAGTCAGAATATTCCATGAGGGCCTCACGACGACGTTTACTCGTATTTTCTTAGTCTGGCTGACTGGTCCTACGTTAGGGGGGGCACCGCCAGTGTCACTATCGCGTTCACGTCACTACGACGAGTGGCCCTGTATCTCTAAAGCTTCTAGCCGCAAATAGTGTTTGTTGCCGCAGAACACGAGGCCATTCACTGCCAGTGAACATCGCGAAACGACAAAACTCGGGAAAATCAAGTCCGGGAAATATTATGGTCTCTGCGTCGAGTGGCCCCTATTGATTAAACGTAAAGGACAAAAACACGCCCCCCCTGCTATAGCTCCATTCCGCTCGGGAAAGCTACATAATGACCCCTGTCCCATATTCACGAAGTCCGGGACTATGTGTTTTAAGCCCCAAGTTTCTCAAATGGGCAGCTACGTCGGCTTCCGTATTTAGAATATCGTACTCACTGGGGACGCGATACGGGTACTACATAGCGTATTGGTGATGATGGGTAGATTGTTAACAAGATATTGAATACAGACTTAGATGACTGACCGACGATGGTCTTCATGGGTAAGGGCAGAGCCATTGTTGGACGAGCGCGGGCATCACTGATGATATAGAAGATGAATGTTGAGTAAATGTGGCGCGCGATTGGCCAACAGAAGGTTAAGGAACAATGAACTATTAGACGTTCAGATGGAGTTGAGAAGAGTCTAGCTGGAGGTGTGTACGCTCCAGTTCCTCACTCACGATGTCATCTTGAAGCAACATCTATCTACGGCTTGTCGTTGAAGCTAGTTCACCACAAATAATGCGCAACGGCCTCAAAAAATATCGTTACCCATAATGCGGTGTTATCTGTTGGAGCCGAGATGTGTAAACAGCAACTAAGCATTGACCCAATAAGCTATGCGTTACTGTCTATTTCATAGCCCAGTTCGATTTTTGTTTTTGTGTCATGCCGACGGAAGCACACAGCACAGTGCCGGCACGTAGAACATAATTGGCATAGGCAAATTCACATACATTTTCGGAAATACACCAAATTTGGTCTTACGCGTCTTTGTATGTGTACGTCGATCTTTGCGGAGGTGTCTGGCTAACATCGCCAGTACTTTCCGTAATTTACCGCATATCGTTCGTTTTCTGCGCGCTGCTGCAAGTCCCGTAGGCACCAGCAAGTTATGTCATAATGTTATTCTTCTGGTGCTATTGCACCACTCCATTCATGAAAGAGAATGGGACTTGAACGTTTACGTATTTACTTTGTCACTCACGCAAACGTGTATAGGACTTCAGTAAATATATGTGTATACATAGCCGAGCGGCGCTGTGTCTACAGGAAACGTTTTACATTAACAGCGTTGACTCACTGCCCAACCAGCATACAAACGAAGGAAGTCTCCTTGACTTGCAGCGGGCTACCCTACAAGGGGAGGCTCGGTGAACCTGAAATCATCAAACAAACACTACAAGGCACGGTATTCGACATACTGACGAGTATCGAGTCAACGATCGTCAGTGACGATCACACTGAGCGACGTGGTCGTGTAGACCCCGTAAAGAGCTGCGATGTTGCCGTGTCCACAGATACTTGGTCGTGCCTCGTGTAGCGAAGTTACAAGAACCCTGTCGATTTCGCTTTGATTATATGCGAAGAATGTTCCTTCCTATCGCATATACTTAACGAAAACGCCGTCGACTTGTTCACTGAACGACCAACCGATCGATTTTGTTGAAATGATCAAAAACAGGTTTTTAAGTACACTATTTGTCTTGCACCCTTCAGAACTAGCGTGTGCAGATAAAATACCCGTTACAAAATTATTTTGAAACGCAATAACTCACATGCAATAGAGATATTTTGACGTAGGCTGAGCAGGTACGAGGCAATTTGTGTTTATCATTGTACGCGTCTACTTTAAAATTGCCCCTGGGACAAGTTCGGTTGTGGCAGGTTTACTAGAGAGCGATAAAAGGTGGCGGGGAAGGGTTGTCAAGGAAGGTCGAAGGTGTGATACATACCGCTTTAGCTTGCTTTGAACTGGTGAGAGCTGCTGTCTTTCGTCGCTGCTAGGATAATTGCTGCGGTTGGAATTTCGGGGCATACATACTGCTGCCGTCTGCAGTCGTTGGCTGCTTTTGGTGGCTCGAAATCAAGCGGGGTCACCGTGGACGCTGCTGCGGCTCATGCGGTGGTTAATAACCAGCATTGAAGTCGACGCTCTCCTCATTAGTGCTGGGCCTAAATTCGTCCGCTCAGCGGACATGATCCACAGGCTTTGGACAGGTGGGAGGCCGATTTGGTGTCTTTCGGGGCGATCGACAAGCGGTCCCATAAAACACCGACGACTTGGACCCTGCAATCTCGGGTAGCCAGCGGTCCGTGTCGACCTGCGTGGCGCTGTGCGCCCACCTTGAACTCTTGCTGCAACATGTACTTGATAACTAAGCCGCTCGCAGGACGCTGCGCGAGGCATCTAAGTTGGGCGGGAGCGGCCAATGCAGACGTCTCAGCTCGTAGACGAAGTTGCCCCCTGGAAGAAGACGGGCCTATAGCTGCGCGGATATTTCAGTGTCGTTGCATCCGCCATCAAGGTTTGATCAGTCACCATGTAAACACCAGCAACGAGAACACACGGTACTATCGAATTCAACACTATTGTTACTAAATTGGAGGGTCGTTCTATCCGCATCCCCGTCCGTGCCAAGAATAACCCAAAACATACAGCAGCGAGGCGACCGTTATCCATTACCCCCCCCCCCTATTATACAATAATATATAAGTTGGGTTGGCGTCAGTTGGCAACGACGCTGTAACGCATGCCGCTCATTAAGTAAGCTAGACAGCCAGGGTACTGATTTTTTTTTTTCATTTTTTATATTGGCGGTCGCCCACAGCTGGTCGTCGAGTTACATCATTTGTGCGAGGTAAAGAACCTATACCCTGCACAAGGCAAGGCACCTAGGTGGCGGTTACATAGTAGTGTTCAAGGTAAGGCACCCAAGAGGAAGTTGCAGAGTATTCCCATTGCTGTCTCTAGAAGTGGCTACACCGGAAATTGATGTAAGTCATTGAAGCTGTCATCCATATGCAAGTCCGTCTCACAAGCGGTTCTTAGTAGGATGCAGCTCACCCGTCATGCGAGTCGCCGGACACATCACGGCGCCTCGCGCTTGGCGCAAGTAATGCCCGCTTGGTAGTTGAACACCCGACATGCTCCGTCCCGGCATTGTCAGTCTTGCAACATCACATTATTGTACTGCCGTGAACATGCAAGTTCGCCCACAGGCCCTGTGCCGGGGGGGGGTCCCGCAATAGACATGCCGGCCATGTTGTGTGCGCAGTCACCTACTGTACTAGTAGGAGACATCTGTGCCAGTTGGGTGGCGTTCAGCATGATCTGGGGCTCTAGCAGAAGGGCGCACTCGGTTATCCTGGAGTCTTTCACTGTTGTTGTTGGCAGTCACGGACGTAATCAATGAAGTTTCGTTGTCGCTACCGAGCCAGAATCGAGTGCGGGGAAAATGAAGCACCAAACCTCACACAACCACGTTCTCAATGACGAGACGGCTGCCTCTTCCACGTCTCATTGTCCTTACAGTTTAAATGGTTGGTCGTCTGAAAAATATGAACATAACATTTCGATTCTACGGTTGTACAGTTACTACCTCTTAGATTTTGTGATAACCTACAGGTAGTGTCGAATGTGTCATGACGATGGTGACGATGCTAGTGGTGTTATCACTTTAGGGGATGTTTTAACGAGAAGCCGTTTTGATGATAGTGGAATAGGGGGGGGGGGGGAAAGTGCACTTGATTTCAGTACAATTTCGTGAACAATCTGCCTTTGGGTCCTATCGAGATTTAGCATGTTTAGCTTAAAACAAAACTGAACACGGGTCAACGAACACCCGAGGGCAACGAACGAATCGAGCGACGGCCCGTCCTCCCGGTGCGCCACGGTTAGCGGCCGATCATTTCTACTGACACCGTAGAAGGCTGTCACTGCTGGGACGTCTTGAGTGGCTGGCGCCGCCGCGAAGCTCCACGCAGGTACCAGCGACGGGGAAACCGCTATCGATTTTCTGAGTGAAGTCGAGACCTGGTTGGTGCTCTTTTATTTTTGTGAGGAAACGAGGGACGAAAGACTGGGTTGTCGACGTCCTTGCAGATCTTTGAGTCGCCGTGGATGGTCTACTTTGAGCTAGTGGCCGTCGGACCTCGCGCTGCGGCTGCTCCGGTGGCCCTGTCTCTCGGAAATGACCGGTGAAGCAGTCGACTACCGGGCTCAAATTTGCGTGGCTTGCTTCGTATTGAAGAGCATGCCAAGTCGGGTTGGACAAACTCTCTATACTGAATACCACCAAGAGCAAAAAAAAAAAGAAGTATCAAACGACTTCTAGCCGACTTCATTCGTTTTCATTTTATTTGAATCAAGAACCCATTGGAAGGCGCCTGCTTGGGTACATACTTGCCGACCAACCAGATGAACATCAAATCAAACAAACGAAAACATTGTTGGCGGGACATCTTGAAAAAAAACTTCTCGTTAACACGAGATCTTAGCTCCCTTCCGTGAAATCCTGCCTGTGCCTACACAACAGGCTGTAACTAAAATTCAACTGGAAGAAGGAAAATTATCCTGCAGGAACTAGTGCAATCGGCAGTAATATACCAGTCCGAAAATGAAAAGGTACTGGCGAGAAGTGGTATACTGTATCGTATCAATTGTAACTATACAATGCCAGAATTAGACATACCCATTGGTATGTGTGCACTTGATAAAGATAAAAGGAAACAAAATATAACAGAGAAGGAAAAGAACAAGCACGAAGATACTGGCGGACGATCGCGCATCATGTTTTTTTACAGTGTGATTTTGATCTCGTATAGAGGTCACGACACTTTTTTCGTGTGCCTTTTTTCATCCGATCTTGGTTCTTTGTTTGACTTTTCCTCTCTTTTATGGAATGTGGCAGTAGGTCGTGCCTGTTCTCTCTGATCCGAAGACATGGCATTGCGTTGTCTGTTACTCTTCCTGAAAACCTATATAGAATGCACGAGTATCTCTGTGTAGTCGTAAATTCGCGACCACAGAGCTTGTACCTCTCTTGGATTCAAGAATCGGCACGGAAACCGGTCGTCTTGAATGTCGACAAGTGTAGGTACGGCTTTAAAGTGAAAGCACACACTCACTTTGATTTCATGCTCGGTGGCTTCACGTGCGAGACCTACTGTAGGTGACAGGAAAGCCTGATTCCCCGTAAATCGCCGCGACAACATTTTCGGGAAGTATGCCACATCGTACAGCGCTGGCGACGAGCAATCCCAAGACGATGGATATCGCATAAACAAAAAAACAAAACCTTGTGACTGCACCAAACTACATCAGGATGCGTTCGTGTGTGTGTTCTTCACATTTAGACCGTTCGTTCAACCCGTTGACTCCCAGCACCACTAATAGTGGTGTCCCTGTTAATACGTTAATCCTACAGAGCATTAGGATATGTGGCTACAACACTACCAGGTACGATGGTGGGTGCCGGAGCGCTTCGTGAGACACCTGTTCACTCCCTAGCCGACGCTGGCAACAAAGAAGTGTTTTTTGGCTCCCGAGTTTCCAGTTACTCTAATCTCTAGTCGAGATGTTTTTTTGAAATAGAAAAAAATATCGGTATCTTAACACGCTGCGTTGAGAATTCCGGCCGGTTCGTGCGCAGTGGAGCGCGATGGTGACGTGTTAGAGGCTCATCCCACTAGCTATTGCCTACATACAGCAGTAGCTTTCACAACAACCGTTTTCCCTTTCGGCTTATTGTGAACTATAACTATGCTTCCCGGTCGAACACTGCCGCAGGTCCGTACCTGTTTTGCTCGATGCTTTTCCCGCGGAAAGCAGTAGGCATTAGCACCTTCACATTCGACCTTTGCGCTTGTAGCTGCTTGCCTTGCTGCATAAATACGTCACACCCCGGATACGGTCACACTCGGGCTAAACGTGTCTCAGGTATTGGGAAAACTCCAGAGATGTGGCCACGTGGCAAAACCGTGATAGGACTTGAGGAACACCAATCACTGTAACACAGTGTTAACTGGAAACCCACGAACATCCACATGCCTTAACGTTATGTTTCTGCTCGATCTCGTCCAGCTCTGGTACAGTGACGACGTTAAGATTTGACCATACACGTAGGTTATCACCCTCACATGCCCATATCGATGTCCCCAGATTTACCTACATGAATAACACAATGTTACCGCCCACGCAGCGATATAAATAACGCAACAAAACTGCGTTACCCTCAAGAGGAGTGTGACACACAACAGCCTTCTAACATTACGCTACCATGTTGGTCAGCGCTAACACCTCACATTATATTCCAAATAAAACACGACCATAAGGCAACATACCGTAGTGGTCAGCACTATAATACTAACACTACGTTATGGAGACCCCTGTCTGATGACTGTGGGGTCAGATAACGTGACATTTAATTTATGTTAAGAACGCGTGTCTAAACCGTTCGATACGAAATGTTATGTCAGGATAGTAGCCCCAATGCGGATGTCTCTCAAACAATATGTTCCAGTGTTAATGTCAGCAAATATCGTATATCAACATTTCGTTACTGTATGACCGAAATAGTCAATCTGAGACTAACATTATGTTATGGTGTTACCGTTGGGGCCGAAGTCCTTCGAAGGCTGTGTTGCGGCGTTACCCTTTGTGTCTTCCTGAGATTTAACATGTGTTACCTGAGTTAGCGGTAAAGCAGTGTCGCAAATTATCATAGTGTGGACGTGTTATCGAATTCAGCCGAGATCTCAGTAGGAGACACCTACAAGTGTGCGACGTGGGGAGGATAACAAAGCATCGCCGATATAAAAATGCCACCTTGTTTTTGACTCCCTCTATCAGAATATATTTGGGGGGCTCCCCGCGAAAAGGCCGCCCGAAAACAGGAAAACACGCGAGTACATCATCCATTTATAACACCAGTATGCTGTCTATCTAGAGCGGGATCTGCACCATCGCACATGCGAACTAACACGACAATGCCAGGGAACATATTGTTGATATTACATGGGGGTGTGCGATGTCCGTTATCTTGTGTCACTACATAAATTGCACACGAGCTAGCAACCCAACATAGTCGCTATTTTTTTACCGATCGTACACGACGTCCCTTCGACCTATGTTATGGTCCTAAGACTTCTGTTAACACCATACGAAAACGTCGCTCGATACACATTGCTGCTGTGGTTGAAACGGTAACACAATGTTTACCGAGTACGTTATACTGGTCAAATGCGATATTCATACAACGCGTTTTACGATAGCCATTCGAAACTCCGCTAACACACGAAAATAGTATGATGTATGCATTCAATTGGCCATGTACGTCACATGTCAAAATTGTGTTACGGTAGTGATACCTTCGCTTGCACATTGACGGAACAATAGTCGCTTCGGGCAGATGTCGCTAATTCTCTAACACATTGTTAACGTTCTCTTGAACAAGGCGTTATCCCTTCAACGTGCGTTACGACAACCGCCAGGATTTCCGCTGACACAATAACATAAGGTTATTCACTAAAGGCTACATACTTCGAGCGGTTTCCGTAATAATGCGACATTT
The DNA here is from genome assembly GCA_031763025.1 of Macrocystis pyrifera. Taxonomy (NCBI): domain Eukaryota; class Phaeophyceae; order Laminariales; family Laminariaceae; genus Macrocystis; species Macrocystis pyrifera. Next base: position 13,413,752 of record JASSKH010000008.1, read on the forward strand.
GCCGCGTAGACGCGGCTATGAAATAAAAAAGGGAAACGGTGGGGAACTTCGCTTTAACATGACCGCAACTGCTCGTACAAAAATTGAAAAAGTCGCAATCCCACACCTTCTAAATTATTTTCATGAGATAGAATGTCCACAAAGGTGATAGTTGTTTCCCGGCACACGCACCTGAAACTAAGCCGAAGGGCCGACGTGAAGAGGGTAGAGCGTTTAGGATTACCGATCCGAGCAGAGCTCGGGCCTTCGGAGGATGAGAAAGTTCAGGCATGAAAGCAGTACTTTCTCAGCACGGGTTTTCAGGTCGTAGTTTTTTCGATGTACTTAGCAACTAACTCGTAAAGGGCAAAATACACGGCTATATCAGATGCCAGCTGTGCGGCCATGATTCCGGTTTTGTTTTCTTAATCCGGTCAATTTGACGACCGCTTTAGTTTCCAACGTGGATAAATCCAGCTTCGAGCAAAAGCAAATGCGCAACAGCTTCGCTCCGAAACGAATGCGCCAACTCACCAGCGGTTTGCGCCCTTTAGTACGCAACGAGGTACTAATTCAATGTTTTTACTTCATATTCGTAGTCTCCAGTCCAACTGGGACCCGTCCTGGATTATTCGGGAACAAATGCAAGTAGGGAAGGGGGGATTGAAAAAATGTGTTTCTTGTTCCTGTTTTTGTTTTTTTTTACTTTTGGGATTCTTGCCGCCGAGAGGAGACTAACCCTGTTGAAGCCCGGGCACTAACATCGTATTCGATCTTAAATCTCCACGCCCATGAGGATGGGGGCAGCTTCAGTGCAGCATACTTTTTCAGTTCCTCAGTAAAGTGTTTCTCATCACCATCTTCCCCCTTGGCGTATTCCAAAGCTTATGGTAGCAGAAGGCCACCGCTGTCATTGGGGGATCAAAATATCACTCTAACGTATTGTTGGGCGACCGCCCGCCAGTAAAATAATCCACAAGCACTATGTTATCACCACGTGCAGAAATTAGTCAAACTAGTAACGTAATGTATTGTTATGGGTTTTTTTGCCAACGCCATAATATTACCACGGATCGTTTAGTCTTACGTTTAACAAAGCGTGAAACACAAGGCGGACTATTCAATGCTGGGCTCCGAGACGCCTGTGCGGATATTCTTCATCATGTCCGTGCCGTTAATGTCTGCACGTCTTCTGACTCAAACCTGAAATAGGAAACCCGCCTTGAACTCATACGTACCAGTCACCTAGTATACAGTGGGCTTGACAAGTTGAAATAGAACGACACCAGTACTCCGAGATGCGTGTGCCGATTATCTTGATATAGTCCGTAACGTTGATTCTGCACGTCTTCTGACTTAAACCTGAAATAGACAATCCGCGTTAATACGTCCCAGTTCCCTAGTATACAGTGGGCTTGGCAAATTGAAACAGAACGACATCAGTACCGTCAATGCAAACGGATCGAAGCGTGATGAGCAGTACTGTACACCCTTAATTGTCGCACCAGTGTGGTCTTCTCATTGCGCTGGAAAATTCGTGGCCCATAAGAAGCAAGCCTTCTTACGTACTAAAAAAATAAAAAATACAGAAACCAAAACGTCGGCCACTTGGCACCGCTGCCCGAAACGTTTTTGTACCGAGCCAACTGTTGATAATATCTACCAGCAACATACAGTCAGCCAACTCGCAGCCCTACTTTGGGACTTGTTTTTTCGTTTGAATTGATTGACTTACCTGCCTGAATTGTTAAACCTTTTTCTGTGATATTAGTTATGATCAATCATGAAGCTTCAAGTCGATTCATAAACCACGTCCGCAGCCACTGAGATGCAAATGGCCTAAAAGATGATCTGTGCGATGTGTTTAGGGATCTTTTTGACGACGACCAATACTGCCGCCTGCTGACGTGTTTTTGTCCCGTAACGTTTGTATGCTGCCGTTCGGCGCCCCTGTCGACTTGGATTCGATTCACGTTTTTTTGTTTTTGGCAATCAGGCTCAATGTTTCTTGATTTTTTACTTTGTTGTTCAAATGCCGGTAAAGCTCGTGTTTTTCGTCAAACCTGTATGTATGAAACCGGAGGATGGCAGCACGTCAAACAACGCGCCGCTCTCTGACATACGGGAAAATGAGAATACCCGTGTGTGTGTTTTTTTTTTTTTTTTTGCCCGTTGAATTCCACCACAACCGGCGTCTTCGCCGGTTCATGAATACTTGCTACGAAGGAGATAGCTATTGTATACGCGCTCGGTAGTGGCAAACGTAAGACGAATATATACTACATTGCTCTGCGGTATGGAAGCGGACCATGCAAGGTCATGTCGTCCTAAAAGGAGACGGCAGACAGGGCAGCAAGGCAATATTAATACACCGACTATTATAGTAGATAGGAGCTGTCTATGCTACTTGTCCGGACAAAATTCTGCGGCTGTCTCGAGGGTATTTTCAATGATTTTTGTGCTTCGGTCTATCTGTTTTGTCCTTTTGGTGTTAGTCTTAGCCTTTTTATACGTAAGTGGTGGCGTGGTGGCATCACTTTGATTGCGTGAGCTGTACGTGACCGATTTCCATAAACGTAGCGTCTAACGAAGCGACCGATCGTGAGCGAATGAGTGGGACTTGTTGCATCGCACCAGCTAACGCAAGTTTGTCACTGTGGGAGTTGTGCATATGTCTTGGTCGTGTGTTGAGAGCAGCCTTACTTCGTTTAATTCATGCTTTGTTTCCGGTGAACGCTCACAGCCAACGGCATGTACCAGGCATACGTGTCTTCTCGATCTAACGTCGAGGTACTACGAGTGCGAATTTCGGGTGAACTAACATTTGTCTATAACGCAGACGATGTGCATTTTTTTAATGATCTCTGTGCAATGTAGGACCTGTGCTGGTCGTTCGTGCCGAGGTCTTCGCGGCGATGTCGCAGTGTCGAAGTCGCGGAGAAGTCGGCGTGATGAGGTCGCGTAGCGAGGCTCCCTTGTAGCCGTCGTTACGGCCGACATAAGCCGAGCAGAGTTTTTCGTTGATATTTAGCAAGCGGATGCTAGAGCTAGTCTCACTCGGTGGGGGACCCTTTTGGTCACCCCAGAGTCTGCGGCGGATAGTTTGCCGATAGCTATCTCCCGAGGACCGGTGTACACCGTCACTGACGTGAGACCGCTCGTGACTCGAGATTTGATATTACTTGACCGGTGACGTGTCCTTCGCGCGTGCGTGGTACGAGATCTACGAAATCTCCGACCCTGGCTTCCACATCGCCCCCCTCTTTATTCGCCGCAAGCGCATCTTAGCTAGGGATGGTCTTGTGGCGGTCATCGGCGGGACGAGTAGTTAAAAAGCAGGGTGCTGATTTATCCGATCGAAACACAGCAGCCTTCAAATGCGTTCATCCACTCTTTATAGCCGACGTATTGAGTAAACACGAGTGTTAAAAACCGGTCCGGCGAAGATGCACACTTTTTGAAGCTTACAAGCTGACAGCATATGCTGAAGTTGTTAGGTAAATTTAAACGTTATCTCAACGCACTAATTCCGTGTGGACACATGTGCTCTTGGTGCGCTCCCGTGGCTGCTGTTTTGAAAACCACGGGCAGCCGAACCCTAATTTTAGATTTTCGTGATTTGTCGGGCGGTCACGCGTGGTCGACTTGGTTGATATAAAATCATCAACTGGTGACTTCGTTTTAAGCGGGCGAAGTCGCGTGGCTCCCAGTCCCGGTGTGTGTGGGTTTTGGTTCGAACAATTTTGTGTGACAAGAAGGTGGGATTGCTGTTTGGTCCCTAACTCAGTGTGGGCTTGGGCCTGAATTGTCACGTATTTTACAGCGTTCTACCGATGGGTACAACAATTTTGTTTTCGTCTCCTTGCCCCGGATATTCCCACCGGAATGCCGGTTAGAGTGCCCATCAGATCTTATTAGACACACTTGTGTTTGCCGTGTCTGACGGTGCTATTCTCGTCATCGTTATTAACTCTTATGCCTACAGCTGCGTCAACCGTGTTTGCCAACTTGGTCGTGATTGTCTTACGCCGAGGAGCATTGAGAACTTATTTGGCGCTGTTTCAACTTGTGCTCATTCCTCGCCTACTTTACGCTTCCGTTTCCCGAGAGAAGGGAGGGGGGGTGAAGGGGGTGTGGTTATCGCGAGTTGCAAACCCGTCTGGGTTCAGTGTGCGGCGATAAATTCGTGACATTGGAGTATTTCGTCTGCGCAATACTCGAGGTCCGACTCCAGGCCGTACCCTCGAAGCCTCAGACGGTATTTGTAGTTGTGGGGGCTTTTTCTGCCAGGCCCACGTCTATGATCTACTACCCTGTCTACGAAATAGGACTCAGTTTTAGTTTGAGCCTCGTCGGGATGGTCCAATGCGGGTAGGGGTATTGGTTTCCCCAAAAACTATTCCGCAAGTTTCTCAAATTGAGGTGCCGGCGGTGTTTCCCGTCTATGGTAGGGCTTTATATGGGCAAGATGGACTGACACCTCTCGTGTGTCGTTCGATAATCGTACTCTATATACCACTGGTGATATTTGGGAGCAGACGAAATACGGTCCTCGCCATGGTAGCAGCAGGTTTGGGTTGGGACCATCCGCGTCCTGGTATGTTTTTTTACAGGAGTACTTTCTGTCCAGGTTTTAACACGGGGTACGGTTTGAGTTTGCTGTTATTTTCTGCTGGTTTGTCTGCACGCTCGGTAAGATTTCGGCGTGCGAGTTCGGAAACGAACTGTAAATTGTCCCGCGTGGTTTGTGCGATTCTTCGGTATCTGCTGTTCTTCCTACATGAGGAATTCCGATAATCATATCGACTGGAAGTCGAGGTTGTCGCCCGAACATCAAGAAAAATGGCGTCTCATGCATCGTAGCACTAAAACTAGTGTTATGAGCTAATTGGAGGAACGGAAATAGTGATGTCCAGTTGCGTTGATCTTTCGCGCTATGCATCGCCAGCATGTTGTGCATGGTGGAGTGCGCGCGTTCTGATACTGAATTGCCCAGAGGTCGATATGGCGTCGTTCAGGTCTTTTGTATCCGAGAATATGTTGCAGCTGGTGTATTACCTTGTTTTCAAATTCGGGGCCTTGATCTGAGTGCAAGGTCTCTAGTGGGCCGAAATTGCTAATTTTTCGTTCGATTATAGCCCGGACTACTGTGTCGGCCGCCTTATCATGTACCGGCAACAGCACTTCAAAACGTGTGGGATGGTCAATCATCGAGAGAACATATTTACATTCGATCCCTGCGGCTGAAATTGATACCGATTTGTACTATACCAAATCAACCGATATTCTTTGGAACCGTCGTTCGACAGGCAAAAGGCCCGTTGGGAGTTTGGGTCTGACGTGTGCTATTTTTCGTCGTTGGAAAGCTTGGTATTCTTCGCACCAATCTCGCACGTCGCGGCTTATAGTAGGCCACCAATATTTCTGGCGGTTTTTATCGTAACTCGGTCTGGATGCGAGGTGTCCTCCTGACATGACGTGGTCGTCGTAAGCGTGCAGAACTAGACTGACAAGGGCTTCTGGTACCACCAACTGCTCGCGGAAACTGCTTCTTTTTCGAAGGTGTCCTGGAAGATACGATTTGAATAACATTCCGTCTTGTACTGAATAGTATGACATGGTCGCTTTCGTTTCTTTCTCGGGTAAGGGCGCGTCTGTGTGTTGAATGTAGTCAATGTACGGACTGTACTCTGCTGCTTGAGCCGAGCGGAGTGTTTCTTGATCGACGGACATGAAAACATTGATTCCGCTCGCGAATACTGACTTCACACTAAAAAGCTCTCTACCGCTCCGTACTGGTTCTAGATTAGACAGTTTTTCGGCTGAAACCTGATAAGGGCGGGGAGTTCGCGCTGTTTGTAGTTCAGGGTCATCTGGTACATTCCGGTAAATGAGTGCAAGGGACGGCCCAGCGATTTCTTGCTGATGCTCAAACGCGGACATTCGTGAAAGCGTGTCCGGCACGACATGTAGCTTACCGGGTTTGTGTTGGACGGTGAAATCATACGATTGTAATGCGATCCGTGTTAACATGTTCAATGTGTCTTGCATTGAGTACAGGTACCGTGGTGACGCGCGATCCGTCACACATAGAAAGTGTCGTCCCCATAAATAGGGCCGCCAGTGCTGTATTGCCAACACAACAGCGTAACATTCTTTGAGGGTAGCGGAGTAGTGGCGTTGGCTGTCAATGAAGCGTTGTCTAAAGTATGCGATTATTACGAGGTCATCGCCTCTTTGCTGGACGAGGAATGCTCCCGCGCCTGCCTCTGAAGCGTCAACACGTATCACAAAGTCTTTAGAAAAATCGGGGAACTGTAGCACGGGCGCCTGGGTGAGGAATTGTTTCACTGTTTGGTACGCCTGGTCGTGTTCTGGGTTCCAACGTTTAGCTACCTACTTGACGGCCAGTTTCTTTGTGAGGGCTACCTGGGGTGCGATGACGCTAGCCAAGTTTGGTATGAACTTGCGGACCAAGTTGACCACTCCAAGTACTGACCGCAACTCTTTAATGGTTTTAGGTGTCCGTAGGTCAAGTATGGCTTTCACGCGATTCTCACCAATCCGAATTCCGTCGGCGGTCAGGATGTGTCCCAAGTACTCGACTTCTCGGGGTCCAAACTGTACTTCGATGGGTTCAAGGCCGGCTGCTTGCAATGCTTTGAACATGTTTTCTACCAATTGTAGGTGGCCTTCCCAGGTTGATGAACAACATATGCAGTCATCCATATATAGCAAGAGACCACTTTTCGGATTAAAGTGTGCAAAAGCTAATGTCATTACTCGCGAGAACAGACAGGGTACGTTAGCTATACCAAAGAGTAGGCGTTTGAAGACCCACTTTCCATTCTGCGTGACAAAAGCAGTTTTATCTTGTTCACTGGCTGCTACTGGCATTAAATGATACGCATTTTTCCCGTCGCATATGGTTATATACCGTGCTCCTCCGACCGTGTCAAGATGGCTTTCTAAGTTGGGCATAGGCCATGACTTTTTGGTCGGAATTTTATTTTTTGTCGACCTGTAATCTACGCAGAACCGAGGAGTGCCGTCTTATTTTGCGACAATAGTTACTGCGGAACCCCAGGGACTCGGGCGCTGTTAAATGATTCCATATTTTTCCATTTGGTTCACGCACTTGGCTATAGTCTCCTGTACGCGTGGGTTTGCCTGGTACGTAGTTCTATCTACAGAACGCGTTCCAGGCTCAAAAGGGGAAACGTGGCTTCGGCTAGGGTGCATTTACCTAACTCTTGTGCTGACATAGAAAAAACGCTTCGATATTTGGTGTATAGCTCAAGTACTTGTGCGCATTCGCCAGGTGTGAACGTGGTCTTATCAAACGCTGTAGTAAGGGCTGCACGGAGTTGGTTGCGTGCAGTTTCTATTGTCCTGCGGTTGGTCTGAATTGCACCGGTCGTGTTGTTCAAGGCTACTGATACGGGCGCAATGTGTCCGAGCAATGTCTTCCGTTTCGCGTATACGTATTGATGGGACGGGTTCGCGATTTGGGCGACTGCTGTTCTGTCAGTGATCGACCAGTGGCACACTGTGCGAGCAACTATGATAAATTGAAAGGCTTCGGGTACAGCAGAAGATTCGATGTCCTCGACCGTGACGACCAGTGAGTCAATTAGTGCAGGAGTGGTTTCATCCGGTGCTTTCACCGACTCTACATGTACTGTCATCTCACTCTGAGGGCGGATGCAGCATTTGTTTTTGAAAAACACCGGTACGGGCTCAACACCAGTATTAGTTGAGACCACGGAGCACTGAGCTGTCGCAGTGTTCTCGAGGTGTGTCGTAGCATTCACTATACGGCGAGATGCTTTTATTTTGAGTTGAGATGTTTTGAATGATAATTGTTCTGTACTACAATCGAGCACGCCGCTGAAGGCGTTCATGATAGAATTATCGAGTAGCACAATGTCTGGCCCTAGAGAGGGCAATACAAACGCCTCGACTGGTAGGGCATTATCTCCTAGCGTCAGTTCAAACCGAACGTATCCTAACATTTTGAGAGGTGAACCATCAGCACTGCTGAAGTTGGTCGATCCGGTGGGCACGGCAAAAATTTCAGTGTCTTTCATTGTGGGATCTGTCTGGACGGAGTTAACAGAATGCACGGTACATCGGTTGCTGTGTCAATGGTGACATTCTGCGCAGGATGATTATTGACTCTGGCGTGTACTCGTGCGCGCTTCGGCGACGAGTGTAAAGCGGTGGGATATTTTGGATACCCTCTCCTTGCCGACGCATGGAAAGCATCAAAGTGCTTTTCTCGGTTAGCGTCGCATGATGAAAAACGCTGAAGGTGTTTCGTTTTCTCAATATAACGGTTCACAGCAGAAAGGTACAAGGCTTGCGGTACCACGGAAGGTGAAAACGTAACACTTTGACGCAGACTACTCTTCTCGACTCTGCTTGTTGTTTCTACGGTGTGTCCCACTCCATGCTGTACTGCTAAACCACTCGGAGCCTGATGCTTATTCAATAAGTCTGTTACAGTATTCGACGGGTTGTCTGCATGTACGTGCTGTGCACAGGTGTTCGCCAGAGGGGTGTCGCTTGTTTCTAGGCCACTTTTTCCCCTCCTCTTATCACTAGGTCTACTGACGCTGGCTACGGTTACGCTAGCTGCTTGCGCTATCGTTTGCACCGCGAGCTCGGTGGTCTTAGCTAGCCTACTCCCCGAACCGGTTTGAGGAAACCGGCGCGGGCCCGCTCATTTATCGTTCTTACTAACTATCTACCCCTTCTCCTCATACGCCTAATCCAAGCGGCACTCGGGGTGCGAGTGAGAGATTCGGTGCCGGCACATAGGGTAATCGCACTCGGCCCCCGCTGCAACTTTCGTCTGGCGGGATTGCGAGCGGTCCGTGTTCGCCGACCTGCCACGTTTTTCAGCCGGGCCTGGCGAAGGTGACCCGGTTGACTCGCCCCCGCCCTGCTGTGAGGTTGGAAACTATGGCCTTTTCGTTGTTGGCCATCAAAGTGATAAACTGTCGGTCTGCTCCAGGGGAGGCACCGGTGACAGCAGATGCGTACGTGGTCGGAGGTGGGGTGGGGGGGTCCGCGTAAGGCGTTCGTCTCGTGGTTTTCAGCACGAGTACGAGATGCTTAGTATGGGAGGGAAGGGTCTTCACGGATGAGGCCTACTCGTATCGGGGGAATCAAGCCGTTATCGAAGGTAGCCATCAGTGAGGTTTGCCACGCGTGCTTGTACGGCGAGACGTTCGGGGGAGCGGTGCGTTTGGCTTCAGCCAAGAGTCGTGCATAAGCTTGAGTTACTCTCTGTCTGAAAGAGTCGACAGATTCACTACTCCCTTGCTTGAGGTTAGCGATGGTGCGAGCGAGCAAGAAAATGCGGCTGACTAGGCGGAACAAACTTGTGAAGGTGTTGGTCCAGTCACGGTGAGAGCGGGGGGCTTGGATTTCGAAAGCGTCCTCATCATTGTTTAGTTCATCCAGTTATTTTTCGGTTCGCCACTCTAAGGTCGCGCATTGCAGCTGCTGCATAGTGGTGGCTGCTTCACTGCTGGGAGAGGGAGGTGGTAGACGATAGTTGCGTCCGGTGTAATGTCAGGTGAGTGTAAGCCGATGCGAGAGTGAAAGAGTGTCATGATTTCGTGCACGTCTTCCGAGGGTGATCCGACCAGTTTCAGCGAAGGTGGAAGGTCTGTCTTTTTTTAGGGAAAACTTTCCGTGATCTATCGGTTGAGTCGAGATTTTAGTTGACTGTGGCTAGTACTAGTCTCTTCACTTACAGCAGACGATGTACGTGCTGGTTGTTACGAAGGTGGTGTCAGGTGGGGCTACAGCAGAGTTTGTACGTACTGGTTGCTGAGAGGGAGCGTTGGCGGGTGTGGACACAGCAGAGGATGTACGTGCTGCTTGCACTACACCAGACGGTGTACGCGCTGCAGGTGGGGCTACAGCAGAGTTTGTACGTACTGGTTGCTGAGAGGGAGCGTTGGCGGGTGTGGACACAGCAGAGGATGTACGTGCTGCTTGCACTACACCAGACGGTGTACGCGCTGCTGGCAAGGGCTGGCTAGATGAGTCAGGGGGGGAGTGGCTGCTGCTGTCAGAACTTCTCGACTGCTGAATCGGGGTGGCTGCACCATTTTGTGTGGTTGCGGCCCCGGCAAAAGCTACCTCGAGATTCTGTGTGGGCAATACCGAGACTCCTCTCACCTCTCCCATCTGGGCCGCCGTGGGTCCATTCACCGGCCGGCATTACCATCTGCAACACCCAGGCCGGCGCAGTCGTGATGTCGAGCATGCACCGTGGGAGGCACGCTGCTGTCTCGAGGCGGACAGAGCCTCCGGGTGGAAAGGGGCTCGGTCCCGCCAAAACTTCCTCCGCCAGACTGAAGGCCGGAGCTGTGATTTCCTCGGGCTCCTCGTCGGCGGGGCTGAGCTCGATATCGTCGTCCGCGGGGCTGGGCTCGATGTCGTCGTCCGTCACTTTAGTCTCCTCCACTCCAGGTTCGCTTGTTGCGGGTCCGTCGGGGTCTCGGGGCGCCACGGCCTCGACAACGTTCGATATGCTGCTGTTGCTGGACGCCGCTTCAGCCGCTAGGCGTGTCTTCGTCCGTTGCTTTATCGATCGACCTCCGGAGCTTGGTATGGTCTGAAAGCGCAGTGGTGACCAATGCAATGTTGCACCTGTGCTGGTCATTCGTACCGAGGTCGTCGCGGAGATGTCGCAGTGTCGAAGTCGCGGAGAACTCGCCGTGATGACGTCGCGGAGCGAGGGTTCCTTGTAGCCGTCGTTACGGCCGACGTAAGCCGAGCAGAGTTTCTCGTTGATATTTAGCAAGCGGATGCCAGAGTTAGTCTGACTCGGTGGGGGACCCTTTTGGTCATCCCAGAGTCTGCGGCGAATAATCTCCCGATAGCTATCTCCCGAGAACGAGTCTACACCGTCAATGACGTGAAGCCGCTCATGACTCGAGATTTGATACTGCTTGACCGCTGACGTTTTCTTCGCGCGTGCGTGTTACGAGATCCACAATATCTTCGACCCTGGCTTCCACATCTGCGTAGATTACGTTGTACCTGGCACATGACTACCGTTCTGTTCCGCTTTATCTTGTCAACAGGTTACACGATGTTCGTATGGAGGGACCGATTCAGTTTCCCTACGACGTACTGTTAAAATAGGTAATGGTTTCCAAATTAGAACCAGAAACCGTGTCGCTTGGAAACCCCTAGTTATATGCATACTCACTCCGGCCGACGGTAGTGGAAAATGGTGGAAGAGTCATGGCACATTCCTCACCACACCCAGTCTGACAGAATCCGAATCCAAATCACTTGAACTACATAATACTAAAAGGTACAACCTGCCGTAAAATCTTACTGTAACACCTCACGGGGATGCACAGCGGTAGGCGTAAGGCTCACCGAGGTTGTGTGCAGTGTCAGACGCCATGAACAAGAAGGGAAATGTGCGAGTAGAATAACCCTGCTAATTTCACCGCAAAGCTTGGTGGTACGTGCTCATTAGCAGTGACGAAGTAAATACCGGTGAGTAGTTCGTGCCACCTCAAATAGGAGGAAGTCTCAATTTTTTTCCGGTATGGGTCGGCGGTCGTCCTGGCATCAATGCGCCTTTCGTATCCTCCTTTTTTCGCGACACGCGTATCATGCATGCTTGCTGAACCCCCGTTCCCCACCTCCACGACCACGACAATTAGCGTGGGTTCAGCGCTGAGCGATACCCCACAGTAGAGGGCGTCATCCAGGAATATGGTTCGGCAACGTGGCGAGTTTATTCGGCTCTTATCTCCTTGGCACGCAATCCCTCTCTGCGCCGTGGCCAATCCCGCCCGCCGAAAAGAACAATTTTTCCGTGGCCTCTATCATTACCGCGGGCAGTTCCAAACTTGGGTCCTGGCGTGGAGGTTGACGCGCAACCCTGACAACCCTCACCCGGCGGGACTGCTCCTTGCGCCATCTTTGATGCTAGCATACCTCCACTAGCAATGAGTGTAATCGAGGAACACCCTCAAAATGCGATGATTTGTATCATTTTCAATGGCTAGAGCCATAACATGGAACCGTAATTGGCGTGAAGCATTGAGATTCTTATACAACCAAGGGCGCGCGACCAACCCGAAAACTCTTACCCGGTATATTTGAAGCATGCAAGCAAGTATTCTGCTCTGGGTTTGGCCGAAGGTGACATCGCTTCGGACAAAGAGTAACTGGGCAATACATTATACTCTTGTTTTTTACATATCATACTCGTACCAGATATACATTTTGATCAAAGTTGCAAAAAATTGTTTGTGATATAATTCGACCTTTCACGACTCCCCACCGAAAACGAATTTTCTCCAGGTATAATATTTAGGTGTCTCTTTCACGGAAGGTTTTATAGTATAGGGTTTCGAAACAGCAAACTTAAGACTCTATAAATGATGAACATCTGAATGTGGCATGCCTTACCTTGAATAAGTATTCGAATTCAAGCCAAAGCACGAGAGTCTTATAAAGTCGCATATTTCGGCATGTCAGTCGCAGGAGTGGGGTTAATACAACACGAGTGATACCACTGTATGCTTTGGTATGAGGGTATTATGGTACTTGATTGGATGTTGCGTGGTGCAAGGATGTCGGGATTCGGGCGTAAGAGGTATGTGCTGTAAGTGCTTACGGGTAATTACGGGCAAAACAGAAAGCTTTTACGTGACATCCACGCTTGTAACGGAACGCGGTCTCGGAGTCTAAATGTGGGTGCAAGGCTGCTGGGGACCACATATCATTTGAAGGGACAACTATTTTCTTTTTTGGTTTATACGGGACCGTGGGCGTCGCGTATTTTCCAGACCAATTCTGGAACATTCCTCCTTAACGGACCGCTGACCGCAAGGACTTACATCCGTAATCAGAATCCAATGACTGGTGTGAAGTGGTATCATGAATAGGAAATCACAACTATGTGGTCCATGCTGACTTGTAACGTTAGGTTATACATTGGTAATAGAATCTACAATGTTCTCTTTCACATACAGAAGGACTTGCGTCATTTTCATTCTTATGGGTGTGCTACATCTATACTATATGTGCTCTACACCTGCTGGTTTTTGTAGATATATAATGCTGTGCTACTGATATTCAGTATTGTGTACTTCCAGAAAAAAGGTCTTCCAGGACACGTACTTATCATTTTTCAGATGGTTGTTCGAAACTTATGTGCACGTGTACTCTTGATACTATGTATAGGAGATATTCTACCGTATCTGTACTCCGCACCTTCTGATCGAATATTACCTACCTGGCTATCGGCGAGCACATCAACCGAAGAAGCACAAAATATTTATTGTTAGGATGCCATGTATGGCCTAGAATAGTTCGTGGTGCATACTTGTTACTCGGAAATAGATCATGGGATTGTTGACCTTGCATTTGTGATTCGACAGCGCTTGAGTGAGGTAGAGAACATCCGAAGTGAGTAGGATCAGACACATGACTACCGTTCTGTTCCGCTTTATCTTGTCAACAGGTTACACGATGTTCGTATGGAGGGACCGATTCAGTTTCCCTACGACGTACTGTTAAAATAGGTAATGGTTTCCAAATTAGAACCAGAAACCGTGTCGCTTGGAAACCCCTAGTTATATGCATACACACTCCGGCCGACGGTAGTGGAAAATGGTGGAAGAGTCATGGCACATTCCTCACCACACCCAGTCTGACAGAATCCGAATCCAAATCACTTGAACTACATAATACTAAAAGGTACAACCTGCCGTAAAATCTTACTGTAACACCTCACGGGGATGCACAGCGGTAGGCGTAAGGCTCACCGAGGTTGTGTGCAGTGTCAGACGCCATGAACAAGAAGGGAAATGTGCGAGTAGAATAACCCTGCTAATTTCACCGCAAAGCTTGGTGGTACGTGCTCATTAGCAGTGACGAAGTAAATACCGGTGAGTAGTTCGTGCCACCTCAAATAGGAGGAAGTCTCAATTTTTTTCCGGTATGGGTCGGCGGTCGTCCTGGCATCAATGCGCCTTTCGTATCCTCCTTTTTTCGCGACACGCGTATCATGCATGCTTGCTGAACCCCCGTTCCCCACCTCCACGACCACGACAATTAGCGTGGGTTCAGCGCTGAGCGATACCCCACAGTAGAGGGCGTCATCCAGGAATATGGTTCGGCAACGTGGCGAGTTTATTCGGCTCTTATCTCCTTGGCACGCAATCCCTCTCTGCGCCGTGGCCAATCCCGCCCGCCGAAAAGAACAATTTTTCCGTGGCCTCTATCATTACCGCGGGCAGTTCCAAACTTGGGTCCTGGCGTGGAGGTTGACGCGCAACCCTGACAACCCTCACCCGGCGGGACTGCTCCTTGCGCCATCTTTGATGCTAGCATACCTCCACTAGCAATGAGTGTAATCGAGGAACACCCTCAAAATGCGATGATTTGTATCATTTTCAATGGCTAGAGCCATAACATGGAACCGTAATTGGCGTGAAGCATTGAGATTCTTATACAACCAAGGGCGCGCGACCAACCCGAAAACTCTTACCCGGTATATTTGAAGCATGCAAGCAAGTATTCTGCTCTGGGTTTGGCCGAAGGTGACATCGCTTCGGACAAAGAGGAACTGGGCAATACATTATACTCTTGTTTTTTACATATCATACTCGTACCAGATATACATTTTGATCAAAGTTGCAAAAAATTGTTTGCGATATAATTCGACCTTTCACGACTCCCCACCGAAAACGAATTTTCTCCAGGTGTAATATTTAGGCGTCTCTTTCACGGAAGGTTTTATAGTATAGGGTTTCGAAACAGCAAACTTATGACTCTATAAATGATGAACATCTGAATGTGGCATGCCTTACCTTGAATAAGTATTCGAATTCAAGCCAAAGCACGAGAGTCTTATAAAGTCGCATATTTCGGCATGTCAGTCGCAGGAGTGGGGTTAATACAACACGAGTGATACCACTGTATGCTGTGGTATGAGGGTATTATGGTACTTGATTGGATGTTGTGTGGTGCAAGGATGTCGGGATTCGGGCGTAAGAGGTATGTGCTGTAAGTGCTTACGGGTAATTACGGGCAAAACAGAAAGCTTTTACGTGACATCCACGCTTGTAACGGAACGCGGTCTCGGAGTCTAAATGTGGGTGCAAGGCTGCTGGGGACCACATATCATTTGAAGGGACAACTATTTTCTTTTTTGGTTTATACGGGACCGTGGGCGTCGCGTATTTTCCAGACCAATTCTGGAACATTCCTCCTTAACGGACCGCTGACCGCAAGGACTTACATCCGTAATCAGAATCCAATGACTGGTGTGAAGTGGTATCATGAATAGGAAATCACAACTATGTGGTCCATGCTGACTTGTAACGTTAGGTTATACATTGGTAATAGAATCTACAATGTTCTCTTTCACATACAGAAGGACTTGCGTCATTTTCATTCTTATGGGTGTGCTACATCTATACTATATGTGCTCTACACCTGCTGGTTTTTGTAGATATATAATGCTGTGCTACTGATATTCAGTATTGTGTACTTCCAGAAAAAAGGTCTTCCAGGACACGTACTTATCATTTTTCAGATGGTTGTTCGAAACTTATGTGCACGTGTACTCTTGATACTATGTATAGGAGATATTCTACCGTATCTGTACTCCGCACCTTCTGATCGAATATTACCTACCTGGCTATCGGCGAGCTCATCAACCGAAGAAGTACAAAATATTTATTGTTAGGATGCCATGTATGGCCTAGAATAGTTCGTGGTGCATACTTGTTACTCGGAAATAGATCATGGGATTGTTGACCTTGCATTTGTGATTCGTCAGCGCTTGAGTGAGGTAGAGAACATCCGAAGTGAGTAGGATCAGATGAGGCGCGTCAGAAAGCACAGGAGCAAGACTTTCGGAAGCTGGTCTACTTTGGGGAGGTTCCCCGACAAGACAGACGAACCTTCCAGCCGTCGGAATGTTGAAGTGATGCGTAGTCCACTCTTGCTTGATAGAATATATCATATTTCCAGTCCCAACGAACTTCATTCGTCTATATACGCAGATGACGATGTTTGTGTACAGGCGCGGTTCAAACGCGCGCTTCCTAACGACAAGTAGATATCTATATTTCGTGTGGTGTACGCTAAGACGGCAAGAACCATTTATCGGAACGGCATCTATGCTATATTGTCGGAAAGCAAGCATAAAAATAATAACAACAACAAACATATGAAAATCACAACAGTACAGCTAAACTACGACTACGGGGGTCCAAAGTTAATAGGACCTATGGTATACATAATTATCTATATAATTACCTTTTTTTACTAACATGTTTGATCCTATTTACTATAGTGCCCCGCAATAGCGGTACTGGCCGAAACGGTCATACCGGTATGTTTATTTGTGTTTTGTTCATACATTATTAATAGTAGTAGCTACAGGTTCCCACCCAAGACTGAGCTTTTTTGTGCGCGTCATCTCGGGTTTTGCCAGTGACTAGTTGGACGAGTATTTTTCTAAGAATAAAAAAACACTAACCTGCTTCCAGAAATCGACGACCACTGTTGAAAAGTCCTGACAGTGTATTATTTTCCATGTTTTTGCTTTCTTGCGATCATCACGCCGCTCTTTCCGTGACACACTCCACACGGAACACCTCCCGGTCGGACGCCCAATATTGCCTGGAATAACTGCTGTATGCTCTCTGTGAACAGCGCGAAAGCGTAGCTGCGTCTACTCGTCCATCCTTTGTGGGGGTCTTTGGTCCTGGACGCCTCGGGTTCTTCGGGTAAGCCTGCACTCAAGGGTACGCCGCGGGTATCTCGTTATTTTTCACTCGTTCAACACTTTACTATCTGATGATTCCAGTCGACACGTGACTTCTATACTACCGCACGGCGTATATCCATAGGCAACACAGTATAGAGGTCATTCGTTTCCAGATCGGGGTGTCTGGTTGGAAAGGGTTCACAAGACCGAGAAACCTCGGGCACTCTATGGTTGGCGACATTTTGAGTACTGTTTCCCCCCGATACATGAAGTGTCCAGTGCTGCTGTCATTGCGTTCTTCTTTGTATTCCCAAGCCGGCGTGTGTCCAAGATGCTTCGTCGTGGACACTCAATGAAATATATCTGTTCAAAATTTCGCAGTGATTGTGGGTTGAAACACTACTCAATGTTTGTGGCTACTTCATCAGGAGTGTTCACGTTCCAACTAAGCCAACATGGAAGACCCGATTCATGTGGAGACTCTTGTCAGCACGGGCTCAAACTTTGATCTGCCGGGAAAGTATTGGTAAACAAGAGATCCTTACTACCTCTAGTTGTGCTCGTCAATACTTCATGTGCGGTGAACTTTGCAGAAGCAGCGTTGTGCCGATGCTAAACATACACATATTCACGACGATGCAGCGGCGCACGTAGAACAAACGACATACAGGGCAGTACTGTCGACCAGATTCCCCAACGACGTATGGTTTTCTGCCCTACTCTTCTATTCCAAAATTGAAGAAAGAATGCTGTGTGTAAGGTTAGATATTTTTTCATCGTACCGTGGCGCGTCTCTGCTGCTGATCTTGCACACACATGGGTCATGCGTTTTTTGTCCGTCTCTTGTAATGTGCCATACGGTAGATATTAGTAAAGCTCCAAATCCAAAATGCAATAGGTTTCGAAATACAACAGCGCAGGGCCTGGGCCACGTATTTAGGGTTAGCGATTGGCCTGTGGACCAGGTCGGAACTGGTGTTTACCCTTAGAGACAATCGTTTTCGGCCTGATAGTACACGGTCTGAAATTGAGGGAGGACCGAAGTCACGGTCAGGTGAATTTTTACGAAAAACGTTAAGGGAGAAGAGGACGAGATAATGTGATGACCCCAAGATATAGTGTCGATTGTATCAGTCGTCGGCCTAATAGTACACGGTCTGAAATTGAGGGAGGGCCGAAGTCACGGTCAGGTGAATTTGTACAAAAAACGTTAAGGGAGAAGAGGACGAGATAGTGTGATGACCCCAAGACATAGTGTCGATTGTATCAGCCGGACACATCCTTCGAAGAGCAGACGCGTTTTACGACAGAGGTAGCACGTTTCCGTTAGAACGTTGTCTGAGTCACACGGTTACTTAACCCAAAATCGTCCGAATGCCAACCGTATTTCGAAAATTTATATTTTTGTGAACTTGGCCCATTCGTAGGATTATTCATCGGGACTTTGGCGGAAGTCAGCTTTCCGGTGAGGTATGGAGCTCCTTACGTGAGAAGCATTAGCAAAATTATGGTGAACCTCGATCGTAGAACACCTCAGCATGTTGTTGTAATAGTAAGATGAAGAGGCCGAGGAGGAGAGGACAAGAGAAGGGAAGGGAGGGACAGTGAGGTGGATGCGCTAGTGCGTTCGCATCTCAGAAGATGAGGCATGACCTTAAAATACCATCCAAAGGATATCACCCTAAAACACCAAGACGGCCCCGAGCTATTTCCCGAAACACTCCGCTTTTATTCAAGGGCATTCTACTCGACCGAATCCCAAAGTCACGTTTGATTAGCTAAGAATATTTACGTATGTAGATAATTCCATGACCTTCTTGGCCCACCTTAGCCTTGAGAACTGTAGAGTCGTTTTTGGGGGCAAACCACTAGAAATCTCTTTACTTTGTGCCCACAGCAGGACTGCGATCCGAA
Organism: Macrocystis pyrifera; assembly: GCA_031763025.1. Lineage (NCBI taxonomy): Eukaryota > Phaeophyceae > Laminariales > Laminariaceae > Macrocystis > Macrocystis pyrifera. Next base: position 13,432,422 of record JASSKH010000008.1, read on the forward strand.
AAAGTCCCGGCCACTACACAACTTCTCCCTGGTGTGTGCCTGTGTGTACTTCGCTTACTACCTTAACGTGCGAATAGCTATGCTGTGCTATGCTGCTCTCTGCCTACAATAATGAGAACATTGTAGCTTTCCTATGCTACTGCTTGTTAAAATATTAATCATCATCATATATTACTTTGTACCAAACGGCCGTTTTATCCGGAATAGTTCACTTTACTCGTTTGGCCGCTGGACTTTCATCGTGCTTCCGGCTGCGGGGCACGCAGGGGGCGGCGAGGGCTGTAGGGTACAAGCGTTGGCTCCAGTCGGGCTCCGTGGCACATGCTCTAAGTGGTCGAATTCACGTGACCCAGCAAGCAACTCAGTGGATGGAGTCCCACTTCCGACACGGGTATGGAAACCTACCCGGATCTTCGTAATATTAGCTGCAAAGACTTTGTTCTTCTCGCTTCTTGCTGCAACTGTAACACAGCACACCGCAGTGCTGCTCGAGTTCGTGCTACTCGAGCTGCAGTAGGAAAACAACGGCAACAACAGGCGTACGAGTGATGCTCGAGTGTCGCTGGGTGCTGCTGTTCTGCTGCTGGCTGCTCGTGTGCCCGTAATTGCTTGCCCACGTCGTGGTCGTGTTCGTCTCGTGCTTGTTGCGCTTGAGCAGTCCAGTGATCGTGGTCCCGTGTCTTTTTTTTGCCTTGAAATAGGCTTGGAAACCAACTAACGCTCGCGCGCTGCTCAAGCAGTACGCAGCAGTACAACCACACCAACAGGCGTACGAGTGCTGCTCGAATCGATTGTTGCTCGAGTGCTGCTGAGTGCTGTTGTTGCTGCTGCTGCTGGGTGCTGGTGTGCTCGTGACTGCCTGGCCACAGGACGAGAGAAAAGGCAGTATCCACCACGCACATAACTGGTATTTTGGAGGATCATAGTAAACAGGACCTAAGGTAAACACAAAAAACTGTATATTAACCTACTTTTACAAACAATGTGTAGTCCCATTTACTAGCATTTTGATAGTATCTCTCTCGGTGCGATTCATAATTTATCGGATCTTTGTACCACGTTTTGCGTTGCGTGCAATAGCCCAGTGTCCCTTTGTACAATTTGCCGGTGCCACACTGTTTGGTTACCATTCTGCTACTCCTGTTGTCACTGCCGCTACTGCTACACCAGTCACGGTATCGCTGCTACTGTTGCTGGCACATGTTGCTTTTTTTCTTGCTCCCCTTCTTTCATTTTTGCTCGTATCACGCGGTTGCCAATCTCGCGGCTCCTGTTGTTGCAGCGGCTGCTCCTGCACACTGCTGCGCACAATCACGTTGTAATAGCAGCTACTACTATTGTTGCTGCTGGCGCCTTTTCTTGCTGCTACCCCAAGGTATTTTCAATCTCGTGTCACACGGTTTGCTTATCTCGGTGCTCCTGCCGATGCCGCTGCTGCTGCACACTGTCAGTTGATACCTACTGCTGTTGTTGCTGGCGCAGGTTGCTTTCGTTGCTGCTTTTATTTATTCGGTGTCCGTGCGACTGATGTTTTTATCACACCCTGGCTTTATAGTGTACCAGAATACTGTGTACCGGGTGTTAATTGCGTTGCGCGTGTATAGGGTTGTCCATCAACTTTTTTTGGAGCTTGTCAATCGATTTCTTTTGATTGATTCTTTGATCTTCCCGACGAAACATTTGCAGTTCATGCAGATCGTACAGATCCCATCCGCTGAATATGTACATATCACACAGACCAAGATTCCACTCAGATATACACTTGCCAAAATAGTATAAATCCTACAGACCTCTCAGATCATACAGATCGTGTAGGTCATGCACAACCACCGATCAACATGTGCAGATCATGCAAATCGTTCAAACCCCATCCCGGTCAAGATGAGCATATGATACAGATCGCATATTCTCCACTCAGGTAGATCATGCAGATCCTGCAGATCACACATAAGTACCGATCATACAGATGCTGCAGATTTCATATAGACGACACGGACTAAGTTCCCACTCAGGTGCAAACGTGTGAAATATATACCTCATACAAAACCCATCTTGGCTTAACATGATGTAAACAAGTGTAAAGTATTCAGATTTTGCAGATCCTAGATCACAAAAAAAAATCATGCAACTCAGGTACACACGTGTGAAATATCTACCTCATACAGACCCCGTCTCGGCGAAAAATGCTGAAAGCAAGTGTGAAGTATCCAGACTTTTTAAATCCTCCAGATCATACAGAAATACTGCAGATCATACAGACCCTGCAAATCGTTCGGGCTGCATCCTGGTTAAGATGCACGACAGATCACGAAGATTCCGCCCAGGTGGACAATACAGACCCTGCAAATCAATCAGATTCTGCAGATTATACAAATCCCACCGGGGGAAGACGTACAGATCAACCAGATCTCACTCACGTACACACTTGTGAAATATCTACCTCACACAGACCCCATGCCGACTAAACATGCTGTAAAAAAGTGTAAAGTTTCCAGATTATACAGATCGTCCAGATCATACAGAAATACCGCAGATAATACAGATCCTGCAGATCATGAAGACCCACCGACAATGTGCATATCACGCAGATCGTACATACCCTGTCCCGGTGCGCAGATGATACAGATCACATAGATTCCGCCAGGTAGATCATACGGATCCTGCTAAATATACAGATCCGGCAGATCTACGACACCCACCGATAAACATGTGCAGATCGTGCTGATCGTACAGACCCTATCTCGCTCAAGATGTACAGACCAGACAGATCGGACATATCCCATCCCGGTCGAAACGTACTGATTGTACACATTGCACCGATTCTACTCAGGCACACATCTCTGAAAAATGTAACCACAAAGATCCCCTACAGGCTAAACATGTGCATGCCATTAAAATGAACCAGATCCCACCCGGCACACAAGTGCAAGTGATACGGAACGTACATGTCTCCCCAGGCAAACTGGTTGGAGTGTGGCGATAATAGATCCTTCAGATCATGCAGATATATTCTCCACGTCATGCAGATAGATCTTGCACATCATGCACACATGGCATTCAGATAATCCTACTGGGCACGCAGGTGCAATCATAGAGACCACAAGCAGATATCACCGCCAAACGAAGGGTGATGCATCTACATTATACTAATCCTTCAGATGGGACAGATCCTTCAGATCCTGCAGACCCACCCACGGAACGATATTCATCAGCAATTACGGTCGTGTATGTTCGATTAACATGTGTAGCATATGCCGATCGTGCAGACTCCACCCGGTAGAGGTGTTGAGATCATCAAGAATCACACATATATAGATGATACAGATGTCACCCGAGCGATAGATACTTGGATGACACTATTCCGTCCATTTCCTTCTGAGTGCTACGCTTTCTATTGAACAATACAGTAGTCGATGCCTCCTATACGTCAAGATATGCGAGAGCATCGAAGACTAGGCTACTATTCGCTTTTAGCAATATTACAGTACTACTGTAAGCCATGACTCAGTGTACTCCAATATTATTCTTACTCAAGCGAGAGGTGCAAGGGTTCACCTGCATCTGCCTTTTAAACTTGCGACACCCCCCGGATTTCATGCCACCCACATCACGAAGGGGAGCCTTGTATGTATATGTATACTATGCATATTTTTTCCAGAAAGGCATGCTTCTCTCCGGCGGCCGAGGGTTCTTTCTCGCACTTCCGGCTGCGGGGCAAGCAAGGGGGCCGTGGGTACATTGCGACGAATGAATGCCGGCCGAGCACCATGGCGGTGCTCGGTGCATTGAACGTCGCTGAATCGGCTCCAAAAAACAAGGAATTCCTTTCTGCCTCGCCGAGCCGAGTAGGTGACATGCAAACTCCCACTTTTTTATTGTCCTTTTTCGTAAACGGCCTACCACCAATGGGATAGTTATTCTCATTGCTCGCCGCCCTCTGCTGTAGTACATGTGTTTTCAACTTCAGCAGAAGAAGAAGCAGTAGCAGTAGCAGCAGCACAGCAGCAGCAGCAGCAGCAGCAGCAACAACAACAACAACATACAGCAGCCAGATTACACATCTGTCGGCCGTTAGTTTTGATTTTTTATCAGGTATTGTAAAACAGAGCTACAGTAGTTGTCCAGTCGCACGCTCCCAGCAGCAGCAGGTAATCGCAACGGGCAAGAGCAACAGAGCCAGGCTCATACTGCCTCCCGTCTCGCTGTACTATGTCTCGGTGTGGCATCTAACACGGCCCACACTGCTCGACTGCCTGGCTGACATCCTTTTTGTAGGACTAAAAAATGTCAGGAAACGTGTGATACGACAGGCACTTCCAACGACGAAGAAATCCATCTGCGTTGAAAATCTCAGCAACGCCCGCTTTTACCCGTCCATTTAGGTTTTTGATTAATCTCACCAGCACCAGCAGGAGCGAATACAGCAGCAGACACAGCGAGCGGCAGCAACACACGTCTTTCGAGCGTAATATACATGTCACCTAGCCCTTTGATGTAAACCACGCACCTGGCTCGTTCGGTCCGTGTACCTGGGGTAAATTGGTTCGAGGTACCTACTACAGTCCAATATGCACAAGTATCATACCTAGCAAGTTGTCCAGGCTCACACTCTCAGTAGTAGGTAATCGCACCGGGCAAGAGCGACAAAGCCTCGGTCGGCCGCCCGTCCCTCGCTACCCCCTCTGTCTCGGTGTCCATCCTGCATAGTCAACGTAGTAGTTGTAGTTGTACAGTAGTAGTGTTAAACACGAAATTGATGCTCTTTTTATCCAAGGGTCGATAGGTCATCCGGGTAAAAACGAAAAATCCGTTTGATTTTTGTAACGATCCCTAAAGCGGGGAACGGAAACGGGCGCCAAGAAAAAACATCAACAAATATATAAAGAGTACGCGCGCTCGGCTTATTATGACACTTGTAATATCCAGTCAAAGTAGATATGCCTCTGAACTTTATATACTTCTTGCTGTTTTTTTTTCAAATAATGATCCACTAGTAGTACGACCTGACGTAGATCTGCGACATATCTTGACACATAGATACATACCTCGTTTACACTACTTTCGACTGTACACATAAAGCCATGTCGAATGCAAAAATATACCTGGTAGGCATCAAAGCAGCAGCAAAAACAGCAGCTGCTGCCCATCCCTGGAAGAACTACTCGCATTTAGAATTATATCATACTAGAACTCAACAGCACCCAATCAATATATAAATATTTATAAAGTGAAAAGGTTGCGACGTGTTGCGACGTAATATCATTCTCCCTTGTTCGGGTTACAGTATCAGTGCGCAGAATGTTTATTTCAAATTGTCCTGTTGACCCGGGCAGCATCCAGGGGAGCCGCTGGCCTATATCTTTGACAAGGAATTACATAAAGAATACTCACGTTCGGCCTTTTATAACCCTTGTAGAAATCAGTAAAAATGGAATATTGACGATACGTATTACGCAGCTTGCAAAGTTGAATATCAACCACTTCATCAGTCGAATTCAGAGCTAACGTATTTCAATTGTATAAAAACATATATGCAGCGACAAAACATATACAAAAGTGCCAGTAGAACATCAACAGCAGTAGTGCCGCTGCCAGCCGCTATCGTCTGATATTGGCAAGCAGGAGCATCAGGCGCAAAAATAGGTAGCACAGCAGCTAGCTGCAGCTGCAGCAGCTGGAGCAGCAGCAGCATCAACACGCGGCGCAGGAGCAGCAGGATAAGCAGCAGACTCATGCAATAACACGTTTGTTATGGCAGCCATTTCGAGCAACATAGAAGTTTCTCTATGAAATTTCTCTGCGTGGAAAAAAACAAAAAAAAATGGAATTGCCTGCTTTTACGCGTCAACTTTTGGTTTTTGGTCAATATCAGCTCCCAGCAGAAGCAGAAATAACAGCAGATACAGCAGCAAACACAGCAGCAGACACAGCAGCAGGTAGATACATCAACCGATAATACAGCAGCAGCAGTACACGTCTGTCGAGCGTCTTATATGGTTTACCCTGCTCTTTGTCGTACACCACGAACCTGGCGCCCTCGGTCCTTCTACCTGGGGCAAATTGGTACGAGGTACCAGCTACAGTCGTAAATGCATGAGCATCATACATAATAATAGCAAGTTGTCCAGTCGCACACTATCAGCACTCGGTAATCGAACCGGGCAAGAGCCATAAAGCCTCATTCTGTCGCCCGTCTCTCTCTACCCCCCCTGTCTCGGTGTGCATCCTACATAGTCATAGATGTAGTTGAAGTAGTACAGTGGTGAGTAGTAGTAGTAGTAGTAGTAGTAGTAGTAGTAGTAGTAGTAGTGGTAGTGTAGTAGTAGTAGCAGCAGCAGAAGTAGTGGCAGCAGCAGTAGTACTCGTAGTAGCAGTGGTTGTAGTAATATTGATTGTATAGTACGGTAGAGCAGTCGTAGTTGTTGTAGTAAAGATCAATAGTATTAATAGTAGTAGCAGCAGTAGCGTAGTAGTGATAAAGCTGTTGCCACGAGTCTGTTGACTGTCGCCGTGAGTATACATATACTGATTCTGACAGTCATTAATTTAAACATAGAGAGAAACATTTCATGACAAGTACTACAGGTGTTTTTTTATGATGATGCCTTCAATCGTGTGTGGAGTTGTACAGCAGTGATAATTACAGCGAAGTTGCCCCGTGAGATTTGTATTTGATGGTCGAGTTCTACTTCTTGCTGGTGCCATCAGCCAGCTGCTGTTGCCACGAGACAGCTGCTGCTGTTGCCGGGAGTATTATTTTAGACGGTAGTCGTTCAAACTTTCATGAAAATGCAGATAACTTTCTATCGCCTAAACCATACGTATATATCTTGCACATGAATATAGACGGAGAATAAGTGCTTCATACGAACAACCTGTAAAATTCGGTAAAAATGGAATATGGACGAGACGTATTACGCAGCTTGCAAAGTTGAGTATCCACTACTTAAATAAGAAGTCGAATTCATAGTTGACGTGTTTCATAAATTTATAAATTACATGCGTAGTTATTTTTTCGGGTTTGTTGGCGTTTTGGTATACAATTGACGATGTTTTTTACACGCAGCAATGTATAGGAGTATGTAGTATAGCATCATAGTCGTGGAGAAGTATTAAAATTAATAGAAGTTCATGGGACCGAGTGCACGCTGATTCTATTATTAAGGCCTGTGTCCAATAATAGCAGCAGTAGTAGTACCTGTACTACGAGTAGTAGCAATAGTGGTAATAGTTGTGGTGTCCGCTATTATTGCTGTTTTTGCCGTCTGCATGCTGGTTCTACCCGTGGCCACTAGTAGTAGCAATTAAAGACGCCCTCAACTGAATATAATACGTACGAAGCCTGTATATTTACAAAGTCATTAGTAGGCGTAGTAGTATCGAATTTTGTAGCATGCATGCTGCTTCTACCTATATTGTAGTGCCTATATCTGCGTAGTATAGTGATAGTGGTATATTTCAAGAGTAACAATAGTTATCATGCCCGTTGTAAAAAAGTTATTGGTGTAAGAAGTATTAATATAAATAGTAGCTTTCGGATGTAGCGTAAAAAAAAAAAAAAATGGTCCTCAGTTGGAACACCTATTTTCGTCGGGTGTACTATAATAAAATCAATACCTTTGTGGTAAACTTGTCTAGGAACCCCAGCCTACTGGCTTCTTGGTCGTTCTAACCTCCTTTGAAGTGCGGTGTGGTTTGGTATTTGTGTCGTGTCCTCTTGAATTAAGGACACTAAGGTGATTCACCGGACATTTGAAACTGGGCAAAACAAACGTAGGGCCCGTCTCAGGGACAGCAAAGAAGCGTGCTTGTTACTACAAAGATACGCCACACAGGTTGCGCCCGAGAGACAGCGACACGGAGAAAGGTGATGTCGCAATAGTGCCTATATGGCGTACTTTTGGTCTCACCTTGTGAAGGGGACTCTGTAAATATATGATCCGATAGCATATGGCGAGTATTGAGGGCAACCTCCATTTGTAACTGAAAGCCTTTAACAATCACGCCACGGCTGTTTCCCGCTTGCAGCCTGGTCAAGATCGTCTACGGCGGCTGCTTTCCACAATGCTTGCCTCAGATGGTGCCAAATCCTGACCACGCAAATAGCCTGACAGGCGCAGTATATCAACACCGTCTCAATCAAGAATTTCTACATCCTATGTTTTTTTTGTTTTGGTTTTGTTTCGATTACGAGAATATGAGCTGGGCTGCGTCACACCCAACATCCGTTTCGGACCTGACTCGCACGCGAAATAAGATGATGAATCTCATTTGGCTAGGGCATCATTGTTCCATATTTGCAGGGCTGTGTAGGAGCGCCGTATATTTTTTCTGTTTTGGTGCATGCACTTAAGAATTTTGGGCCGACATGCCGTTCCTCAACACCTTGTATTATTGTGCTGTATGTCGCCCTAATAATTCATATGGCAATCGCCAAACAAAAGCTTACGGGTCGATCTATTGCATCCCATGAGCCACGTTTCAACGACTTTGCCCGTGACCGTGCGTCGTGCACTTCGCTCTAGATGTCCGAAGTTCTGATGTTGCCTGCGGGAGGGGAATGTCGAATATAAAACTACTATAGGCGTACTTAGCGAGGTTGTTTGCCATCCGTGGAAACAGTGTGACCACGGTTGAGACTGCGTGGAAGTTCAACCGACATACCTGGTGTACATGGAGATGCTTGAATCATTTAGTGGTTTTTCCCGTTCCAGGTCGAGGTGCCCCTTTTTGCAGATATATACCAGAACATGACTACTGATGGTACATGTTATGGGGCAGAAATCGGTTTTGGTCCCATGCTAACAACAGTGCCAGGTATGCTGCTCGGCGTAGGACTACGAAGGATTGATACCCAAAATTCGAAGACTATTTTCTTCCATTACGTTTAGATTGGAGTGGATACAAGGGCGGCTACGGGCGATCAACGGCGCGAACGACAACATGTGACGGCCGTAGCCCGAGGCCGCCGACCTCAATACGCAGGCACGGGGTCGATCACCCGACCGAGCTACCCAGCGATGACGCAATCAGCTGAGATACCACCGCAAGGTCAAGCGGCGACACAAGAGGCGATGGGGACTGCCGTGAGCACAAACTCAGCGGGGATACCAAAAAATGCCGGCGGGGTGGCAATGAAAATTCCCCGAGCCCGGAGAAACCACCACGCACCTTTCAGCGCACCCGCTCACGAACCTGGCCACGATGGACAGCGGTAAAGCAGCGCGTATTTGTTTACTGACCCGCTAAAACACACCACGCAGCCACCTTGCATGCACCGACACTTGTGCAACATGTGTATGTGTCAGTGCGTAGTGTGCAAACACATCGTATGTATTTGAGTGTACAGCAGCACGTAGGGTACGAGTGCATTGATGATGAAGCTTCTGTACGGACAATAAACGGAGCTTATATTCGCGGCCAGGGCATTTTCCAGTACCTAGTACATGCCACTCGTATGTCGTGTAGACGACAGCTGACAGCTGGACCAGTGGTGCCATCTGTAGGCACCAGGTGCCTCCTACAAGTTACGTACCAGCAGTGGTGCACCCCTTCTGTTTTACAGTTGGTGCGTCTGGTACCTAACGGGTAGTACAAGACCCAGGACGTCTTCTAAAGAACCCGAATGAATTGGAGAAGAATATATAAATACAACTATAATTACGATTTTTGGGGTCGTTGTCACTTGCTAGCTCTTGGCAGACAGACCGACTGATAGACAGCTCTTCGCAAACAGCCCTTCTTCTTTGAAACAGCCGAACAGCCAAACAACCTTTCTTATTTCTTCTTCGCCAAACAGCCAAACAGCCTTTCTTCTTTCTTCTTCCGCAAACTGCTAACCAATAGACAGCTCTTCGCACGGCGCCTAAAAAGAGGCGTCTCGCCTTCGACGAACGGCATAGATAGGTGCAGCTGTCGGCGGCCAAGCTGCTGCTGTCGGTGGCGAACTTGCTGGTGCTGCAACTCTTCTCCACGCCCCCTAAGCTCACTTCGCCCTCGTCGAGAGGCGCGTGGTCCTCGCCCTCTGGCAAGAGAGCGGCAACGACAAAGACCGACCTGGTGCCGGCTGTTGTTTGCGACCAGTGCACGGACCAGCACTTGGTCAAGAACTCCGCGCCTGGTGGCCAAAAACGTGGCCTTCGCCACCTGCAAGGATCTCGCGTGCGTGGCGGCGGGATCATCCTGACAGGGCAACCGATTGCGAGTTCTGTGCTCGTCCGATCAAGGAAGGGACTGTCTCGTACTCCCTCGAGACTGCTGACAGTGGTGAGTGTCTTATGTCTATTGCGCATGTTGTATGTTGCCAGTACGTTTTTTTGGGGTTTTCAATTGCCTTTTTTTTGCATACAAACCTACGTCAAAGCGTTTTTTTTTTTTTTTACTCATCCATGCTCGTTATTTCCCCTTCGTGCGTTGCGTCGGCTCCTCTTACACACAGTGTACGCGAACGCGCACATGTACAACTGTTTGCGGGAGGTGAACGAAGGAACGGAGGATTCAGCTGTCGCCGTCACCGCTGCACCGAACGACGTGAGTGCTGCTGCTACTGTGGTGCATTTTCGGTGCATGCACACGATTTCTGTGTGTACATGTTTTGGTGACTCCACGCACTCATTTTACTCGTTTTCGGCCGCCGCTGCTGCTGCTGCCGCTGTCAGCGCCACGCCATGAGTGGTGCTGCAGCTGTGCACCTGCTTCTCCTGTGCACTCGCTGCTGCTGTAGTTCTGCTGCGTTGTTGCCGTGCTGTGCACCTGCTTCTCCTGTGCACTTGCCAGTTGCTGCTGCTGTACGTAGTGCTGCTGCGTTGTTGCCGTGCATCAGGCTGGGAGCGTACATATTTTCGGATCGTCAATTCCGTAGGTTTTGCGATGGCGGCATACCAGGGTACATGCTTTTTTTCTCCCTTGTTTTCATATCGTTGTTATGTTGCTGCTGCTGCTGCTGCTGCCCAACGCCGCGGCGATTCGTTGCAGCTTCTGCTGCTGCTAATGCTGTAGCCACTGCTGCTGCTGCTGCTGCTAATGCTGCCGCAATATCCACTGAATGTTCGTATGTACTCATATTACAGTTTGTTTTTGTCGTTTTTTGTACCCAAATGTTTTTTTTGATACGTGAAAAAACAAAATTGTCGTTTTGCTCCTG